>CM036773.1:27812578-28412578 GCA_020796225.1 Arion vulgaris | reverse complement strand
GAGTTCGATCCTCACCTGGGGCATATTTTTTAAAAAGGTTTATGACGTGGATGTACGGTGTCACCTTGCGCTTCAAAGATATTCAGTTCGTTTCTCTTGGAAGCGGGTCAAGTTGTTTATCTATTTATCCTTAATCGTAATGCAGGTGAGATCTATTTCTCTCATGCCTTTTTAACCATTGAGGCATAGACACTCAACCAACTCATGCCAAGTCTTCAAATCTTCTGCATCTCTCTCCAGCTAGTCTGTATATTGTTAAATATCTGCTTCCAAATCTCTTCTAGGTGCAGTTTTAGACCTCCATATATCGCTTTCCATGTGGAAAGGGCCCTTCTTGCTGTATTCACCTAGGATTTTCTCAATGTGTGTCCTCTATCCAGCACGAGCGTCTTTTCTTCCCCTCTTAGTTCAGCAAAATTTGTCTTGTTCTCTCCATAAGCTCCTCACTTGTGACCCTATCATACACCATCTCAGTCCCTCTATTATGTGCAGGCACCATGTGATACATTTTTCCAATTTCTTTGTTATTATTTTAGTCGTTCTTTCGCCCGTGTTTTGATGGGGCTCGCAAGGGGAGCAAATAATAGTAACACTGCTACCTACATGGCATGTCGTAAGAGGCGACTGAGGTAGGGGCTTAGGGAAGCTACCCTTGTAAATACAAAGCGTCACATAAATCGGATGCGCTGACCTACTTGTAGGCGCATAACTGACACAATATACAATCATTCTTAGGCTCAGATCACATATAAATCACAAAGAGTGGTTTAACAAGTGATCGATATGGAGTTTTCGAGGAAGAATAAGAAATAGTTCTGACTTATACAGCATAACTGTTTTCACATTGGAGCTAACACTACATAGAACTAACTTACAAGCTAACAAATATTACATTTAACATTGCACAAAACTAACTTACAAACTAACACATGTTACATTTAACACTACACAAAACTAACTTACAAACTAACAAATGTTACATTTAACACTACACAAAACTAAATTACAAACTAACAAATGTTACATTTAACACTACACAAAACTAAATTACAAACTAACAAATGTCACATTTAACACTACACAAAACTAAATTACAAACTAACAAATGTTACATTTAACACTACATAGAACTAACTTACAAACTAACAAATGTTACATTTAACATTGCACAGAACTAACTTACAAACTAACAAATGTTACATTTAACACTACATAGAACTAACTTACAAACTAACAAATGTTACATTTAACACTACACAAAACTAACTTACAAACTAACAAATGTTACATTTAACATTGCACAGAACTAACTTACAAACTAACAAATGTTACATTTAACACTACACAAAACTAACAGATGTTACATTACATGCACTGAACCTTAATTTCATTGTCTTCAAAGTAAACAGTAACACCAACTTAGGTTTTAGCTATGTAAACTAAGAAATAATAAAATAACTCATTATTACCGTTTATTACAGATAGATGACGGATAAAGTAAAGCATAAACATGACACATATATTTCATGTAGTAATTTCACAATATTAAACGCTGCTACGCTGATGCATTCTGAATGTGAGCAACAACAAAAAACTGTTCATAAACTCATTTAATGTGAAAATATTTGCCACCGAACATTCCTCCTCCTCAGATGCATTCACTGATAATGGAATATTGTTTACAGCTCTCCCACGTCTAAAACCAGTATTTTTTTCTCTCTGTTTCTTTGATTTTATTGACAATGATTTTGCTAAAAGTCTTGGTCATTACCGATAATAGGGTTATACCTCTCTAGTTGCAATCTTTTACATTTTTGGGGGCTAGCATCTGCCACCTTATTGCTACCGATGGTTCAGTCATTCGTCAACAACGCTGTGCGGGGGCTTTTTCAGCACGCTCAGGAGGAAAAATAATAAGAGAGGCCAGTGGAGCCTACGCAACAACCACGAAAAGCTTGACAATGGAAGTTCGGGCGGTTACGGAGGCGGTGAACTGGTTGGCATCTCACAATTACTCTCGTGTTTTCATACTCAGTGACTCCATGAGCATGATTCGTAAAGTCGAATCAGGTATGGTGAGACGCAACTGGGTGGAGGTACTGGTACAGACAATAATCAGAAAAATCACCTTTATTTTTGTCCCTGGGCACTGGCTTAGCTACAATATCAGAGGGAGCTGCAATGGATCAAAGTGACATTCTTCACGCATTGAGAGAGTCTTTCCAAACAGAGGAGTTTCAGGGCTGTGAATCCCACTCGCTGACCAGATTGAAAGAGATGGGTGTCAATATTGATGCATCCCGAAAAGAACAACATACTAAATATGCAAAGAGATTGATTAATCAACATCGAACTGGCGTGTTGGGTCGCTGGACGCTGCTGGATTTGCTGAGGCGGAGATCGGAGCACCTATGGACATGTCCGGAGTGCTATGATGATAGTCCTCATATAACTGATAACCTTATTGTTTATCGAGGAACAAACTGCCTCTTTGATAACAGTAAAGGGACCATTTTTCATACCTTGAGAAATAGTGGGTAATACAGTGTTAGGCCCGTATTTTTCATTGACTGTCGGCACACGATGGGTGGACTGTCCGCACACGATGGATGGACTGTCGGCACACGATGGATGGACTGTCGGCACACGATGGATGAACTGTCGACACACGATGGATGGATGTCGGCACACGATGGATGGACTGTCGGCACACGATGGATGGACTGTCGGCACACGATGGATGGACTGTCGACACACGATGGATGGACTGTCGGCACACGATGGATGCACTGTCGACACACGATGGATGGATGTCGGCACACGATGGATGAACTGTCGACACACGATGGATGGATGTCGGCACACGATGGATGGACTGTTGGCACACGATGGATGGACTGTCGGCACACGATGGATGGATGTCGGTACACGATGGATGGACTGTCGGCACACGATGGATGGATGTCGACACATGATGGATGGACTGTCGGCACACGATGGATGGATGTCGGCACACGATGGATGGATGTCAGAACACAATGGATGGATGTCGGCACATGATAGATGGATATCGGCACACGATAGATGGACTGTCGGCACACGATGGATGGATGTCGGCACACTATGAGTGATATGGTCAACATCATACCACCGCATTTACTTCCCAGTGCTTTTCCTGGTACCAAATTGAGGCTGGGTCGACCTGAGGACCGTTACGGTCGGAAAAGATTCATCACCCACTGTGGAATTGAACCCTGATCATTAGCCTATGAAGCGAGTCCATTAGCAACTGCGCCACTAAGGATCTCTTTGATTTCAGTGACGTTTATAAATTCTTCCATAATTGACAGAGGTTTTTTTTATCTCTTCGTCAAACTCGAGTTGTTCAGAAGGGGTCTAGTCTATTTAGGATTTTGCTAAATGTTCTGCCCATCTTTGCTTCTGTTCGGTATTTGATGTGAGCACCTTATAATAGTTATTCTTGATTGCGACACCCTTTCAAATAAAATTTACATTTAGTTCTTTTAGTGTACTTTAACACTGATGTCCTGAAAGAACTAAATATTAAAGAAAATTGGCTGATAAACAACATACTATACAGAAAAATTACATACTTTGGTCACATCAAGCATCACGATGGCCTGGAAAGAACAATTCTAGAGGGCAGGGTCCCAGGACGCAGAGGCAGACCAAGAAGAAGATGGCTACAAGATATTAAAGAAACCATGAACATGACCATCGACGAAGTGGGTGAACTGGCAAGAGACAGAGTGAATTTCAGATGTGCTGCAAAGAGAGCAACGTCCTATAAAGGATACGCACCTTGATGATGATGAGTGTACTTTACTGTTTCTAATCTTAGCTGCATGTTCTCCCTTTTCGGCTAGTGGATCGACATATGCTCTTTTGTCTCTTTCAGCTGAGGAACATGTGGATACCTTGATCACCAGGGCCAGAAAGGGTCTCGCGGCTATGACAGTCACATGTTACCGACAACTTTACTAGTCATTCTCTATCAGAGATTGATCATGTCTATCACGGAATAAGAATTGGCAATATTCACTCTCAGCAAGACATAAATCCACATGCTAGAGAAGATACAGAACGAAGCAATGCGTATCATTCTTCGCTGCACCAAAGAAAACAGCATGCAGAGCAATGAGATACCTGCTGGACCTCCCAGATATAAACAGTAAAATTGGACTGCGTAGAACAGTTGATTACTTTATCATCACTCAAGACGTAACACACCTGTTGCACAAGAAACTAAAAATTGCAAGGGCAATAGACAAACCTGGACAGTCACTGCGGGGCTGAGCAGAGGAGGTCATATACAACGCGTATATGTCATACAGGACATCGACCATGGAGAAGAGTAGATACCAATACCCACTGAACACAAACAATCCTTTGTAGTAGTCACTACGATAAACAAACCAAGTCAAGATTCGCTGCATACAATAGTCAACGCAGAAGTCGAAACGATAATAAACGACTACACATCGGAGGAAGATGCTGTCGTCTACACTGATGATTCCGTGATTCGGCACAGTCGGAGTGCATGGGCCTTTACGGCTAGACCTAACGGAAATATCATCAAAGAGGCAAGTTGTGCATATGCGACAGTACATCAGTATGACTATGGAGATCATGGCGGTAACAAAATCCCTGGAGTGGTTACAGACGCATACATTCACTCATGCATGCATGCTCAGCGACTCTATAAACATGATACAGAAGATCAAGACCGGTTATGTACGACGGCAGTGGATGCAATTAATACAAAATGTGACACTCCAGAAACTTACCTTCATCTTTGTGCCATGTCATCTAGGGTGAAGGGCAATAAGAGAGCCGGTGCACTGACGAGCAATGCTGCGATCAAGAATGGGCCTTCTGTGGAAAAATGCGACATCCTCAATGCTCTAAGAGAAAACATAAGCTCTAAAGATTTCAGTCAAACCTGAATGCTGACATCAAACGATATAAGAAAACAACTAGTCATGACAGATTTGAAGTGTTTACGCTAAATGCTGGGAGTATCAAGAAGATCATCATAATCAGGTGCCGTGCCGGCTGGCGTAGGCGATCATGGATCTCCACAAATCTCTGTCGTTGATGTTTCCTATCAACTCTGATGTTATCTTGATACCGGTTTAGAAGTGAAGACATCAGGGAGGAAAAAGTGGGTACAGCATCAGTACTGAACTTCATCAAGAAACAACAAATTAAATGGTTCGGCCACATACGCATATTACTAACAGACCGTGCGCTTCATTAAGCAATGTTGCTCCGATACAGTGGATACAAAGCAAAATCTCGTCCACGCAAAAGGTGGACCTGAGAAATAACAGAGGCAAATAAAAAACATTATTTATGAAGCCCACAGAAAAGCCCGTTCTAGCAAATCTCTTCTTATCCTGACGCTGTGGGGAAAAAAATGCATTCAGTATGACAACAAGTAGCATGACTAAGGCACTATTCTCCCTGGAGTCACAAAACTACACTCATTTGTGCATTCTGAGTGATTCATTGAGTATGATCCCAAAGGTGTAGGCTGGTTCGGTGCGCAGGCAATGGACTGAATCACTACAAGCGTCAACAATTTACAGAATTACACGTATCTTCGTTCCGTGGCACATGGGTGTCGTTGGCGATGAGAGAATTGACAGGCTGGCTGGCTCTGCCATCATATCGGGGGTGTCAGCCAATGAATATAACTGACATTCTAAACGCCCTCATAAAATTTGTTCCCAAGAGGGTTTTCATTTCAATTAATCCACGTAAACTGCTAGATTGCAAGAGCTTGGATTGTAGATTGGAGTGGCCAGAAAAGAACAACACAACAGGTATATGAGTAGACTCGTCAATTAAACTCGAACTGGTACGGTCAGTAGCTGGACGTTGTTGGTGATATTGCGAAGGAGAACGGGGCATGTATGGACATGTCCGGAGTGCAATTTCAAAGATATTGGAAGGTATTTCAAACTATTGGAAGAGTGCAAGATATTCCAAACTATTGGAAGAGTGCAAGATATTCCAAATTATTGGAAGAGTGCAAGATATTCCAAACTATTGGAAGAGTGCAAGATATTCCAAACTATTGGAAGAGTGCAAGATATTCCAAACTATTGGAAGAGCACAAGATATTCAAAACTATTGGAAGAGCACAAGATATTCAAAACTGAAACTGTGTGGTACAACAGGATTAGAGAAAAGAAGAAAAGAAAAAAAAACTGTACCAGATACTGATACACAAACTCATTTCTGTACCAGATACTGATACACAAACTCATTTCTGTACCAGATACTGATACACAAACTCATTTCTGTACCAGATACTGATACACAAACTCATTTCTGTACCAGATACTGATACACAAACTCATTTCTGTACCAGATACTGAACACTGATACACAAACCCATTTCTGTACCAGATACTGAACACTGATACACAAACCCATCTCTGTACCAGATACTGATACACAAACTCATCTCTGTACCAGATACTGATACACAAACTCATCTCTGTACCAGATACTGAACACTGATACACAAACCCATCTCTGTACCAGATACTGAACACTGATACACAAACCCATTTCTGTACCAGATACTGAACACTGATACACAAACCCATCTCTGTACCAGATACTGATACACAAACTCATCTCTGTACCAGATACTGATACACAAACTCATCTCTGTACCAGATACTGAACACTGATACACAAACCCATCTCTGTACCAGATACTGAACACTGATACACAAACCCATTTCTGTACCAGATACTGAACACTGATACACAAACCCATCTCTGTACCAGATACTGATACACAAACGCATCTCTGTACCAGATACTGATACACAAACTCATCTCACTGTGCTAGATCAACACTTCATATTGAACAAACATATATCATTTAAAAAAATGAACAGAACACTTGCATAAGAGAAAAGATATGCAAGATTTAATAGCACTATGTTATAAATAAGTGACAACACTGTACGCAATAACTTTACCCTTTAATAAATATATGTATATGTATATATGTTATAGGTTCATAAAATATTCATAATCAGAAAAGGATAGTGGGATGAAACTGGTGAACATGTGTGAGATTAATCTTACATAGCCCAGATGTCGTCTTACTGGTGTCATTTTACCGTTTTCAAGATCTGCTCACTCAAGACTTTCTTGTTACAAGTGATATATAGAGTTGTAAATACCATTTCTGTGGCTTAGGGGATAGTGACTCGGTCTATTAACCCCGACGTTTTGAGTTCGAATTACGCTGCGGATAACTTGGTTGCAAATTGTTTCGCGTGGATTTTTACAAAGGACGATGGCACCACCCGTTCAGAAAGCAATGGCAAACTACTGAACGTAATAATGCCTAGAAAAATCACAAACATTGTTAAAAAGCTGGGGTTGATTCGCAAAGTCCTGTAAAGATATGCAATTAACTTTTAAATACCACTGCTTGCTCCTAGTGAAGTATGGGCGTCTGTGACTTAGCGGGAGTGGGCGCGATCACAACACAGGAGTACCTGGTTATAAACTAGGAGATGGATCAGACATGTACTACGCATATATGCTAACTCTGTCAAGAAAACTACACTGAGATGGACACCAGAGGGTAAACGAAAACGTGGAAGCCCCAAAGCAACCTGCAGAAGAACAGTTATAACAAGAACTGAAAGAAACGAATCACAGCTATAACAGAATACAGAGAAGTCGGAGATTATTTTGCTGTTATCCTAAGCGCCAAGGATGTATACAAGCTAGAGAGAGAGAGAGAGAGAGAGAGAGAGAGAAATTAGATAACAAATGTATTTCCCTACCATATGATATATTTATCTGACCTCTACTTCCCCAGGCACATCTGTTGTCCATTATTTCCATCTGTGGATTCTTCTTCTTCTTCTTGCATTTGTCCGTTATGAATTCAGGCATTGTCAGGGCGCATGGTATGGCGCTTCTGACAGATTTTTGCGTGAACATCTTCTTTCTTTTAATCAGTCTCCACCAAACAGTTCTTCGACTTCAGAGATAACCCCTGGGTTGACCAGTGCTTTCTTGGTCACTGAAGTCATGTTTACCTCACTGAAGTCAGCCATATGTTTACTTCACTGAAGTCATCTGTTTACCTCATTGAAGTAAGTCATCTATTTACCTCACTGAAGTCAATCATATGTTTACCTCACTGAAGTCATACCTCAGATAACAGCCTAACATTACAAGAGAACATGCATTGGAACACTATGAGTGTCATATTTTTGCTTTAACCAACGGCAGATGATGAGTTCTGTGATCATCATCACGTCAGCTACACTTACTTCAGTGTTTGTCTGCTACCTCAATTGAGGTTGGATCTGAAAATGTTGGTCTTAAAACAATCCTACTCCAGACTTCAGAAGCATTTGTGTACAATAAAAAAGAAGAGTTCTCCGTATATCATGGACAGGGAACAAATAGATCTACTCAGAAAAAACTATAAATTAAAGAAAATTGGCTGATGCTAATAATGAGAAAAGTGAAGTATTTTGGACATCTCTCTCTCTCTCTCGCGCGCGCGATCGTTCTTTTTGACCACTTTGATCATTCTTATTGTGATTTATAAACAGCCTTTGCCAAGAATGTTTTTTACGTCACAATCTTCAGTACCATTTGGAGTTCTGGTGCTTGTCCTTCGGCGATGTGTCAGATTTCAACCAGCGTTTACTGGGTTCGCTCTCCGTCAGTCTTTGACAGTCCCCAGCCGACCTGCAAGACAGCAGGTTGGACATATAAAGAGACACGAAGGGTTGGAATAGACCATTATGGACGAAGGCATCCCGCAAAGAGGAAGATCATGGAGAAGATGGACTCAGAATGTAACTAATTATTTGAGCATGAAGGCTGCAGAGGCGGGACATCTGGCCTATGAGAGAGAAAATTTCGAAGGACATGGTGGTCAATTTATGCTCAGAACAAGATATTTGATGATTTCGTAAAAGCCTGGGTTCCTGCACTTTCAGAAAACTGATCCCTTATAGCAGCAGCAGCACCCCTTGAGCACTGCACTAATTCTACCAATCTTCTCAAAGTTCTCTTTACCTTTCTCTTCCACAAATCCTAACAAAGGTTCTAGTGGTGTTAATGTCAATATAGATGGAGACTGTAGTAAAACTATGTAGAGTGGCGACCACATCTGTGATTTCCTTTCTTCCACAGATAAGATTATCAGATGAAACGATAAGAACAAGTGTAGAGTCAACGAGTTTCTAGAACCTCAAAGACTTGAATAGTTCAATCATTTAGTTAGAATGAAACCAAACCGACATGCAGCACAAGCATAGCACATGAGAACATCAGGCTACAAGGAAAACTCAGAAATAAATGGACAAACAGAATAGAGGACACTAAATAAACTCAATATGGTTTTTGAACTAACTTCACAACACTTCAGGCAGACACATAGGTGCTCCCTCTATCCAAACAGATATCAAATAGTATGCATACCGATGGTTCCTGTGACTCACTGGTTCAACACGCTCCTCGCTCTGCCTTTCAATCCTACAGCTCTACTTGGACAAGATATAATTCCAAACCCATTATATCACTGGATCAATTCAATGACAATTTTAGTGTCCTCATCCAACAGTTGCTTACCACGAGACTGAAGACATCCGACTTATCCATCCTAAATTCCCCAACAATCGATGCTTGCCTATCCGCTTTCTCATGCCCATAACAGTAGATCCAAGTGAGTTTCTGGAGGTTAAAAACCTTTATAGACGACATCCACTCATACCACAACTTACCATACTTTATCTTCCAAAACATTGACTGAGAATCAGAAACAGCAACGGCCCCAGTAAACGGAGTCCCAGAGATCCAATGCAGAGCAGAAGTAGTGGCAACTATCTCCATACAACAGCCCAAGCTACACTCCTGGCAACCACAAGAAAACTATACATACCTCCTCTCTGCAACAGCACAAACAGTACCGTAATAAAAAAATAAAAAAATATTACATCTTTTTTTTCAAAACTCCTTTCTTCAACAAACATCTTAAGTCTGACTCCTAATTTTCAACCTTCATCCACCAACACTACAACAAAAACATTTAAGAGTTTCTCAAATATATTTGAAAAAAAAAAAAACTGACAAAGACTTTTGAAATGAGTGCCACATATCTGTACATATGATACATACACAAGCATACAATCTGTCCAGGTAATACAGGAATGGTTTAAGATAAAAGTAATTTCATGTTGAAAATAGAAATCAGTTATCATATCTGCTCTAACACATCACTCCTACTGATGAACCTTCTTGTTACCACCTTCTTGTTTCAGTGCTTGGGGGTTATATGTGGTGAAGTGCTCAAGCTGTTTGCCTTGCGCTCTGAATGACGTCGTGGATTAAAATCCTTTCTTCTTCTTTTTCCAACGTTCCATATCAACTACTTGTTAACCCCTCTTTGTGATTTGTATGTGATCTGAGCCTAAGAGCGACTGTATGTTGTGTCAGTTAAGCGCCTACAAGTAGGCCAGCATATCCAATTTCTGCGCCACTTTTTATTTACTAAAGCAGCTTCCCTTACCTTAGTTGCCTCTTACAACATGCCTTGTGGGTCGCAGTGTTACTATTCTTTGCTCCCCTTGCGACCCCCGGCAATACACAGGCAGGTTCAAATCCAGGATGCATCGTTCAGCTCACAAGTGTATTGTTTCCAGAGAAACCCACAACTGTTGCCAGAACTATGGAGTTTCCCGCTTAGGGTACGGAGCAGCCATGGAGCATGTGATGAACGAACAGACACAGGTGTCCAAGCACGTGGTGAAGACATAGACGTCCGCTCATGAAGTATGTGGTGAGGACATCGATACAGGCATTGGCTAATGTGACAAAACAATGATATAATATTGAGTCATAAGTCAAGAAAAATGTCACAACACCAACTAACACATGTATCTTACAATATTGATTTATATGTCTGGATGTTGTCATACTAAACTATACAAACACAATAATATAATAATATGACTATTTCTAAGTCATACACTCATATGTTGGTAGGAGCAACGAGTTATCACTAGCAGACAACAATTCTGAAGCCAGACATGACTATTCGAATGAATAAACCGCCCGAGTGGTTACCAGGGCCCAAATTGGGGTGTAAAGAATAGAACCACTGTTACATAGCATGCATGTCGTAAGAGGCGGCTAAGGAGGGTAGGTGTGGTGCTAGCTACCCCACACCGTAAAAACACTAGATGGCTATAGAACGGAGAGCGAACCGAGTGAACGCTGGCTGAAACCAGACATATCGCTGAAGAATAAGCACCAGAGCTCCAAATGGTGCTGAAGATGTGACGTAAAACACATCAATGCTAAGGTTGCATGAATCAGATTTCCACATGAATAGAATTTGCGGGGCGGTCTGGTACATCGGTCTGGGCGGTTATCGAGAGAAAGAGAATGAATAAACTGTGACTATTTTTTACAACGGTATGAGAGGATCACAAACAGGGAAATGTGGGTTAGAGCGGGACAACAGCAGGTGGAACAAGAGATAAGGGGGACACACACTGAGGTGACCTCCTGACGACGTCATGAGACAGGCTCTCTGATGGAACCCCCAGGGTAATAGAGGTAGGGGAAGATACAAGAACACCTGGAGGCGGGAGTTGGAGATGAAATGCAAGAAAATGGGGAGAGTGTGGTGAAATTTGGAAAAGATGGCCTTGGATAGGAGGGCTTGGAAAGCCTTGGTTGCGGAACTATGCCTCCCTAGGGGTGAAGAAAAAGAATAATTTGCACAAAATTTCTGTTTTCAGGAAACGTTTTCTGTGGGTACATTTTAGGAAAATTTGAAAAGAATCCAGGTCTCTGCATTCAAGGTACCCTTTTAGTGGCGCCACCACTTCCTGGTTACTGCAAATTGATGCGACAAAACTATTACGCAGAATTATTCCTTGAAGTCCTACCACACACTTTCACTTAACAAAGGTTACAGTGGACAGGGATGATATATGAACATAATGGGTACCGTGCCATGGAAAATACAGAGTTCACGGCCAGCTTGGGTCAAAAATTCTTGACGTGCACAGAGTTGCAGTACAGGAAACCATGAACCTGTACTTAAGGATCTTCTTCTTCTTTGAACGCTTCAAATCGACCACTTGTTAAACCACTCTTTGTGATTTATATGTGATTTGATCCTAAGAGCGATTGTACGTTGTGCCATCACATCCGATTTCTGCAACGTTTATTATTTACTAGGGTAGCTTCTCAAGGCCCCTACCTCAGTAACCTCTTACGACATGATGTGTAGGTCGCAGTGTTACTATATTTTGCTTCCCTTGCTAGCTCCAGCAATACACGGGCGACTGGGGGATCTAAAGTACAAGTACCTCTGAAGTCGATGTAAGACTCATCTGAATGGAGACGGACACTGATGATAAGGAAAGCAAGTATTCATGCAAAAATCAGACAGAGGTTACATATTAAGTGCTACAAGTATGCCTGAATTCATATTAGATGAGCCGGAATGGGAAAGAATGTACATAATTTTTTTTTTTTTAAACAGATAACTATGTCACACTCAGCTACCGGTGTACAAACAGATAACTATGTTACACTCAGCTACCGGTGTACAAACAGATAACTATGTTACACTCAGCTACCGGTGTACAAACAGATAACTATGTTACACTCAGCTACCGGTGTACAAACAGATAACTATGTTACACTCAGCTACCGGTGTACAAACAGATAACTATGTTACACTCAGCTACCGGTGTACAAACAGATAACTATGTTACACTCAGCTACCGGTGTACAAACAGATAACTATGTTACACTCAGCTACCGGTGTACAAACAGATAACTATGTTACACTCAGCTACCGGTGTACAAACAGATAACTATGTTACACTCAGCTACCGGTGTACAAACAGATAACTATGTTACACTCAGCTACCGGTGTACAAACAGATAACTATGTTACACTCAGCTACCGGTGCACAAACAGATAACTATGTTACACTCAGCTACCGGTGTACAAACAGATAACTATGTTACACTCAGCTACCGGTGTACAAACAGATAACTATGTTACACTCAGCTACCGTGCACAAACAGTTGACTATGTCACACTCAGCTATCGTGTACAAACAGATGACTATGTCACACTTAGCTACCGTGTACAAACAGTTGACTATGTCACACTCAGCTACCGTGTACAAACAGATGACTATGTCACACTCAGCTACCGTGCACAAACAGTTGACTATGTCACACTCAGCTATCGTGTACAAACAGATGACTATGTCACACTTAGCTACCGTGTACAAACAGTTGACTATGTCACACTCAGCTACCGGTGTACAAACAGATAACTATGTTACACTCAGCTACCGGTGCACAAACAGATAACTATGTTACACTCAGCTACCGGTGTACAAACAGATAACTATGTTACACTCAGCTACCGGTGTACAAACAGATAACTATGTTACACTCAGCTACCGTGCACAAACAGTTGACTATGTCACACTCAGCTATCGTGTACAAACAGATGACTATGTCACACTTAGCTACCGTGTACAAACAGTTGACTATGTCACACTCAGCTACATGTACAAACAGATGACTATGTCACACTCAGCTACTGTGCACAAACCCCCAAAAAACCCTTGTTACTGTTTGCAATATCATTTTTTAGCACGGTGTAGGACGGGGGGACATGTGCCTGTGAAATTTAATGGCTGCATGGCCCGTGCTGTCGTTGAAAAAACTGCTCAGGTTAGGATTTTTCTTTATTCCCGACAGAAAAAAACTCCTTGGCCATACAGTGGATTGAACTTGGGTCTCCTGCATGGGAGCCGGGCTCTAATCCATGTGACAAGACGCTCCACATGAAAACTAATAACCTGCAAACTGTACAACAACACATATAGAAAGCAGACATTGAATGTGAACTATTGCACTTTGATGACATCATATTTGAAATCAACAACCAAATCATGGTCTAAGTGGTTAAGCCCTTTGCCTTGTGAGTCGAAGATCGTGGGTTCAAATCCGAACCGCACCGTTCTGTTCACGTGTGGTTTTTTCCAGAGACACCTAGGATTGTTGCTGGAGCTACGGAGTTCGTGCTTTGTGCAATACTCTCAGCAGGTGGCGTGCCACATCTGCGGAGAGTGGCAAAGAAATATGGGGTAAGACCCGGTGCAATGAAGTCAATTCTTCGGCTTTGAAACCCTTTAAATCACGGTCTCAGTATCATTATTTTCCTTAGCCAGTAACCTTGACATTAGAAAACAATTGCCGAGAGTATTTTGGAAATTTTATAAAGAACAAACTGCACAACATTATTGTGATTAATATTTTTGAAATCAGAAAAAATGGGGAGAGATCGGGAAAAGATGGCTTTGTCTAGAAGGGCTTGTAAAGCCTTGGTTGCGGGCATATGCCTCTGTATGGGGTGAAAGGTGAATGAAAATCGTGGCATATCCTAAAGGACGTAGCCATCAACCACAGTAAACTAGTCGTTCATTTTCTAGGCACCACTTATACGTTCAGTAGTTTGCCATTGCTTTCTGAACGGTGAGGTCTATTTTACCTTTTTGTAAAAATCCCATGGAAACGAATTTGCTTTCAAACTTGCCTACCGTGGGGTTTGAACCAGGTACGCTTGGGTTTATGATCGAGCTCACTACCGTTTGAGCTGAAAGGTGAATAAGAAGAGATTAAAAAACCGAATAAGTGTTATTAGTCGTATATGAGAAATAGATAAATAAATTAATAGTGTCATTAATTTGATATCACTAATAGATCAGAAATAGATAAATAAAATAATAGTGTCATTAATTTGATATCACTAAGAGATCAGAAATAGATAAATAAAATAATAGTGTCATTAATTTGATATCACTAAGAGATCAGAAATAGATAAATAAAATAATAGTGTCATTAATTTGATATAACTAAGAGATCAGAAATAGATAAATAAAATAATAGTGTCATTAATTTGATATCACTAATAGATCAGAAATAGATAAATAAAATAATAGTGTCATTAATTTGATATAACTAAGAGATCAGAAATAGATAAATAAAATAATAGTGTCATTAATTTGATATCACTAATAGATCAGAAATAGATAAATAAAATAATAGTGTCATTAATTTGATATAACTAATAGATCAGAAATAGATAAATAAAATAATAGTGTCATTAATTTGATATAACTAAGAGATCAGAAATAGATAAATAAAATAATAGTGTCATTAATTTGATATAACTAATAGATCAGAAATAGATAAATAAAATAATAGTGTCATTAATTTGATATCACTAAGAGATCAGAAATAGAATAATACTAAAGTCATTCATGTGTTGCCAGGGCTGCAAAGGGCAAAGAATAATCACACTGGGACCTACAAGGTATGTCGTAGGAGTCGACTGAGGTAGGTGCCTGTGGAAGCTACCATAGTAAATAAAAAGTGTTGCAGAAATCGGATGTGCGGCCCTATTTGTAGGCGCATAAATGGCACAATCGAACTTAGGATCAGATCAAATACAAATCACAAAGAGTGACTTAATAAGTGGTCGATATGGAGCGTTTGAAGAAGAAGATATTGAAGTCATTACTCTTCTAGGACCAAGAGAGAAGAAATAGAATAATAATGAAGTCATTACTCTTATGAAGAGTGTTCAAGATAAAAGTAGCCTATCAATGGAGCTAATCTGGCATATATTTATGAAAATGAGAAGGTTCAGTTATGACGTAGGTCAAGGTTGTGTGACGGTGTGTAATTGTAGTGCGGGATGAGGCGATGAACAAATGTGACGTGGGGCAGAGCTGGTCAGAACCGGTTTAAATAGTAAATAGACACAGTGCAATAAGTAACTGATTAACAAATAAACAGGGTACAGGTATTAAGAGCTTCCGAAAAAATAAATAGACAAACACTGGATTCGAACCACTTACCCTCATTTCTTCACACCCATCGCCTAGCCTAGCAATACGAGCGTCCTTACGAACACAACCAGCGAGCCATTCAAAAAAAAAATGACACACGGGGAGTGTCTTTCTCAAACGCTTCGTTACAACTAGACACAGAATAATCAGGTAAGGTTCGATCGAACAGTGTTTGCACAAACACATGCTATAAGCTTATTGTGCTTGTATATATTTGAGACAAGACAATATCATACATACACACATTTATACACATATATAAAAAACATGCATACATCATTTAAAGTAGCTTCAATGTGGCTACTTTTATCTTGAACACCCTGTAGAACCCAAAGAGATTAGACATAGAATAATGGTGTTTATTAATTAATCTCATGTGGTAATTATTATTTTATCTTATACAACTAATATATAAGAATGTCACAATGTATTCTAAACCTCCCTCCTCATCACATGCCCGAAAAATGATGACTGCCTCTTTCTTATATTGATAATAAGCTTTCTCTGTGTCTTGATCTCATTCAATACCTCAACATTAGGGGTAAGAGATAAGGGTGTTTTTCTTATCTGAATAAACTAACAGATACAAGAAAACAGGACAATAATGCCAGCAGATTTCTGCAAAAAATATTCTTCTTCTTCTTTTGTCGTCACACTGCTACCGGGTTGTTGCCCAGTGTCGTGGTTTTCTGTTTTTGTCTTGCGCTGTTCTGGTGGCTTGTGTGATTGTTATCTTTGCTCTTTCACAGGATGCTGCCACGCCATCTAACCATCTTTTCCGTGGTCTTCCTCTTGCCTTCTTTCCCGATGTTCTGTTGTAGAAGACTCTGTATACTGTGGAGTTTGGATGCATTCTTATTAAGTGGCCAAACCACTTCATTCTTTGTTTATCTATATAATTCAAGCACGGTTTTGTGCCAACTTTCTTTCTTATGCTGATGTTGGTGATTCTGTCTTTTCTTGTGTTGTTGGTAACTTTTCTCAGGCAACGCATTTCACATGTAGTTATTTTTGTGACTGCGCTTTGCTCAATGTCCATGTTTGGCTTTGGTAACACAAAGTAGGTATAAAAATGCTGTTGATCATTTGTTTCTTAGCTGCCTGTGAAATTTTGGGTGCCTTAACAATGGGGCTAGCTGGTAGGTTACAGCATTTGCTTTTGTACTCTAGCCTCTATCTCTCTATCTAGTTTTCCGTCTTCTGTGAATATGCTTCCTAAGTATTTGAATTCTTTCACTTGGTTTATTTTAGTGCCATTGACATGGATGTCTAGATTATTATGTTTTCTTCCCATATTCATTATTTCTGTTTTAGTGTTGTTGATTTTCATGTCATGTTTCACACAATTATTGTTCAAAGTGTCAATATGATGTTGTAGATCTTGTTCATAAAATATTAACACCTACAAATGAAGCAGGATAATAAATAGAATGACATTGAAGTCATCAAGTAGCATGTCCCTTGCAGAACGTTGCTTTCATCACAGCCTGTCTGAAAGACACTCTCTAGCAAGTTCTCCCGGCTCGTCTAACGTCATGTTCAAGGTTTCTATGATGTCCTGCTGCCACCTTTGTCTTGGTATTTCCCTGCCTCTACTCCACAGGAACCATGCCTTCCAATACTGTTCTCTCGAAACCACTGTTTGGTTTAATGTGACCGAAATAATTTATTTTCCAGGACATGATGTTGTTTATGAGCCAATGTTCCACGATATGTAAGTCTTGTAGTATGTTCTGGTTTCTTCTCTTCTCTGTCCAGGGTGTTCAAAGAATTGTTTTGGTAACACCTTATTTCGAACACTTTGATTTTGTTCCTTAATGCCTTTATTAAGGTGCAAGTCTTGCAACCATATGTTGTCCCAGGAAAGATCCATGCTCACCGAAGTCTTAACTTTGTTCTTTTGTTTGTGTCATGCCATAGTTTCCCCATGCTGACCACCCTCCCCAATAGTAACTCAAATGACTTATGAAAAGAATGAGGAAATAAAAATGAGGACATGAAAGTGGTTGGGGCATACATTAAGAAAGCAGAAGACCAGACACCCATATGTGGCTTTGAAGTGGAATCTGGGAGTAAATAGAACATGAACATGAAAGTCAGGGCATATCCTTTGCAGGACTTAGCCATCACCCACAGTAAACGAGTCGTTGATTTTGTAGGCCCCACTTATACGTTCAGTAGTTTGCCATTGCTTTCTGAGCGATGTCTATTTTTAGTTCATAAAAATACTAGGGAAGAATTTTCTCCCACACTGCCCGCAGCGGAGTTTGATCCAGGTGCGCTTGGGGTTGTGATCGAGCTCATTCTGGCTTAAACTAGACGTCCACGATATCTGTTATACTATACTAAAACTAATATTAACGTCAAAATGAAAACATGAAATGTTAAACAAGAAGAAGAATGAAAGACATTTCAATTAAGTTTTTATGTTGGAAATTTAGTGAGTTGAAACTGCTAGCACATGATGTTTATTTGGTAAATATTCTGCTGTTGCCTTGACCTCACTTGGTGCAAGTTCAAGTATTCCGATTGATTCATTGAGTACGATCTGAAAGGTGGAGGTTGGCTCAGGGCGCGCAGGCAACGGACTGAGCCCTTTCAAATAAAAGGCATCATTTATTGACGAGAGTATTCTGGAAATTTTATAAAGAACAAATGCTAGCGTTCCCAGCGTGTTGGACTACGGGTGACTAGCCCTCTGTGAGTGCGGGTTCAATTTACAAGCATTCACAATATGGAGAATTACAATCATCTTGGTTCCGGGACTCATGGATGCCAATGGCAATGAAAGATCAGAAAGGCTGACTGGCTCTGCCACCACGTCGGGGTGGGGGTCAGTCAATGGATAGAGCTGACATTCTGAATGCCCTCATAGAGTGTGGATACAAAGAGAATTTTCATTTTAACCACTCTACATCAGCTGCTAGATTGCAAAAGCTTGGATTGAAGATTGGGGTAGCCAGAAAAGAACAACACAACAGGTATATCAGTAGGCTAATCAATCAACATTGAACTGGGACGGTCAGTCGCTGGATGCTGCTGGAGATATTGCAAAGGAGATCAAAGCACACATGGACATATCTAGAGTGCAAAGAAGATATTCCAAACTGATATTCATGTCCTAGATTCAAATTAAGAGGAGTCCCACAGGGCAGCATACTGTCCCCATTGCCTTTCCTGGTATATATCAATGATCTGCCACAAGCTCTGCCCAGAAATGTATCACACTCTCTCCACGCTGATGATCTAGCTGTGTGGTACACCTCCGAGTTTCTGGGTCCTGCCATCTTTAAACTCCAGGAAAGCCTGAACAGCATCATAATGTGGGCAAGTAAATGGGGTCTAGAAATAAACCGGAGCAAAACTATAGCAACGCTTTTCTCATTGTCATCAAAAGAAGAACACTTCAGACTGAAATTTAACAATGATATCGTTCCCGCTCCTATACTCCAACCTTTTTGGGAGTTAAACTTGACAGTCATCTGACATGGAAACATCACATAATGGAAACAAACAGAAAAGCTATGAGGAAACAAAGCGTGATGCGGAAGCTGGCTGGAACTACCTGGGAAGCTTATAATCTAATCCTGAGTCAGGTGTACACTGGTGCAGTTAGACCGACCCTGGAATATGCATCATCGACATGGATATCAGCAGCCCATTCAAACAAATCGATACTGGAAAAAACAGGTGTCTGCATACTATTTTGGGAGTCATCAAATCTACACCAATTGTAGAAATGGAAAAGACAGCCAACATCCAGCCCTTGGAAGACAGAAGAAGGAGAAGTGATTCTACAGACTGAAAGGATCAAAAGGATGCCTCACCATACACTGCATGAAAAAATGGCGGCTAGAACAAAAAACAGACTAAAGCGCACAGGTGTCTGCATACTATTTTGGGAGTCATCAAATCTACACCAATCGTAGAAATGGAAAAGACAGCCAACATCCAGCCCTTGGAAGACAGAAGAAGGAGAAGTGATTCTACAGACTGAAAGGATCAAAAGGATGCCTCACCATACACTGCATGAAAAAATGGCATGAAACCTCCATCCCTAAATTGTTAAGCAAAGATGCCGAGCCTAATCTAGTGAAGAAAGCAACTGCAATGGAACATCTCCATTACATGTTTCCAGAAGACAGCTGGATAAGTATTTACACAGATGGATCGGCAATGGAGGCAACCATGAATGGTGGAGCAGGAGTGTACATTAGACACCCAGATGCTATTACAGCGGCTCCTACTGGAAGAATATGTTCCAACTACAAAGCAGAACTCTTAGCCCTTCTGATGGCAGCACATCACATGAATAAGCTGCAAGTACCTGCAGGCAAGATGGTATTTCTTACAGACTCACTGTCAGCTATACAAGCCCTGGAGGCTAAATCCGCTGACAGCACAGTACAAAACCTAAAAGAGAACTTGCTCAGCTTTCAGAAAAGGCAGAAATTCACTTGCAGTGGATTCCATCTCACTGTGACATAGCAAGCAATGAGTGCTGATGTCTTAGCTAAGGAGGGCAGTGCCAAAGAGCAAATTTACCAACCCTTGTCTTTTCAAGAGGTCAAAACCCTCATACAGAGAAAATCTGCAGTAGACTGGAAGACAAACACTGGATATGATTATGGAAAGACTCCCTCAAAGACCTAAGCAGAACAGACCAGGTCATTATATTTCGACTACGCACAGGACACTGCAGACTCAACAAACACACATATAGACTATGAATTAGTCAAACAGCTCTCTGCCAGTGTCAGCAGGCGGAACACACAAGAGAATATCCTGCAAGACTGTCCTCTCCTGGGTGAGCTGAGAAGCAACATGTGGCCCCACCCAATCGACTTGAAAACTAAGCTTTGGGGAAACCTGAGAGACCTGAAGCTGACTGCCCAGTTTGTGGTCCACAGTAAATTAAGCACATGACCAGAGATCGCTTAAGAACATACTCATGTAGTCTTACACATTACATAGTCTTCTTCGAACGCTCCATATCGACCAATTGTTAAGCCACTCTTTGTGATTTGTATGTGATCTGAGCCTAAAAGTGATTGTATGCTGTGCCAGTTATGCGCCTGCAAGTAGGCCAGCACATCCGATTTCTGCTGCACTTTTTATTTACTAGGGTAGCTTCCTAGGCTCCTACCTCAGTCGCCTCTTACTCTCTCTCACGATTGTTTTTAGGTCGTTTTTATCATTCTAATGTGATATATAAGCAGCCAAACATCAAGAACGGATGTACATGCACAGCCTTCAGTACCTATTGGAGCTCAGGTGCTTATCATTCGGTGGTGTGTTTGGTTTCAACCAGCGTTTACTGGGTTCGCTCTCCGTTAGCCCTTTGCTGTCCCCAACTAAACCTGCAAGGCAGCAGGTTGTTATTTTCTTTTAGGGCAGCGACCCTTAGACAGCCTGCCCTCCCGGGCTTATGAGCGCCATCTGCCCAGCAGTCACCTCTTACGACATGCCTTGCAGGACGCAGTGTTACTATTCTTTGCTCCCCTTGCAAGCCCCAGCAACACATGGGTGAAACTCAAGAGGAACAATGAACAATATATAAAAACCAAAGCAATTTCCAGATAGTAATCAGTGAAAGATAAATGAATCAAAGTATGATAAATGGAAACATTCATCTTCCAACCATACGCACTATAAACAATAAGCAAAGAAGATAAATACAAACACAATATAAAAATACAAACATAATATAATCAATACCAACAAAAAGTATAAACAATATGATTAGAATATCAATAATACCAAATTGAATATACATAATATGAAGAAAATATCAACAATATACATAGAGAACATAAGCAATGACTGCACAATCACAAAAATAATATGCAGCATACTTGAGTAAGTATCTTTCTATCAACAGAAAAATATGCATGCAACATATAAGATATATATCTCATTCACCAAGTCTGGGATTAGTCTGTTATTCAATTTACTAGATGTACTGTCACACAGCATCTGCCAGAATAACTACCCTTTTGAGCTATAATTAGCTCTTGAAAAACCTTCCAGACCAACAATTTAATTCCAGTACTCTTTGAAACAGGGTTTTCCCATTCTAATAATAGCAATGTGTCTGACCCTGTGTTTTTGGTTTCACTTTCAAGCATACTATTAGTAAAATATATATACATATAAATTGGTAGTCTTTGGAGAAAAATTAAAGTACATGAAATTCATATATAAAGCCACAGGAATGCAAGGTATTAGAGTTCACAGTACTATTCCTAGAGGTAGAAGGAGAGATTGCCAGTTGTCTTTCTTGCTAACTTTTCCCTTTGACTAATTAAGTAAGACAGGGTATAGCTTGTTAGTTGGGTCAACTGAAGAATATCACAACTAAGAGACATTTGTGTTCTTTGCTCTAACCATTTGATAATGCCAGCACTCATGAGGTCAAATTCTTACAGAACACAAATGACTTATTACAGAGTTCTTCTTCTTGCGCTTGTCCGCTATGAATTCAGGTGCAGTATGTCGCTTCTGACTGATTTTTCGTGAAAGCCTACAATGGTGTTCCTCACCACACAGGCGGGTCTTCTCCGTCTTCAGAGGTACTTGAAGTTTAGATCCTCAAGTATGATCTGATTACAGAGTTCTCAAGTATGACACTATACAAACTCACTTCCATCCTTTCTTTGTTCACTTGAAATATTGTCTATTATATAAACTTCACTGTTATTTGCAGTTCATACACATATTGCTGTTGTTTTATTTCCAATGCTGTTTTACTTCACCAGTGAGTTTTCCTCCATATATCATATTCGGAGCAGTCTTGAAGTATGTGTTCTTCAGTCTTGTGTGCCAGTTCACATGTAAACATGGCTGAATTGTCATTCAAGAATTTTGTATACATGTGCTCACAGAGTTGACTGTGTCATATTCTGTGGCACAAAGTGACAACTTGTTCTAATTTGTTCATAGTTTGGTAGTAGTCTTATGTTGGTACTAGTCACATCTGAATTGATTTTATCATCCGTTTCTTAATACTGTTCTGGGCATGCAGATGTTTGCGGTAATGAGAGAAAAGAAAGGCTTGCATCAACAGCATTGATTGTCAGAGAGTTGAAGATGGATGTTCTTCGGTCTCTTCACGACTGTCTGTCAAATGAAGATACTAAAATATATGTTGAATCAATCCAGCGATATAAGGAGTTTCAAGTTACCCACTGTACAAGTAGAACTGGATGTCTGAGGAGCAGAGTGAGAAGTGCGTTTAACCAGCAAGCCACAGGAATGATCAGTATGCATAACCTTCAACATCTGTGGGGGAAGACTGAGCACCTATGGGTCTATCCGGAGTGCAATGATGTCGATTCATTAACCAATTAATACGCAAGAGGTATTGCAATAGTTTCTTATCATCTAAAACTGGTACATCCATCGGTCACTAAAATAATTATGGTCAAGAGATAAACACATCTACGCCACCTTTTTTTTAAAAAAAGAAAAAGCTTATTAAAATGGATGTCTGAAAACTCAAGGCGACTCCACTGCACACCGTTCATATAAATTCACAGAACTGTTGGCAAACTGTTGTCTGTTGGTAATCTGCTTATGTGGACGAACCATTTAATGTGTTACTTCTTGATGAAGTTGAACCCATTATTTTCCTGATGTCTTTATTTCTAAACCGGTTTCTTCTTGATACTCCCAGCATTCTGCATTAACATTTCATCTTTGTTGTGGCTGTATTCCCCAATATACTATTTGGTACAAAAATGGGTTCTTTATTACTTTAACTGTCACTGTGCTACATTAACTTCTTGAAAGACAACATTGAGCAAAGTAATAGTAACAAGATTAAGAGTTACATAAAAAAGGTGGATGAATATTATACAAAAATTGACTTATTAAAGAATATTGAAAGAGGACCACTAAAAACAATAAGAACATGCCGCAACGTATCTGAGGTAACAAATTAACATTATGAACTAGCATGTAAGAGATCATATTTAAAATGAAGGGTCACATGAAAATGGCGAGGTCACAATTAAATATACAGATTATTTTAAAAAAGGAAAAAGGTCACATTCCAATGAATAATAGCCGTCCATCGCAAGTGATGATGCATCAGGTGTTTTCTGCTGCAGCTCTCTGGTGTGTGCGGAAGTGACTGTAAAGTCCAATCCTCTAACATAATCCCCTACCATAGGTGGGGCATACATGATCAAATTTAGACATGTGGGTGTTGTGTGTCTTGTCTATTCGTGTAGCTTGTTTTATTTTTTTCTGTGCCTCAACAGTACGCCGATTCTCAGCTATACGAGTTCCTCTTGTGTTGTCACAATGTCACATTTGAGGATCTTACGCAACTGATTCCCAGCATGTGGTGTCTATATAGAAGCATCTTGGAGATGTTTTAAGAAGTTTTTCTGTCCACCAACTGATCGTCTGCCCACGTCAAGCTTGCATACATTCTAATGAAAGGTCACATTCAAATACTAAGATGACAATCAAATTGACCATACATTCAAACACATAAAATTCATTAAAAGGATGTATTAAAAATTGTTGTTGTCACAAAAATTCATAATTATTCACTTTTTTTTTAAAGGGATAAGAATCACCAAATATAAATCACTACAATAACAAAGCTTGACTCAATGTTCCTGACCTTTCACACCCTGACCTATCATCATTTACATATATAAACATGCTCTCTTTATTCTCTCTCTCTCAAAGTCACACATACACACCCACACATAAGCAGATCATCTCACAAAATGCAACAAATTTGATCCATATTAGACCACAACATTAGAACCATTGTGTCTAAGATTATCTTGACTGACACTAAATTATTTTGTTAAATCACTGGAAAAAATTAATCCATGTCGGCTGATTATCGCCCGGACTTGGAGTGCTGGATCAGCCATTGAAGGGTTATGTCTGAAATGAAGAACACAAAATAGTGAATTCTGTTGAACATTTACTCTCAGAATATTTCTGGTATTTTATAAATAACTAGCAATTTTTTCCAGAGACCCTAGGATTGTTGCTGGAGCTACAGAGTTTGTGCTTTGTGCAATACTCTCGACAGGTGGCATGCCATTTCTGCGGAGGGGGACCGAGCCATATGGGGTCAAACCCGGTGTAATGAAGTCAATCCTTCGGCTTTAAACTCTTAAAAACCCTTTGAATAACTAAAAACTCAACAGTTTAAACTTTTTCTGCCCAACATAAAACTGTAGATTTCTGTCTAGGAATTCAGTTTCGCTTGTTCAATATGAATGGACAGTCTGTTCTTTTTCAAGACTGAGACAAGACAATGTGACTAAGTTTAGGTGTGTTTATAGTTCCCCATACAACCCCTTTGAGAGCCGCAGTAGCATAGTTGTTAGTGAACTCGCTTCTTAGCCAGTTGGTCCGGGTTCGATTCCACAGGGGATGTGGAATACTTTTCCGACCGTAACGGCTCTCAGATCGACCCAACTTTAATTGGGTACCAGGAAAGGTACTGTGAAGTAAAGGTGGCTGATGTGATGTTGACCACACCACCCATCATATGCCAATGGTCAATGAAAAATACGGACCTAACACCAAATTACCCAAATACACCTCTAGGTATGAATAGAGGTTTCTTTACTTTTACACAACCCCTTTAGTTAGCCATCGTACAGTTATAAAGGTCTGTAGTTTTCTGATGGTTTCTTTTGTAGTCTTCCATGTTTCCGAGCCATATAAAAAACATGGTATGGAAAGAGTGAATCAAGTAAGATAAGTACAAAAAAATATTTCTTACCGATGTTTTCCTTTTCCTTGCAAGATATAGAATAGCAGCAGATTTCTCTATCTTGAATGGCTGAGAGATTCCTGGAAAAGAAACATAACACTGGCGGGGTCAAACATTGACTACTTATTAACACAGTCTTGGAAAATAATTAACAAAAATAACTAGACAACGTGCAATAGCAGAAGTTCATAACACTTTGCCCTAGTGACTGCATGCCATGAACTTATGGGGTTTGAGGCCAGCTTTGCCAAAACTTCTCAATGTTTACTTGGGAATCTAAATTACAAGTACCTCTGAAATCTCAGAAAGACTTGCCTGAATGGGGAGACACTAGTAATTAGAAAATGAAGCCTGCACGCAAAAATCAGTAGGACAGCGCCTGAATTCACAGCGGGCGAACAGAACAAAAATACGAGATATGTCATAGACTGAAACTGGCTTGAGAAAAGAATAGGTTTTTTAGTTTTAGTCGTCGGATCACCATCACTGCACGTCGAACAAATTAGTCTATAAGTGCTCCGATCTCTCCTCAGTATGTCCATCAGCGTGTGGCGACTAACGACACCGGTTCTTTGTTGGTTTACAATTCTTCTTTGTCTGCCAGCATAGCGTTCTTGTCGAGCTACACCACACTTAACTTTGAGTTCTTGGTATAAAAATAGGTATAAAAAGCATATTGATAAGAACTGCAAAATAGACAAATGACAGCAACTGAACCATCTTGGATAAAGTTAAAGTAGTAATAGATGATGGAAAAACAGTAAGTTTTGCTTATTCAGTGAATGTATTCAGTGAATGAGATAAAAACAATCGGGGTCAGCAATGTAGAGATCACCAATATGCAACTTCATCTTAAATTAATACCCCTGGTAACAGACTGCATCAAAGCAGTCAGGCTAAAAGAGGAAAAGGTAACCCTGTCCCAAAATGGAGAGCTGAGAACTGATAGTCTGGCCGAAAGATCTAGATATCGCAGCCGTGCTGTGCACAGTGACATACCAGGGAGGTCTCTGTGGCTAAGCCTTTGCCTTGCATTCTAAAGGTAGTGGACTTTTATCCAGACCACACATATACATTTTTCCAGAGACCCTAGGATTGCTGCAGAGTTTATGCTTTGTGCAGTACTCTCAGCAGGTGGCATACCACTTCTGTGGAGAGGGACTGAGCTATATAGTGTAAAACCCAGTGCAATGAAGAAAATCCTTCGGCTTCAGATCCTTTAGGTAAATGCTGTCCCAAAATTGAAAAGTTTAAAACTGATAGATAGGCTGGCCGAAAGATTCTCTCTCGCACGATCACCCTTAGACTGATGTACCATATTTCCCCATAAATCACATTCATGTGGAAACCTGATTCATGCAGTCTTAGCATGGGTGGGTTTCATCACATCTTCAGCGCCATTTGTAGCTCTAGTGCTTATTCTTCGATGTTTCCAGTTTTAGCTAGCGTTTACTGGGTTCGCTCTCCGTCAGCCTTTGGCTATCCCCAGCCAACCTCAAGGCAGCAGGTGGCCGAAAGATATAGATATCACAGCCTTGCCGTGCACTGTGACATAACACATAAGGAATGCATTAATAAGAACATTGAAAGAAGAAATCACTTGAACCTGAGAGATGTAGAACAAAACATGTAACACTTGAGAGATTACTCACATCCTTTCTATCAGCTCCTTCTCATCCAGAGCTCCAGGCAAATCTCTTTTGTTTCCAAGTACCAAGACTGGAATACCCTGTAACTGTGGTTTGTCTAAGAGATTGTGTAGTTCATTACGAGATGCTTCTAGCTTGTCTTGATCTGCTGCATCAACCATATACCTGAACAAAATGAAAACATAAAACAAGTTTATCAGATAAATCTGCCGTCTGTGTGTTGTCAGGGCTTGCAAGGGGAGCAAAGAATAGTAACATTGCGACCTACAAGGCATATCGTAAGAGGCGACTAAGGTAGGAGCCTAGGGATGCTAAAGTAGTAAATAAAAAGCTTAGCAGAAATCAGATGTGATGGCCTACTTGTAGGCGCATCATAACTGGCACAACGTACAATTGCTCTTAGGCTCAGATCACATACAAATCACGCAGAGTGGTTAACAAGTGGTTGATATGAAGCGTTCGAAGAAGAAAGAAGAGGAAATGAGATACAAAGTGGATATGGGTAGATTGATTCTAGTTTCAGTTCAGTTTCAAATATCTTCATTGCACTCCCACTCTCCACATTCATTGATTCTAGCTAATGCTACCAAACAACATCTACCACCAATTTTATCACAAGTTTTTTCCCAGTGGCAAAATGATTTTCAAAATAAGCATTATCTTCATACTTACACAATGGCATTGACACCTCTACAGTATCTTTCCCACATGCTTCTGAAGCGAGGCTGTCCACCTATATCCCATAACTGTTTGTCAATTGAAGAAAACAAATTTAAAAGTTATATTTAATAGTAATATTCTCAAAACAACAAAATATCGCATCTTGTCATAAGTTTATGTATCCGTTTCATGTTAATCAAAAGAGGTTTTACAGGTTATTGGTTACTGAAACGACATTATAGTACTCCAGGCTGACCCATATCATCTTCTTTTGTGATCTCTAGTCACGCGCTTAATCCACTGAGGACCACAAACTGGGCAGTCAGCTACAGGTTTCCTCAGGCTGTGGTCACATATTGCTTATCAGCTCACCCATGTGAGGACGGTCATGCAAGACATGCCCTAGTATCTGTTCCATCTGTTGACACTATTTTACTAATTCCCAGTCTATGTAAGTGTCTGTTGAGTCTACCGTGTCCAGTACATAGTGAAATATGACGACCTGGTCTGTTCTGCTTAGGTTATTGAGAAAGTCTTTTCCATAATCACATCCAGTGTTTCTCTTCTGAAGATTTTCTCTTTTAGAAGGAACTGACCTACATAAAAAGAGGATATTTTAAGAGTTTTCACATTGCTAATAACTGGTATTACCACATTGCTATCTATATCTCTCTCTCTTTCTCTCTCTCCCCGCTATCCATATTAAACATATAAATATTTCAAGTTAAAGAAATATACCACCATATATTTACTACAAAAAGAAAGCAATTGTCAATTGATTGATTGATAGGACCATCATCATTGCATTTCGGTGAGTAACCAGGAAGATCTCTGCGGCAGTGCACTTTTTTTTTCTTTTTTCGTCCGCTTTCAACTCAGACGAAGTTTCATCTCTGAAACTGATTTTTGCGTGAAAATCTGTTTTTCCAATTTCTTACAATGGCAGCAGCGTGCACATTGTAAATTACTTTACACTGGCAGCCGTGTTCAATGTACTCGTAATTAGTATTCCTCGCCATACAGGCAGATTTTCTCTGACTTCAGAGGTACTCACGTTATCGTCCTGAGTAAGACCAGGGACTCGAACAAATGCCGGACAGTAGGTTCGAACCCGAGCTATGAGGCGTCTCACAGCTAGCAGGCCGAGCTACTATCAACTACTCTAGGCAGTCCCCGGCAGTGCACTAACTCTGTAGCACCGGCATTGTCCCTGATATAATTTAGAAGATGGTAAAATATTTTGTCTGAATTTTATGTTTTTAATCTTTCGAATGAATTTTGCCTGGAAAGCAGCTTTCCAGCTTGCTCTTCTCGATTTTGAACTGCCAAGGGTTCTTTTACGTGCTCAACTTGAACACAGGACCTATGGTTTATCATCCATCTCTGATAGGACTAGGAACTCGATCTCACCTATACAGAGATCTCTGGAAAACTATCCTGATAGCTCCAAGAGGGAGCGAACTGAGTACCTTTGGAACAAAAGGCGAGCACCTAACCTGTACGCCATAGAGACCCCTCAAACTCCTCCCCAACTGCATGCACCCTATACAGCATCACACAACAGCTACAAACACATTCAATTTCCTGAACTTGTTACTGGCATGTGAAAACATGAACAGTTCAGAAACTCTTATTTCTGAACAACATCTAGGTTCTAAGTTGCAAATCCCTCTATATGTTATTTGTTCCATTATTATTCTTTCCTTCCTTGTCTTACAATGTTGACTGTGTTTATTTGTGCTATGTCACATGGGGTCAACAAACAATTCCTTCTACTTAGGCCAACACACATTGTTGAGAGAATATTTTATACATTTATTTACATTTAAAACTTTTTTTTTTGTACATACAGTATTAAAACATGCATGATTTTGTTTATGTGGAGTACTGTAAAGACAAAGGGATATTACCTCATGGCAAGTGATGAACATATCCTAATGGATAGTCAGGAGAAAAATGATGGTTGCCCTCTCTATAGCTAGCTCACATGCGGATTCACAAGTACCAGTTATGTATGGTGGTGGTTACACCACAAGCAAGTCTTAAGACATAACTGACTGGCTACACTATATGAGTGTTGTAGAATAAATTCTACTTAAGAGAATGTTCATAGCTAGAACACAAAGACCAAGAGTAAATGAAGTGAATGAATGTGAATAGATCAAAGGCTCGCAAAGCAACACAGCAAAAAGTGTGGTACACAAAAGGTTATCAAGTTATACAAAAAAGAATATGGGTGGTCATTTTAGAGAAGGTTGGGACCTTATCTTGTTTTTGGTTTTTTTCTGATCCAGAAGCACTTGAGCTTTTCAGCTCATCGGCTCGGTGCCATGGACAACGTAACCCTTCGATTCGGTGTCACGAACACCATAAATCTGGGGAATCTGTGGCTTTTTCTGCTATCCCGCGTAATTGAACCCGCACACACAGAGGGATAGTCACCGTAGTCCAACGCGCTACGAACGCGCTGGGCAGACGGGCAACCTTATCTTGTACAAACCTACAGAAAGTAATGGAAAACAAGCAAATTGAAAAAATGAGATGTAGATGACACGGCAGACCATCCAAGGGAAGAATATACTTTGAATTACAGGGAATAGATAGTTTATCTAACAAGTAACGAAGATCACAGTGACAAGTTGGACTTATATTCAATCAAATGAAAATCTATACTAAAAACTGGAAAGCGAAATCTAAATATAAACATGTGGAATGTCAAAACACTACAAATCAAGAAGGAAAAACTATACAATTTTATTTCAGAAGCAAGAAATATGGATATAGAAATAATTGAAGTTGCAGATCAAAATGGAAAGACAAGGAGAGTCTAAAGATAAAGGAATGATTTTATTGCACCGGTTTTACATATATGGCCCGGTCCCTCTTTAAAGAAATGGCCTGCAACCTGCCTAGAGTATTGCACAAAGCATGAACTCTGTAGCTCATGCAACAATCCTAGGAATCTCAGGGAAAAATTGCACTTGTAATATAGAACGATGTGGTTCAGGTTCAAACCTATGTCATGACCTTCAGAAGCAAGGCATAAAAGCTTAGCCACAGACCCAAGGAAAGACAAGGAATACATCAGAAAAGACAAATGTATTTATTCAGGAGGTGAACAACATCAAACAGAAGTACAAAATATAATTTGTGGAAAAATATATAGCAATATTGTATACTGGACATATAGTTATAGAATTATACTGCTGGAACTAAAAGCAGAACAGTCTGAGAATAATTTGACAAACTTACAATTCAAAAATAATTATCAACAATTTGATAACATTAGGAGGGAAACATTGAGGCAGACAGACGTCTGTCACCATCAGAGAAAGGAATATACTTTTTTGGAAATCCATTGCAATCAGCCTTCAATTTGAAGTCAACACATTCTGACGATGGGATTTTTTTACTTAAACATTGAAGCAATGTGAGAAAGAGGAAATCAATTAATAATAATAGATGGTTATAGTTATAGTACTACTATAATAAATGTTGAAACTCACCTTAATTGTCACATTGCCTTTGGAAATTTTTCTCATGTTGAAGCCAACTGTTGGGATCATGTCTTCACTAAACTGACCAGACTGACAAAATATAACAGGTTTATAAAGTAAATTTAACACAATAACCTCATGAATAGCGACAAAAAAAACACAACAATTACTTAATAATAATGAATATACCCAATTTAAATTTGTAAAACACAACACTGAACATAAATTGGTGATGAAATAAACGCTGCATCATTTCTGATTTCAAAGAATATATGCCATAACAATAGTCATTGACAATAGAATTATGATAATCCAGATTCAGTAATTTCATGAATGAATGGTTTACTTTTTTTTAAAAAGACCTAGTCACAAGACACCCTTTTTTCAACGACTTTATGATACTTTATCAGACTCCTTTTCTGCCGTTGGTTTATCAATTCCTCAACCGACGTTCGCTGCCGTATTCTGTAGCCACTCTCTTCCTAGTGCTCAAAGTTGAGATTACTAGCTTAGTCTTATCAAGTTAAAGATGACTAGTTGTCCGAGTTCAAGCTAATCTAAGTCTAATGAATGATGGACATATCTAATCTAAGACACAAGACAGACGGTATCAGACGGGGTTGGATTCAAGTGATTTGATTATCAATCTCATAATCAAATCATGATAGGCTTTAACTTCAGCAAAATTATTCAGGGCACAGTAAAAAATATCACATATAATACTTAGCTAACGGCTAAGAGATATAAACACAATTATAATGTAATTATTAAAAGTCACACAAAGGAACCAGATATAGAATTAAATACCACATGAACAGTCCAACACTGGGACATAGTCTAGCGCTGGGTCACAAACAAATCATGAAACAAACAACGGCCCGCGAATCGGATTAATTTCAGACGCACTTACCGCTATAACATTAACAAACGTCGTCTTCCCGGAATACTGAAGTCCTACAAGAGTTAATTCCATCTCTTCCTTCCAAAATAGACTTTTAAACCAGTCAAGAATTCTTTGAAAGAATGAAAACATTTTTTTTTATTTGAGCGAGAGCAAACAAGAGAAGAACGATTGTTGCTCAACGTCTATAAGCAGGAAGGACTAACAGACAATCATGTGACTTACTGTCAGAGGTCAAGGTTTACTTTAGGTTCGTCTAATTACAATATATACAGAATATCAATAGGTAAACAACTAGCTTGAAAGCTGTTGAAAAGTTATAAATTTTAAAGAAATTATATAATTATCTTTATATATCATCTTCTCTGATCTTTGTGTCAATTGTAAACTATCATTTGCAAAATAAGTGAACAGTTTTTTTACTTCGAGAGGGGCATGTATCCCAACAGTGTTTTAACTACGACTCCCATAATAATAATTTGTGGACCGACTATTAATTACATGTATAATACTTTATACACTTTATGTATACGCTATCTTCCGATTCCGTTCAACTAGCTTTAAACTTAGATATTAAATTAACCGTAGCACTGCCGACTCCAACTTTAAATTTACAAATAACTTTCTCGACTAACAATGTGTCTTGCAATTCGCAATTATCAGGTAACATATAAAATGATACATTTCGTACCCTGAAATGAATCCCTACCATCATTACTTAAATTAAACCTCCATATTACTACTGTACGGCCCAAATGGGTCAACATCAAAACTTGCGAATTCATATTACAGTCTAGATGTCTAATAACACAGTAATGCCATCGACGATTTCAATAAAAATGGTAGTGATGATTTAGAAATGACGACATCGGGGGTATACCATCAGTTCTGGTCTTGTTAAAGAAATTATGTGGTTCGCCTACATAAGGAGATTGTCAACAGACAGTGCACCTCAAATTTACAATGCTACAGTGGATACAAAGCGAAAGGTAGTCCACGTAAAAGATGGACCACAAAATAACAGATTCAGTTAAAGATATCCTATATGAAGCACACAAGAGCCCGTTCTATAAATCTCTTCTTATCCTGGCGCTATGAGGCAAAACAGGATTAGAGAAAAGAAAATAAGATTATTTATTTTGCTTCTATCATTTATTTAAATAATTTTTGTTTACCTCTGGGTGGATGAAGGATCACTTACTCGATTGCAGGTCAGTAATCATGCAAATTGAAAAATCATAGCTGTCACTAATCAATTATTTATGTCTATCCTAGTCTCACATTGTAACATACAACTATCAATACCTATCACGTAAGCTACAAGCTGTTCTGTCACTTTTACAACAAACCTCCTAGAGATGTCTTGGTCATTTACATTGGCTCTGAAATATGTTATGTGACATTGTTAACCAGGGCCGAGGCCAACGGTACCTAGAAGACAATCGAGAAGGCAATGCCAGGGCCATCCGACCTCAAAGATAGTATGGGAATCCACTGAACTTGTAACACGGATCACGGCAGTAGACGATCTGAGAAGAAATATATTTTTTAAGCGGAAAGTCTTGGATGGGGCAGGCCGAGAACTGTATTCAACAGACGTGTTCACCTGAAGACAATCAACACGGTGAACAATGAATAAAATACCAACAGGAATCAATACATAATTTTTAGTATGTATCAGACTGATAAAGAACGCAGACAAGAAAGTGGTCGTGGATGCAGAAGTTCAGGCGTTCATTTCTGAGAACTCGTCTGAAGACGATGTAATCATTTATACAGACGGGTCAGTGATTCGACAAGTGCGGAGCTCATTGGCTTGCTCTGCTCAAGTCTGAGGGGGTGTTGTGAAGGAAGACAGTGGTCGTTTTGCCGTGACTACAAGCAGTCTCATTATAGAAATCACGGCAGTAACTAAAGCGATGGTCTGGCTTCAGTCACATACTGTTATCCATGCATGTTTTCTCAGTGACTCTACGAGTATGTTCAGGAAGATTGAAACAGACTGGACTCAAAGACAATGGTTGGAGTCGCAGAAAAGGTCTAGGCCATGGGTTCCCAAAATGGGTGGTGAAGCCTTCCAGAGGGACGATAGTGGGTTCAGAAGCATGTGTGTGAGTTTTTTCCCCGTGATTTTGGATTGAATAATCATAAAAAATGGAATTCTGCATTTAAATCCATCTTATGCCTATCTTACACGATCCATTTTTTAATCAATTTTCTATTTCTTGTATATAATCATTTGAAAATTGACCATACTTTACAGAAATAAATATCAATTTCCTATGTGAAAGTGAAAATAGAGCATGTATATATATATATCTGTGGAGGGGTTAGGGAGTTTATGTCGTGCAAAGTGGACGGTAGACCGAAAAAGTTTAGGAATCTATGGTCTAGGCCGACAAAAATCAGTTTAATTTTTTCCAAGGGCATGCAGGTGTAAGAGGAAATGAACACGTCGATAGACTTGCAGGTATGGTTGCTGTAAAAAAAAGGAGGAGTCATGGATGAGGCTGATATTCTGAATCCCTAAGGGATTGAGGGTGTGTAAAAGATTCAAGGAATGGGGTGAATCTACAACCCTAACCAGACTACAAGAATACCAAATCAAATGTGGTGCAGCTAGATAAGAGCACTATACTGGAAGCCAAAGAAGAATAGTAAACCAACATAGAACGAGTGTCGTTAGTTATCACACCCTGAGAGACATACTGAGGAGACGGTCGAAGCACTTATGGACTAATTTTTTCGATGTGCAATGAGGATGATCTGACGACTAAAATAAAATAAAAAATTCAGTCATTGTTCCACACTCATTTTATATCTGTTTGATATATTATCATCATCAGCTGCATTCCCCGCATTGAATGTTGGCTTCAATTGACCTCCAACATCTCGTGCCTTGATGTTACACTCTGCCAGGCTGTAATTTGTCCAACTGTTTATGTTCCACTTATACTTTTGTCTCGGTCATCCTCTTGCTTATCTCCCTTCAACCTTTCCCTCTAACACAGCCAACTCTGGTCGTGCCTCTAATAAGGTTTTGTTCAATGTGCCATGTCTCTTTATGTGTCCAAAATATTTTTATTTTAATCTCCGGTTGTTATTTTTTATTAATTACTAGCGTGTTCGTAGTGTTGGACGACGGGTGACAAGCCCCCTGTGACTGCGGGTTCAATTCCGTGGGCTGGCAGAAAAGCCACAGGTTCTCCAGATTTACGATGTTCGTGGCACTGAACCGAAGGGTTATGATGTCCATGGCACTGATCCGAAGAGCTGAAAGCTCCAGTGCTTCTGGATCAACCAAAAATAAAAATTAATTACTAGATTTTCTAGAACTTCTTTTGTTATTCTTTCCATAAAAAACGATATATTTTTCTGCATACCCACGTTCTCAAAGTCGTGAGTTATGTCTTCCAATATTCTATAACCACGCATAAATCACTTTTTGTGGTATTATTTTACTGTGATTTGAACGTTACATCAGAGATGTGATATCTGCAACTTCCGGTCAAAAAGATCAAATTTTCGTATTCAATATTTTTTTCTTTCTGTTTATTTGTTCAGTGTTCATGTTTACTTTTGGTGTTGTTTTATGGTGGTAGATTTAGTTAACAATAAAAAATGGGAACAGTTTTGAACATTTCAAAGAGTTTCTTGTTTATGCAAAATTAACTTTTGATAGAAATAAATTAGTTATTAATGATCACATAAGATTTCATAATATGTGTGTGTAATCAGTAGCCTACTCCATTTTATAAAGTTGTAACCTATATTATAAAGAAATTATGAAGGATTTGACCGAAATCATCATCATCAGGTGCCGTGCCGGCTGGCGTAGGCGATCATGGTTCTTCACAAATCTCTGTCGTTGGTGTTTGCTATCAACTCATATGTTGACGCTCTACCGTGCCATGAAGTCAGACTATCCAACATTTTCTCTATCTGTCTTCCCCTGTCTCGTCTACCCTCGATTTTACCGGTTGTCACAATGTGTTCTAAACCTCCCCGCCTCATCACATGCCCGAAAAATGATGACTGTCTCTTTCTTATATTGATGATAAGCTTTTTCTGTGTCTTGATCTCATTCAGCACCTCAACATTAGTCATTTTAGCAGTCCATGGCATTCTCATCATTCTTCTATGAAACCACATAAAGCCTGAAATAAGATTCTTATTTAAAAAAAAGACCACGAACACGTCGGTTGACCTGGAGTGACCCTGAAGATATTATTTAAAGATATGACAAATACATCCTCCTCTTTTTAAATTGTTATTGCAGACAGTTTCACGTGCGAGTCACGTAATATTATCTATGCCATCACCTGCAAGCGGTGCAACAAGGCCTATATTGGTGAGACCGGCAAGAGACGCAGTGACCGATTCGCCCAACACTTGCGCGATATACACCAATGCTCTATGATCCCTGTAGCCACTCATTTCAATGATACTGACCATTTAGGAGCTTTCCGGGTCACAGCCATCCGATCATGTTCCTCTGATGATCGCAGTCTATTTGCTTTGGAGAACCGTTTTATTTCGTTGTATGGTACCTTGCGACCACGTGGGCTCAACGTATTACATTCCTATGCTTCTTAGTACTTTCTCTTCCCATGCTTTGTAATCTATATGGGCATATGTTACATGTATTCAAGTTATATATTTACTAGATTTTTCATTGTTTCTCTTCTTTCCTATTTCTAGTTTTTATGTGTTTTTGTGTTACATTTATTTCGTTATTCGTTTTTATTCCCAGATTTTCATTACAAACGTTTGTATGTAGTCGTCCATACGGTTTTTTTTTTAATTCGTCACTCCTGTTGTTCGTTTGCTTGATAAAGGCCTTGTTGGTCGAAACGTTGCTGTATTTTGTCAATGTTTTTGTAATTTGTAGAACTACAGTACTTTGTCATTAGGTGTTTTGCCAATCAAATAGTTTTACTGCAGTCTCATCTATTTTGTGAATACGTGTACTTAGACGCGGCCTTAGTAATGACGTATTCACGAAGGCCGCGGCTTAGGTGATATAGACCCGTACTGTATTGTTTCCATCTGTATCTCACGAAATACTACGATATCAACGATACTGCTGACAAGAGGATCCAGAACAGCTCGCTGTTTTTTTATACCTGCACAGTTCCAATACAAAATGTCACAGGTATCAACAATATTCTTCTTCTGCGTTCTCACTAGATTGGGATTTCGGATTCTCTAATAAAGGCAGCCGTTTGCCTCAGATTATCAGCCACGCCATACAGTTTGTCTTGGACGCTAGTGTATGTGGGTCACCTCTTTCTGCTTAAGTATGCATACTGGGAGTAGTTCTCTAGGATATAATTCCTATGATTTCTGCTTCCCCGTATGTGCCGACCTCTTCCAGCAGTAAGTTTTCGTCACCCTCGTGATGGTAGGTCTGACATTCTTACTACGTGACTAAATCTCCGAGGCAGATTGGCGACCGTAGAATCCGTTATCCCATTCCTCATTGTGAGAGGTTGTTGCACCATGTTATGCGCCTTACGGCTTGGTGCATCCGTTGTCTGCAAACATTTGTTTCGGTTAGCATTCCCTAGCGGACACGTGCATCCAATTTCAGCCAAACCTCCTAAGGATCGCCTCTTACGACATGCGTGGCAGGTAACAGTGGTTCTATTATTTACACCCCAAATTTGGGCCCCGGTAACCACTCGGACGGTATCAACAATATGAATGAGAAAATATAACAGAGGAGATGACAGTGGTTTGGACATACATTAAGAATGCAGTAGACCAGACACCCACATGTGGCTTTGAAATGTAATCCGGGAGGCAACAGAAGTAGACGGGCTACCTAGAGAGACATAGAGACGAACTGCAGACAGAGAAGGAGAATAGGCAAAAAAGATATGGAATGAACCAAACTGGCTTGCTCAAGACAGATCTGTTGGAGGTAATGTGTTAATGCCTTATGCTTCAAGAGAAGAAGAATACAAGGTGAGAAGAAGAACACAAAAGGTTACATTATTAATTCCTGCCATATAAACTTCAGGAGTTTTCTTCTGGCACTTATCCTTCCTACTACGTCTATTACACTCATCTCAACGTTTCTGCACCGCGATAACTGAAAGACGTCGTCATCGTCTATCAACGGATACACTCAAAAAGATTTCTGCACAGAACTCCGCAGTACCGTCGAAGACCCTCCATAAATGGAGCTTCTAGAACATCTCATGACACACCTCTACATAAGAGAGATGGAATTAACCTTCACCTTATAAGATAGTAGTGGAGTCACATAAAACATGACGAACGATCACCATCCTGAACCGGAAGTTATTGCAGTAATTAGGAAAATGCGCGTGCGACGGTAACAGACATTCGGACTATCCCAACTGGTCAAGATCGATAGCAAAACACACTCGGCGTCACACCATGACCTACTCTGTAAATATAGTTGGTCGTGGCCACACGCACGAGATTCGGTATAATTCAATCAGGGATCGTGATCTCACTTTGGTGAAAAGAGCGTAATTAAACGGCCAGTGCACTGCATGTAGAGATAATGTGTCGGCTCATCTCCAACGGAGCACACGTGTAGCTTAGTAACACTGTGTACCAAATATTAAATTACAAAATAAAGCTAGTTTTACTAATTACTTATTTCTGTCCGCTCCTCGTGGGGCATAGGACCTCAACAGTTGCTCACCAATTTTCCAGGACTCTGGCTGTTCTTTTTGGTCTCCCAGGATAGTAAGCACCCCTCAGTTCCTCAAGACAACTCTGTCTCAGTTCTGTTTAGGACGTCCACTTTTCCTTGCTGGTTCTACTCAAGTGCTTATCTAGTGACACTCGACTGTTTCTTCCATAGGGTCCGACCCGTCGCCATTTTACTAGTTACAGCAAACTAAATGGATGCTTCTGAGAGCATCATTTTCCCAGCATAATCTAAATTATAATCAGAAGAAAACACACACTGAAATTTTCTATATATATATAGTCTCGATATTGTAATTGTGGAGACGTTTCTTTAATCTATTGTAGTTACGTTGATGTTGGATTAGAAAATACCTTGGGTAAGCACAGGAACGTCGAAATAGAGGGAAGTCTTGGAATACACGGAATGATTAATGATATACGAGAGAGCTGGAAGTAGCTACAAGAGATCGAAGGATTTGGCAGAGGGTCTATGCCCCAACCAGGCTAAAAATACAAAAAAAGAGAAGAGAGAGCTACCCGGTACTTCACGTACGTTTACGTGTAATAATAGCCGCACATCGCAAGCGATGATGACAAGTCTCAGACTTGTACTGCTGCACCTCTCTGGTGCGTGCGGAGATGACTGTAGAGTCAAATCCTAGAACACAATCCCCTACCACAGGTTAATCCCCTACACATGATTAAGGTCAGACATGTGGGTGTTGTGTGTTCTGTCTTTTCGCGCAGCTCGTTTTCTCTGTGTCTCAACTCTCAGCTATGCGGGTTCATCTCGTGTTGCTACAACGCCACATTTAGCGATCTTGCGCAAGGGATTTCCAGCACGTGGTATCTATATCGAAGCATTTCAGAGACACTTTAAGAGTGTCTTTAAAGCGTTTTTCTGTATTCCGATGATCACCACCTTCCTCTGTCTGGTTCTTCTATTGATTACTCTCTTATCGGAATTTTGGGAAAATTATTGGAATTTCAGTATCAAACCAAATATTATCTAGACCATAGATTCCCAAACTTTTTCGGCCCACCGCCTTCTTTGCACAACATAAACTTTGTAACGCCCCCCTCCACATTACAACAGTATGCCAACGCCCCTCCCCCACATATACATATACATGCTCTATTTTCTCTTCGACGTAGAAAATTGAAATATATTTCTGTCAGAAATGGTCAATTTTCAAATGATTATATGCATGCAATAGAAAATTGATGAAAAAATGGATCGTGTAAGATGGACATAAGATGAATTAAAATGCAGAATTCAAATTTTAAATGATTATTCAATCGCAAAATAACGAAAATAATTTATTTTAAAATGTATATTATTAATTTCTTCGTTAAGAATCCACCGACCCCCAAAAAAATTCTTCTGAACCCACTGCCCCCTTCCCTAGAATGCCTAGAAAAGACACACACAACACCCACATGCCTGACCTTAATCATGTATAGGGGATTAACTTGTGGTAGGGGATTGTGTTCTAGGATTGGACTCTTCAGCGCCCACTGGGGGGCGGTACCGCCCTCTTTGGGAAACGCTGATCTACACGTATAGGTCTCAGAACGTATGTGTAAGAACTCTTCTGGTTGGTTACATGTTCATTTAGTCATTCGCTTTTGACTTTCTATCAGTCTCAGGACGTCTGTGGCTTAGCGGTAGTGAGCTTGATCACAATCAAATAGTACGTGGTTCAAACACCGTGGCGGGCAGTTTGGAAGCAAATTTGTTCTCGTGGATTTTTAAGAACGGTAAAAATAGACATCACGGTTCAGAAAGTAATGGCAAACAACTGAACGTATAAGTTGTGAGTAGAAAATCAACGACTCGTTTACTGTGGTTGATGGTGACGTACTGTTATGTCCTGATTTTCATTTACTTCATCAGACTCAGGTTAGGCAGAATTAGACCATCTCATGGAAAAGGAAGGGTATGACGCGTAAATTTAGCTCAATGTGTTGTCTAGTGATACCTTTGTCATAGTATGCTCACTGTATGCTAATTTCCATCACATATTGCTTGTTTTAATCTTCTTCTATTGGATACAGAGATGGCAAGTGCTAACAGACTAGTCAGGGTTATAACACATACTGGACAAGACCAGTTCATGTCAACTGTTAGATTGCAAGAGCGGCAGTGTGGTTCCAGGACCCACAAGGGAAGCAAAGAATAGTACCACTGCGACCTACAAGGCATGTCGTTAGAGGCGACTGAGGTAGGGCCTATGGAAGCTACCGTAGTAAATAAAAAGCGTAGCAGAAATCGGATGTGCTGGCCTACTAATAGGCGCATAATGTACAATCGCTCTCAGATCACACAGAGTGGTTAACAAGTGATCAATATGTAGCATTTGAAGAACAAGATTGCAAGAGTGGCCAGAAAAGAGCAGCACACCAGGCATATGAGTAGGACTTATCAATGAACATCGAACTGGTACGGTCAGTCGCTGGACACTGTTGGAGGTATAGCAAAGGAGATCGGAGCACATATGGACATGTCCGGAGTGCAATGAAGATATTCCAAACTGAAACTGTTCACAACCTTGCTACACATTCTGACAATGCCCATCATCCCATTTTACTTTCAGATATAACAAATCAACATATTCACTTGTGAACTGCAATAAGTAAAGAAAATGGTTTCAAAATATTTATTTTAAAAAGTAACAGATTAAACAGAAGTTTCAAAATTGAAGTACAAAGAACAATTACATAAAATAAATACTCATAGTGTTTCAAATAGTGTACATCAGGAGTGGAGCTACGAATAAAGTAATGCTTATAAAGTGTGTGTCTCAGTCATCATAGTCAATCGCATCAGAGAGTACATTCCAAAACTCAGATTCACCAAACATGCAAAGGATGAGTTCTAAGGTAAACTTTCATTCTTTTTATTCGTCCACTATGAATACAGAGCTATAATACTCCAGTGCTATATTGATCCAATACTTCTGTGTGGCAGCGAATCATGGACAATGAATAAACAATCAATACGATCATTGGAAGCCACAGAGATGTGGTTTTACAGAAGAATGCTGAAAATTCCATGGACAGCGAAGAAACAAATGAAGTTTTAAATCAGGCCTGCACAAAAGAAACCTTATAAAAAGAATAAGAATCCGTAATCAAGGTTCTTCGGGCATATAATGCGAAAAGGTTTAGAACATTTGGTAACAACAGGTAAAATTCAGGGAAGGAGAGATCTCGGAAGACAGAGGGAGAAGATGCTGGATGGCCTGACATGGTTCAACACAAGATCGACATCAGAACTGATTATATGCACCAAGCAGAGAGAGTTGTGGGGAGACATAATCGCCTACGCCGGCAATCACTTGATTGATTGATGAATACAGACGTAGTCATAGCGTCTCAGACTGATTTTAGTTTGAAGGATTGTTTTCCTTATCATCAGCGTCCATTATCATTCAGGAGACCCCTACTCTTCAAAAACCACTTCCCTTCACATTGTTTTTGCTGCCAATAGATTAGATTAAATAAAAGATCTTCTACCTGACCAAGTGTGTAGATAAACCAAGTGTGTAGGTAGACCAAGTGTGTAGGTAGACTTCTTCAATTGATGATCCAACGCCAGGGTTCAGTGCGACAGCAAAGTTTCTTTCAAATCCTATTGAAAGTACTGAATGACTAACACATCAGTTTTGCTGAGAAACCAATTCTTACACACAAAAAGCTGAATTTTGGAGTCTCATTAGCACATTTCTGATGGCATAAGAAGATTTTGGACTCACCGTCAATATATATAGGATCAACATACTGACCCAGCGCAAAACCTCCCTGAATATTTGTGATGACATCGGGAAGATTTTGGACTCACTATCAGTATAAATAGGGTCAACATGTTGGCCCAGCACAAAAACCTTCCTGAATATTTGAGGTGGCATTGGGAAGATTTTGGACTCACCATCAGTAAAAATAGGATCAACATGTTGACCCAGCACAAAACCTCCCTGAATATTTGTAACCATGAATTGAGAGCAGCAAACTGTTGTTTATGTTGTCTTGGTCCTGCCATTGCTGGATAAAGAAAAGGATCAGCATGGCGTTAGCAACTGGTCAGACTACCAAAGATAGCATTGCATTAGCAACTGGTCAGACTACCGAAGATAGCATTGCATTAGCAACTGGTCAGACTACCGAAGATAGCATTGCATTAGCAAATGGTCAGACTACCGAAGATAGCATGAAGGAATAACTTGCTGACCATCAATACCAAAGTTACAGTGTGAAGAGTCTACATGTTGAGTATCCTACTCTTTGTCAGTGAGTCCAGGGCCCACTCAAAATCCCAGGAGAAAAAATATATAATATATTCCACATGTTCTGCAAGCACTAAAGTCACAACAGAGATGAAGTATCTATGCAGAATGTTAGGAATATCAAGAAGAGACCGGTTTAGAAATAAAGATATTAGGGAAAAAGTGGGTACATCATCAATACTGAACTTCATCAAGAAACAACAAATTAAATGATTGGCCAATAAGCAGGTTACCAACAGAAAGTGCGCCTCAAAGAGCAATATTACTGCAATACAGTGGATACAAAGCAAAAGGTGGACCTCAGAAATAAGAGAGGCAGTGAAAAACACTATTTAGGAAGCGCACACAAAAACCCATTCTAGAAATCACTTCTCGTCCTGACACTGTGAGGGAAAACAGGATTAGAGAAAATAAGACATGCGGATGAGGAATATTTTTCCCATAACGACTCTCAGATCGACCCAGCCTTAATTGGGTACAAGGAAAAGCACTGGAAAGTAAAGGCTGCCAGCGTTATGTTGCCCACATCACCCATCGCGCGCCGACAGTCAATGAAACATATGGGCCTAACACCATATTACCTTAAAAAGGGTTCCTTCACTTTTTGTTCAGCAAGTGTGTTTTACGGCTCTCAGTAACATAGTACTTCTTGTTCCTAATGAAAGAAAGATATGGCGGCTGATATTCTCCAACAATGTCCATTTCAAGCCATCTTCTTCAGTTCTTTCCAAAATGGATTCACTTTTTACAATTCTCTTCTGTTTTAGGTGTTATTGTTTCCTCTGTGGGTTTTAGTCAAGTGCATATCTAGTTAAAACATAATCTCTTTTCTTAGAGTATATTCTTTCCTCTGTGGGTTTTAGTCAAGTGCATATCTAGTTAAAACATAACCTCTTTTCTTAGAGTATTTTCTTTCCTCTGTGGGTTTTAGTCAACCTGTCCCTGTTGGCAGAAATGGCATGGAATCTGCCAAGAGTGTTGCACAAACTCTGTAGCTCCAGCAACAATCTTAGGGATCTCATGAAAAAATTGTGCATGTGACTCGGTCCAGATTCGAACCCACAATCTTCAGAACGACGAGCAATCATCTTAACCACTTCGCCATAGAGACCCCCAAAAGTCAAGTGTATACCTAGTTATAACATGTTTTTTCTTAGAGTATGTTCAGTACATCTTTTGCCGTCTCGAATGGTTGTCGTTTTATTCTCATCCACATGTCTGTTTGTTAGTACTTCTGGGCTCACCATGCAATAGAGGCTTCTGTTAATGAAAATATACAATTTTGATGTGACTTTTTTCATGTCTAGAGTTGGACTGTTAAAGAACCTTGTAAGGAGGCACATTTTGATATAACACCATTTTGATTAATGACTCACTTCTCCGTTATTTAGTATACACTTGGTCCAAACACTTGCTGCAATTATCTAAGATTCTTCAAGTGATCTAATATTACTTCTGCCAATCAATATTTTAAAACTTTTTACTGTCTTTACTGCCCGTGTTGCCACTTTTCATGACAGTGTAGGACAGGGGGGAAATGAGCCTGAGAAATTTAACTGGAAATTTAACGGTCGCATGGCTAGTGCAGTCACAGAGAAACTGTTTAGGTTAGGATATCTTATTTATGCCCCCACAGAAAAAACTCATTCACCTCACCTAGGATAAAATCCAGGTCTCCTGAATGGGAGCCAGCGCTCTAACCCATTCGTCCAGATGCTCCTCATCTGATTTTGAAACTATATTCTTAATTATTTCATTCCTTTAGAAAGAAGTCTGTTGACATAGCAAGAGATCTATACTTCATGTTTTTAGACACACTTTCACACATAATTTTTTAAATATCACCCGAAATCAATTTTAGGACTAAACAATTTCTGAACAGAATGTAAACAAAGTTCATACACTTTACAAGTAGAAGTACCATCTTTGTCAATTGTAACTTCTTATAGATTCTGGCTAAATGTACTCTCATTCTTTCAAACTGCTTACTTCACTGCCACTCCTCTGACTTGCAAAATTCTTTCTTGCCTCAATAGAAAAAACATGTGCAAATAAAATGTTGCTAATTATATGATAAAACAACTTTATCACAAGGTAAGCAGCAGTGAAACAATTTATCTAAACATCAATTGCAAAAATTTACGAATGATGAACTCAGAGAAAGAACTAAGCAGATACCAGTGGAAAAAGAGCTAAGGAAGAGACACTGGCGATGGATAGGACACACATTGAGAAGACCGACTGGAAGCATTGCAAGACAGGCATTGTTTTGGAACCAGCAGGGAAAGAGGAGGGCCTAGAAATACCTGGAGACTGATATTAAAAAGATAAGCAAGACATGGGAAGAATTAGAAGGGATGGCAAGAGAGAGGAATGGCTTGAAGAAGTTTGTTGAAGACCTGTGCTCCGTTGGGAGTTGAAGGGTGAAGAAGAATTGTAAAAATGATATTACCTATTTTTGTCACAACATAATATAATCTAAACTAAATTCTCATATGAATTAAAACAACAGTATTTTTATTGTAAAACAGCCGGAAGAAATCTTCCATGATGAGGGTTTTGTAACAAAAAAGAGGTTGGCTGGATAATGAACAGGAATGTGTTATGGTGTGATACTTTTTCATAGACACAGAAAGAAAGAAATGAATAAGTTTTGAAATTGTTATGAATGAAAGAAGAAATTGTTGAAGAAAATCAAACAAAGACAAATAAAATATTACAGTAAGCAAGTGGACTGAGATGGCTGAAGCAGCGGAGGACAGAGCATGCATGGGATGCTCAATGTGTCATGACATCTATCGAATAACATGACATAAATAAAATATTTTGGATGCATTAAAAGATATGACACTGCAAAATAAACCACACTCTGGAGGAAGGTCATGGGCAAAAGAAATACAGCGATATAATTGGGAGGTCAAAATTAAAATATGGGCAAAGATCAGTTTGGCAGAATTTACCACTATGTCCACGGAGAAGAGTACTGGAAATCCATTGCAGTCAACCTTCAATGTGGAGATGGCAGCTTATCTTAATAAATAAATGTGCAAGTAATGAGCTATTGATGCGAGTAATTGAGTACTGGTAATTGCCTACAGAAGCTAACTAGAAACACTGGGTGTGAGGATTTGTAGATGGAGATTGTTCATGCAGCAGGATGTGAAGAAACTAAATATGTCATGGTTTGTAAGCCCAGCTCCTGGTGGATTGCAACAGTCTGCAGGCGATATGATATAATCTGTAGATTTAACCATTGGAGACTTGACTGTAACAGTCTCCAGACAATATGTTTGTCCAACTCTTGCAGACTTGACTGTAACAGACTTCACTGTAACAGTCTTCAGATGATATGTTAGTTCAACTCTTGCAGACTTGACTGTAAGTCTTCAGACAATATGTTAGTTCAACTCTTGCAGACTTGACTGTAACAGTCACATATATGCCTTTTTCATCTTTACAGACGGTCAATTTCGACTTTACAGACGGTCAGACTGTAACAGTCACGAGACAATATATCATGATCTGAAAATTCGACTCTTGCAGATTTGACTCTAACAGTCTTCAGAAAATATATCATGGTCTGTAGGTTCAAGCAAAGTATACACCAGAAGTGAAGAAATTCAGACTTCCTATATACCAGACTTAACATAAAGTCTAACAATAAATTCCTAAAATTATGGTTTTAGTGCTGTTAGGGATTTAATGTCTAACCATATGTGTTTGCCACGGTGGTCTCTGTGGCTGGGTGGTTAAGCCCTTTGCCTTGCGAGTCAAAGGTCGTGGGTTCAAATCCAGACCGCGTTGTTCTGCCCACGAGTGCAGTTTTTTTCCAGAGACCCCTTGGATTGTTGCCGGAGCTATGGAGTTTGTGCTTTGTGCAATACTCTCGGCAGGTGGCGTGCCATTTCTGCTGAGAGGGACCGAGCCATATGGGGTAAACCCGGTGCAAAGAAGTCAATCCTTCGGCTTTTAAACCCTTTTTATGTGTTTGCAATAAAGAAAGTCTGAATTTCTTCACTTCTCTTGTATCCTTTGCTTGATAAAGACCTTTTGGTCAAAATGTCGCTGCATATTGTTTTTGTACTTTGTAAAACGATAGTACGTGTTTCACCATTGCTACATAGTTTTACTGCATTCTTCCCTTATATCAATAGAGATAAACATAAGGATGACCTAGGATTTGATAACAATATGAGTTTACGAAGAAGTGGAACGATATAACTGATATACTTCAGAGTAGAAGGGTATAACCACTCTAGGGTACAAATGGAACCGTACAATTGCAACAAATCAGGGTAGAAGAGGTCTGAATAAGTAAGTCAGTATTTAGAAGTCTCGTTTGTTAACTAAAGTTTCCCAAAATGTCAGTATTCTCCAAAATTGACATGACCAGTGGCCCTAGCATGGTCTGATGCTTCCTTCTCACCCCGTAAAGGTAGCTGGCATGCCAAACATCTTAGAGAAAATCCTGCCACATCTGTGAACTGCCGAATTGATTTCGCCTCAGAAGCTAATTCAAGAGCATGGGCCAAGATGACAGCATTGTGAATGGAAAACTTTGTTCTTACTTGGCCAGAATGTTCAATGGATTCATAAACTAAAGGATCATAATGAATACCATCATAAATAACAAATACTCTTTCTTTGTAGTGTTTGTCCTCACCGAATCTGTCGATACGTCCACTCTGTGTGTCAACAACAGCAATTTCTGTGTTATAATACTGTGACAAAATAGCTAGTTCAATTCCTCCACCCCACGAGTTTTTGTCTCGTATCCATCTACAATAGGAGCTATTTGGTTTCCCTAAAATGGCTTCAGAATATGTTGTAGCGTCTGCAGAGACTATTCCAGCTATAACTTCTCTTAAGTGTGAGGCAGACGTATTGTCAAAGATGCCTTCATTCATTACTAGGTTGACACTTGTGAATAAACAAGAATTATCTGCCGGCACAACTTTACGAGTGAGTATCCCTGTAGCTCCTTCTTCAAGTTGATGATGCAGCAGGGTGTCCAGACGCTCATCAGGTTGTAATATGATCTCTCCAGCATGTGAGTTAGATGGGCCATTGATATCGACAATTCCTACAGACTCATCTTCCTCAACAATGATTGTGTCTCCTGATCGAAATGGTAAGGAAGATAACTCAGCTATTTCATTACTAATATCTATAATCCTAGGTGGATAACCTTGTCGGATTTTTATACGATGCTTGGGTATACTTGACAACTCCGCAATAATTTCCTTTAATCTCCCGACAGTTGATGCTAGATATAAACCTTCTAATATTTTATGTCCACTTTTGGTTTGCATACGTAGTCGAAGCTGCTGGGCTGACATGGTATTGTGGTTGACTACCTGTAAACAAACAAATAAAATCACTACAAGTAGTCACAAGATCATAAACCAATGATAATAGTCAATCTACTATTTTATCCTAATTATTGCATTGTTTTTTTTCCTGATCCAGAAGCACTTGAGCTTCAGCTCTTCGGCTCGGTGCCATGGACATCGTAACCCTTCAGTTCGGTGCCACGAACACCATAAATCTGGAGAACCTGTGGCTTTTCTGCCAGCCCCCCGGAACTGAGCCCCACTCACAGGGGCCTTCTCACCCGTCATTCAGCAAGCTACGAACAAGCTGGGCAGGCGGGCATTGCATTGTTTAAGAAATAATAAATTGAAAGGTATGGCCACACAATCATTTTATCAACAGATAGTGCGCCTCACAAAACAATGCTACTCTGATACAGTGGATACAAAGGAAACACCATCCATGCAAAAGATGTACCTCAGAAATAACAGGCAGTAAAAAAACAATATTTACGAAGCGCACACAAAAGCCTGTTCTAAAAATCTCTTCTTATCCTGACGCTGTGAGGTAAAACAGGATTAGAGAAAAGAAAGAAAAGACTTCTGGCTTCCACATCTAGTACTACTGAGGGAGAGATCGGAGCACTTATGGACTACTTTGTTCGATGTGCAGTCATGGTGATCCGACGACTAAACTAAAACTAAAACATCTAGTACTACTATGCTTTCCAGGTATGAAATATATTTGTTGCTGTTGGCTAATAAGGTTTTGATAAGTGTATATATGTCCGAATATTTGTTTGATTTTTATTTTTTGCAGTAATTCTTTCTTTACTACTAGTTTGTTTAGAACCTCTTTATTTGTCCATTTTTCTTTCCACTAAATATGACCTATTCTTCTGTACATCCACATCTCAAAGGCATTAATTATGTCTACTAAATGCTTGTCATTGTTCCATGTTTCTGAACCATACAAAAATGTGGAGTAAGTATAGCACTTGATAATCTTCAATTTAGCTAATTTGTTATGTGTTTAATCTATCTATCTATTTTCTAATCCTGTTTTGTCTTTCAGCGTCCAGTCAAAAATGGAGACACCTGGAGCGAGCCTCTCTATGCACCTTGTCTTTCTTTCTCTTCTCAGTCTTGATTTGCCTCACAGCTTCAGGGTAAGAAGAGATTTCTGGAATGGGCTTTTGTGTGCGCTTTATGAACAGTGTCTTTCGTCACCTCTGTTATCTCCTAGGTTCACCTTTTGCATTGTATTTACTGTATCGGAGGAACATTGCTCTTTGTGGTGCACTGTCTGTTGGTAATCTGCTTATGTGGCCAAACCATTTAATTTGTTGTGTCTTGATGAAGTTCAGCACTGATGGTGTACCCACTTTTTCCTTGAGGTCTACATTTCTAAACCGGTCTCTTCTTGTTACTCCCAACATTCTAGTTTTCTTCTGTCATTTAATGTCAGCGTTCAGGTTTGGCACTGATAGCATAATGTAGGGAGAAATATTGTGTTGAACAATGCTCTTTTGTGTTCATGGTGACGTTTGCTAATTTGTTATATGTTTATATATATGGGCTTTTCCGTCTATACAGATGGTCAATTGGCAAGTGTTTTACTGTGACAACTTCTGAGTTTTCGCTTTTCTCTCTTATCGTTCAGCTCATACATAAGTCTCTTCTCAAAAGACTCTGCGCCTTTTCGCAATTTGGCTTTTCACACAACTCTGTCATCAGCTAGTTTTTCCCATGTGCTGGGACCTATAGAAAAGTTTTTCATTGAGGCTTTGCAGACATCTTTATATCTGAGCAGTGGTCTGCCCTGGTGCCTCTTCCCTCCGAAAGTTCACAGAGCAACATTTGTTTTGGTATGCGACACGTTTCCATTCTCACATGCACCAACCATCTTAGTCGTCTACTGCTGAGCATGCCCATGATGGAAGGCAGGTTTGCACATTGCAGTACTTCAGAGTTGGTTATCTTGTCGCACCACCTGATGTTCATAATCTTGCAGAGACATCGAAGGTGAAAGATGTTAAGTCTCCTCCAGTGTCTTGAGTAGGTTGTCCATATTTCTGAGCCATATAGTAAAGAACTAATTACACAGGATCAATATATTTGAATCTTCGTCTAATAGGCATACTAAAGAAATATTATACAGTAAGTGTGAGTATGTGTATATTACTATGACTACTAGTAGCAGACAGGTTATGTTGTTGAAGTAACATTAATAACAGTAATTTAATACTAATATTACCATAGTAGCAGCTGACTCATGACCGAAATTTAACACCTGCAACTTTTAACAATAACACTAACAGGTGTATGAGTGTTGAGTGAGCAGTTGAGTGACCGAGTCAGAGTGTACACTAACACTGTACTGTCAGTTGTGTATGCTTTCCTCAGTTCGGTTATAAAAGGCACGCTTCTGCAACCATAGTCTGAGTCCATTCTATATCAGGTCCCATCAGTTATTTTGTAAAATGGATATAGGCTTGGTCATTTTAATAACTCTAAACCGTAAACATCACATAGCACTGAAATGAGAAGGTTAAGTAAGATTCGTGAGATTGAATCAGAATTGTGACAAGGTTTCTTCACAGTCACATACAGTTACGTATTCTTTTATAACTTACCGGCAGCAAAGACAACAATTCACTTTCCGCAATATATCAACGTGACTGCTGCATACATGACAGTTTGTAAACGTTTAAGTTTAGTAAAACAATTTAGAACTGGACTTCTGTCTGATGTATGTTTAAGTTAAGACGAGAGAAATTGAATTAATTGTGAAGATAACGGTAAACGTCATCAAAATGTGTGGTCTTCGTTTCCAGGGTAAGTTCTACTCACGAACAGAAAATATAAGGTTAATTGAAGACTACACAGAAACTACACACAGTATTGCAAACTAGATCTTTGTACTTTGGACACAGCTGTATCACCCGGTCTGTGGAAGTATCTTAGAGTTAAAACCAAATTAGCGCCACTATGGCTCTAAGACAAGCAAAGAAAATCTCAACAGTTTTTATTGCATCGAAAGTTCCAGACATATCAACTGCTTTACGAAACTCACTGAAGAATGTGGGATCAGGGGATATTTGTGTGCAAGAACTTTTACTTTCCAACTCTGGTAAGAATGGAAATACTAGTGTAGTCACGACTCACTGTAGTGCGTTAACTGTAACTATGCTAAGTTAAAATTGTGAGCTTTCTGCCGACATGTACCATTATCTGACTTTAAAATCAATATACCGGGAGCAGGACAGAGCATTGCCATTCATGCATGATATTATTGATAGAGTAGTTACATGATCATGGAGACGAGATTTGGAGGCGATCAACAATATAAAGGGGAGCTGCAGGAGATAGCTAGAGATAGGAAGACTTGGCATGAGTTGGTTGAGGGCCTATGCCCCAACCCGGGGTAAAAGGCAAAGAGAGAGAGAGTTACAAGTGGTTTATTTATTTAAAGTTTAGTTTAAACATGACTTGCGAAAGTATGGTTTACTTTATTTTTAAATATATATACCATTTTTTGAGCTCAGTAAATGTCTTTACTCACTTTCTGGTGTGTTCATTTAAGCTCCCGAGGAACCAGGGCAAGACTGCATTTGAACTCGCAGGAAATCTGGACCAAAGTATATATTTGCTTTGAAAGTTACAATGTGTTGGTTTATGACTAGCAATTTGTTTCACTGCTACTGGGTTGTAGTCAAGTGTCATGGTCTTCTGTATTAGTCTTTCTCTTCCCAGTTGGTTTGAATGATGGATTTCTGTCTCTCTTGACATGATTCTGTCTCTCCATTTTTCCTTGTTTCTTCCTCTCACCTTATATCCCAATTTGCCAGAGTGGTTACCGGGGCCCAGATTTGGGGTGTAAAGAATAGAACCACTCTTACCTGCCACGCATGTCGTAATAGGCGACTAAGGAGGTTTGGCTGAAATCTGATGCACATGTCCGCTAGGGAATGCTAACCTGAAACAAATGCTTGCAGAAAACGGATGCATCAGGCCATAAGGGGCATAACATGGTGCAATGACCCCTCACAATGAGGAATGGGATAACGGATTCTACTGTCGCAAATCTGCCTTGGAGATTTAGCAGTAAGAAGGTCAGACCTACCATCACGAAGGTGGCCAAAACTTACTGGGGGAAGAGGTCGGCACAAACAGGGAGCAGAAATCATAGGAATTATATCCTACAGAACTGCCCCCAGTATGCAGACTTAAGAAGAAAGAGGTGGCCCACTTACACCAGCGTGCAAGACATACTATGTCGTGGCTGATAATCTGAGGCAGACGGCTGCCTTTATTAGAGAATCCTAAATCCCAGCCTAGTGAGAACACAGAAGACAAACTGTATGGCGTAGCTGATAATCTGAGGTAGACGGCTACCTTTATTAGAGAATCCGTAATCCCAATCTAGTGAGAACGCAGAAGACAAATTGTATGGCGTGGCTGATAATCTGATACAGATGGCTGCCTTTATTAGAGAATCCGAAATCCCAATCTGGTGAGAATGCTGAAGAAGAAGAAATATCCCATTACCTCATCTGCTTAAAATAAATGAGCACTTTCAGTTTTAGTTCATTGGCATACTCAGCTTTAGTCATGTGTTAGTAGTTATCACAGACTCATTCTCTTTTTGTGTCATTAGTCATCGATCAGTGAAGCAGCTAGTGACCATCATACCTTGTAGTGGTTTGTAGGGTAGCTGCCCGTGTGTTGCCGGGGTCGTAAGGGGAGCAAAGAATAGAACACTGCGACCTACAAGGCATGTCGTAAGAGGTGACTGAGGTAGGGGCCTAAGAAAGCTACCCTAGTAAATAAAAAGTGTAGGAGAAATAGAATGTGATGGCCAACTCATACAATCGCTCTTAGGCTCAGATCACGTACAAAACCCAAATAGTGGTTTAACAAGTGGAGCATTCAAAGAAGTAGGGTAGCAACAAACTCTTCACTTGTCTGTGATTGTTCTTCGTAGAGATCCTAACCACTGGTTCATGGATTTCATTTTTGCTTGATGTTATTTTCCTATAACAGCTACTTTTATAATACTTCTTCATTCGCTTTATGTGATTTGCACCTTAGACTATGAGCTTGTTTTTCGAGTTAGGTGCCTACAGACCTGTAGGCCAGCATATCTGGTTTCTGCATACTTATTTTTTATTCGAGGTCACCTCTCTACGTAGATAAAAAAAACTGACCTTGGGAGGTCAATCCCCCTAGGCAAGCAAGAGTCCCATTAACCTTTGATCTTGGCTCAAATATTTTCAGCCTTTACAACTGGTAGGTAGAGTTGGCATGTGAGTTCTACAGGTCGCAAGCAGGATACTAATTTTCATTTTTCGTCCTTTCTAAGAAAGACTAGCCTACCCAACTCTGCAGGATGCAGAGCAAGGCGCAGAACACACCTTGTGCAACCCTTATAATACATTTTTTCAGTTTTACAAAATATCACTGTATTTCTAGGATTGTTGCAGGAGTTACAGAGTTCATGATTTGTGCAATATTCTTGGCAGGTGGTGTGCCATTTCTGCGGTGTGGGATCAAGCCATATGGGATAATTTCCGGTGCAATGAAGTCAATCCTTGAACTTTCTGATTTTGAATCACGGCATCATATTTCAAAATTTCTAGAATTGTTCTCTTTTTATGACTGGTCACTTTTTTCTCTCTTTTTCCCAGATACAAGATTGCCAGAAAAATATCTTGAGTTGATACCAGATATTGAAGTCTTGTTTGCTGACCCATTTGTAATAGCTGAAGTTTTAGCCCATCCCAGTACTAAAATAAAATGGATACAAAACACATTTGCAGGTAAGTGTGTGCATATATTTTTAGAGAATATGGGAATTTTTTACCTGTAGAATGAGATTTATTTACATTTTATGTGCGAAGTATGAGGAAGATAATGAACATATTAATAATAAGATTGCTGGAAGCTACAGATAGTGTTACAGAAGAATACTTACAATTTCATGGACAGCAAAAAAAAACCCAAATGATGAGGTTTTAAAAGAGGTCCACAGGTAACGAAACCTGATCAAAAGAATAAGAATCGACAATCAATGTTATTCTGAGACATAATGCGAAGAGGAGGTTTGGAACATTTGATAACAATGGTTAAAAAACGGAATAAAAAATCATGGACGCTATAGGGAGAAGATGTTGGATGGTCAGACGTTGTGGATTGACAAGAGATCAGCGAATTAATAAACTGCACTAGGAGAGTTGTGGGAGACTTGGCACTTTATTTATTGTTTGATGTGAAGGAAATGTTTTCTAATAGCTGTTTCTTTATGGATACCTTCCTCCACATTTTTCTCTTGTAAAGCTGCCTGCAACGCATTGTGTTCAGCTCTGCCAGTCCAATACATTCTTCTCTTGTAAAGCTGCTTGCAACGCATTGTGTTCAACTCTGCCAGTCCAATACATTCTTCTCTTGTAAAGCTGCCTGCAACGCATTGTGTTCAACTCTGCCAGTCCAATACATTTTTCTCTTGTAAAGCTGCCTGCAACGCATTGTGTTCAACTCTGCCAGTCCAATACATTCTTCTCTTGTAAAGCTGCCTGCAACGCATTGTGTTCAACTCTGCCAGTCCAATACATTTTTCTCTTGTAAAGCTGCCTGCAACGCATTGTGTTCAACTCTGCCAGTCCAATACATTTTTCTCTTGTAAAGCTGCCTGCAACGCATTGTGTTCAACTCTGCCAGTCCAATACATTTTTCTCTTGTAAAGCTGCCTGCAACGCATTGTGTTCAACTCCACCAGTCCAATACATTCTTCTCTTGTAAAGCTGCCTGCAACGCATTGTGTTCAGCTCCTCCAGTCCAATACATTCTTCTCTTGTAAAGCTGCCTGCAACGCATTGTGTTCAACTCCACCAGTCCAATACATTCTTCTCTTGTAAAGCTGCCTGCAACGCATTGTGTTCAACTCCACCAGTCCAATACATTCTTCTCTTGTAAAGCTGCCTGCAACGCATTGTGTTCAACTCCACCAGTCCAATACATTCTTCTCTTGTAAAGCTGCCTGCAACGCATTGTGTTCAACTCTGCCAGTCCAATACATTTGTTTTCAGCATATATCAGTTTCAGACTGCTGTTACCTCTGAAGTCTGAGAATGGCGAGGGACTCTGATTATAGGAAAAGCAGGCATTCGCGCAAAAATCAGTCAGAAGCGCCATACCAGGTGCCCTGACTAATCCTGAATTTATAGCAGAGGAACACAAGAAGAAGAAAGGCTGCTGTTGTAACGTTTTGTCTTTCTCTGCAGGTGATCTCTGTTCTAAATGACTGGTGGTAGTGGCCCTAATCTGGAACACTCTCCCATAAATTTATTTTATATTGAAGCAGTTGCTCCCAGAAAAATGTATAGGCTGACAAAAATCAATTTATTTTTGCCCCAGGCATGCAGGTATAAAGAGAAAGGATTGGTTATTGGTTACTAAACTGACATCATTGCACTCTGGGCAAACCCATAGGTGCTCAGTCTCCCTCAACAGATATCAAAGAGTATGCATACTGATGGTTCCTGTGGCTCACTGATTAAACACACCTCTCACTCTGCCTCTCAGGCATCCAGTTCGACTTGAACAACGGTTAACTCCAAACTGCTTAAATCACTTGAGCGATTCAACATCGATTTCAGTGTCCTCATCCAACAGACAGTCGCGAAGAGACTGAAGAATATCCCCTTATCCATCTTCAACTCCCCAACAATCGATGCTGTTGATGCAAGCCTGGCCGCTCTCTCATTACCGTAAACACCTGCATGCCCAGGACAGTAAAGAGAAAGGAACATACAGATAGGCTTTGCAGATAGGGCTGCTGTAAAAAGCAGGCAAACAACGGACCAGGCTGGTATTCTAAATTACCTATGGGAGAGATGGTGTGTAAGTGATTTAAGTGATAGATGTGAATCTACAACACTAACCAGACTGCAAGAATTCCAAGTCAAATGTGATGTAGCTAGACAAGAGCAAAGTAGACTGGTAGACAAAGAAGAAGAATAAACCAACAGAGAACCTGTGTCATTAGTTGCCACATGCTGAGAGACATACCGAGGAGGAGATCAGAGCACTTATAGACTAATTGGTTCGATGGACAGTGTTGATGATGTGACGACTAAACTAAATAATTTAAGCTTCAATATCTTTCTCATACTGCCATTATTAAAACTAGAATTATATGTTGTCGTTTCTTATTTTAAATATTTTTAACAGAAAATTAAATTGAATGTATTTTTAGTAATATGTCCTGTATGTTTTTTTAAAACTATCTTTAGGTTTGGATGCTATCTTCAAAGCTTTGGAAAAAATAGAGGTTTGTTTACAATATCAAGATTTTGTTTTCAAATATCTCACATTTCTTATTTGTTTTCTTTAGTCACCCTGTAGTGACTCTTTAGTATGGCAGGACCACAAACAGGGAACTGTGGGATAGAGCAGGACAGCGACAGGTGGAACAAGAGATAAAGGACAGAAGGTGGCGATGAATAGGACACACATTGAGGAGATCCCCTGACTGTATCATGAGACAGGCTCTCCGATGGAACCCCCAGGGTAATAGAGGTAAGGAAATACCCAGGAACACCTGGAGACGGAATGCAAGAAAATGGGGAGAGTTGAGATATCTGGGAAATATGGCCGTGGATAGGTGGAATTGGAAAGCCTTGGTTGCGGACATATGCCTCCCTAGGGGTGAAGCATGAAGAAAAAGTCACTCTCTGTCAGATGTCATTTTCTTCATTATTCTTTTGTTAAGCATCAAACCATAGCTTTGGCTGATAATCTGAAGCAGATGGCTGCCTTTTTTAGAGAATCCAAAATACCAATCTAGTGAGAATGCAGAAGAAGAAGAAATCATAGCTTTAATGAACAGTATGATTGAATTCAGATCATTTATAGTGCCCCTCAGGTTTAGAAGCAGTTTCATCTCAGTAGGTCTTATTTTCTCGCTGCTTTTTCTGTAGAGCCAACATGCATGAAGGATGTGTTCTGAATTTTCTGTGCTCAATTCACATGTGCACAAGAGGCAAGACCCCACTCCACCTTTAAGTTATGGTTCTGGTAACAGTACTGAAAGAGGGCCTGCTGTAGTGTAACCGAAACTGTTTTCTTATTTTTCCAAGGTTTCCAGACATTGATTTGTATACTTCTAAAGTAGTTAGTGGTAAACCGGAGTCCATATGTCAGAAGGGCCTATTTTGTACTTGTTACACAGTTGGTACTGCAGCCTATTGGGCCCTGTTCGTAGCGTAACTGTTTTGATACTGGTACATTCAGCTAGAGGAAAGGGACTGAGCACTAACTGGCATCGTCTTGTTAAGTGAGTAGAGGGAAGACAAACCATGTTCTTAAAAATGTTGTACCGAAAACTATGTCAGGCTGAAAGTCACAGTTATACTCAATGTAATCTGCAACTCATCATAACAAGTGCCGTTTTTAAGACAAATGATGGCCCGTCTGCCCAACGTGTTCGTAGCGCGTTGGACTACGGGTGACTATCCCTCTGTGTGTGCGGGTTCAATTCCACGGGATGACAGAAAAAAACCACAGATTCCCCAGATTTACGGTGTTCGTGGCACCGAACCGAAGGTTACGATGTCCATGGCACCGAGCCGAAGAGCTGAAAAGTTCAAATGCTTCTGGATCTAAAAAAAACAACAAAAAAACGACAAATGATGAAGAAGAAGAGGTCAACTGGAATATGTTTAGCGAAAGTAGTGGTTCATATCAGGTTGAAGAGAGCTTTAAAGAAACTTGTCCTATAATGGGACTGGTGACAGCCACATCATTCTTTACCATTCCTCATACTCTGAACAATTTTACAAAAGATGTTCAGAGGTCATTTTGCCCATGTTACATTTATATGCATCAGCGGTTACTATGATTAACTTGTTGGAAAAATGGTGTCTCATGGTTGTGGCATGAGCAGAATCTGAAAATTATGATAAGCTCTTCTATGTTGAGCTGGTAATATGTCATTTGTCTGTTGGCTGGAATGTTCTGTTTCCTTGTAATTGCATATTTTCTTGTGACACATGGACTGAATCACAAAGCCGTCTGTGTGGTGACGTGGCCCGAGGAAGCAAAGAATAGTATCACTGCTACCTACAAGGCATGTCATAAGAGGCGATTGATGTAGGGCCTAGGAAGCTACCTAGTAAATAAAAACATAGCAGAAATCGGATATGCTGGCCTACTTGTAGGTGAACAATTAGCACAATGTACAATCACTCTTTGGCTCAGATCACATAGAAATCACAAAGAGTGAGTTAACAAGTTGTCAATATGGAGCATTCAAAGAAGAATCACAAAGCAGACATTGAAGTGTGAGGCAAATAGTTCAAGAAAGAAAGGACACCCTAGAGAAACTCTGAAACAAACTTGACTGAGATACACTGAAATATATGACTCAATTTCATACAGGAGATTGAGCGAGTGACCGAGGATAGAACGGTGCTGAGGGCGGCATATGTAACGTATAACAAAGCGAGAGGAATATATAAAGCACGCTAAGAAGAAAAAGTTTGCATGCAAACAAAAGATGGCAGATTTTTAAAATTTGTATGCCAAATGTTAGACTATCTAGTTGTCAGCTTATATGGTAAATGGCATCCTTTTTATGCATATTCTCTACAGATGGGGTCTTCTTTTTTTTTCTTTTCTTTAATCCTGTTTTGCCTCACACCGAGAAGATAAGATGAGATTTATAGAACAGGCTTTTGTGTGCAGTTCATAAATAGTGTATTTCACTACATCTGTTATCTCTGAGGTCCACCTTTTGCTTTGTATCAGGGTAACATTGCTCTTTGAGGCACACTGTCTGTTGGTAATCTGCTTTTGTGGCCAAACCATTTAATTTGTATTTTTTTTTAATGGAAGTTCAGTACTGATGTGCCTAATAACTTTTTTCCTGATGTCTTCATTTCTAAACTGGTCTATTCTTGTTACTCCTAGCATTCTGCATAAACACATCATCTCTGTCATGACAAGTTTTCTTCTATTGTTTGATGTCAGGGTCCAGGTTTGGCACTGATAACATAATATTGGGAGAAAAATTGTGCTAGGCAATGCTCTTATAGTGTTCATGGTGACATGTTTGCATTTCAAAATTGGCACTAAATGTCCTATGATTTGTTTTGCTTTATTGCACCTGTGTTAGATTTCATTAGTTATTCTTCCATCTGCTGAAAAATAATTCTCCCTAGACACGTAACGTCTTTGACTTGTTTTAATGGATGTTTGTCGATGGAGATAGTTTTTTCATTGGTAAATGTTTTAATAAAAATGTTTGTACGATGACATTTTTGTGAACATTAACAAAATATGACAAATTTCAGAAAGTACCAGATATATTACTAACCCGTCAGAAAGATGGTTTTGGTCAGTCAATGGCGGAATATGTTATCGGTCATATAATAGCACGGGAACGGAACTTTTCACACATATACGATTTGCAACGGAAGTCCGATTTTGACAAGTAAGGTGATGGCTTTATTTTTACTTATTATGAGCTAAGATGTCATGTTTTGTCATTTTAATCATCAGCTATCATGTCTGTTGATCATAGATCTCAAACAACTCTAACTCTGTCTGACCCCATTTTTACAATCAACACTGTTGGGTTTACCTTCTACTGAAAGTGTGTGTAGCTGTTGTGTAGTCTTCTGCTGAGGGTGTGTGTAGCTGTTGTGTAGTCTTTCACTGAGAATGTGTAGCTGTTGTGTAGTCTTCTACTGAGAGTGTGTGTAGCTGTTGTGTAGTCTTCTACTGAGAGTGTGTGTAACTGTTGTGTAGTCTTCTACTGAGAGTGTGTGTAACTGTTGTGTAGTCTTCTACTGAGAGTGTGTGTAGCCGTTGTGTAGTCTTCTACTGAGTAGTGTGTAACTGTTGTGTAGTCTTCTACTGAGAGTGTGTGTAACTGTTGTGTAGTCTTCTACTGAGAGTGTGTGTAACTGTTGTGTAGTCTTCTACTGAGAGTGTGTGTAACTGTTGTGTGGTCTTCTACTGAGGGTGTCTGTAGCTGTTGTGTGGTCTTCTGCTGAGGGTGTGTAACTGCTGTGTAGTCTTTTACTGACAGTGTGTGTAACAGCTGTGTAGTCTTCTACTGAAAGTCTGTCTAACTGTGGTGTAGTCTTGTACTGAAAGAATTTGTAACTGTTGTGTTGTCTTCTGCTGAAAGTCTGTCTAACTGGTGTATTGTTTACCATACTTAAGTATGCATGATGATTTTACCTTACACATAAATACTAATATCTTGCAGCTCACAGCTCATCCCGTACAGAAACTTGAACAAATTAAATTTAGGCATTCTAGGACTTGGAAATATTGGATCGGAAGGTAAACATGACCAGAATTTAGAATAATGAAATTCTAACTTAACTTTCATAAACCTGTCAGTCATTCCAATTAAATTATAATGTGCAAATTATAATATAATGTGTAATGATGGAAGAAAACTAGATAGACATGTCTACGCAGAATGCTGGGAGTAACAAGAAGAGACCGGTTTGCTTCCCATATATTTCGGGAAAATGTCATTTAAAGATGAGACAAGAAAAAAGATGTAATTTAAAGATGATACAAGAAAAAAGATGTCATTTAAAGATGAGACAAGAAAAAAGATGTCATTTAAAGATGAGACAAGAAAAAAGATGTCATTTAAAGATGAGACCAAAAAAAAGAAGATGTCATTTAAAGATGAGACAAGAAAAAATATGTCATTTAAAGATGAGACAAGAAAAAAGATGTCATTTAAAGATGAGACAAGAAAAAAGATGTCATTTAAAGATGAGACAAGGAAAAAAAATGTCATTTAAAGATGAGACAAGAAAAAAGATGTCATTTAAAGATGAGACAAGAAAAAATATGTAATTTAAAGATGAGACAAGAAAAAAGATGTCATTTAAAGATGAGACAAGAAAAAAGATGTCATTTAAAGATGAGACAAGAAAAAAGATGTCATTTAAAGATGAGACAAGAAAAAAGATGTCATTTAAAGATGAGACAAGAAAAAAGATGTCATTTAAAGATGAGACAAGAAAAAAGATGGCATTTAAAGATGAGACAAGAAAAAAGATGTCATTTAAAGATGAGACAAGAAAAAAGATGTCATTTAAAGATGAGACAAGAAAAAAGATGTCATTTAAAGATGAGACAAGAAAAAAGATGTCATTTAAAGATGAGACAAGAAAAAAGATGTCATTTAAAGATGAGACAAGAAAAAAGATGTCATTTAAAGATGAGACAAGAAAAAAGATGTCATTTTCAAGGGAGAGAGAGGACTGTCCCAAAGCTGGGAGATGGGTTGGTTGCAACCAGAGCATTTAACACTCACCGGTTAGTTCTATGCTGTCACCTTATGGGGTCCCATCCTGCTCTTTGTTATGGCATTTCACCATCAGTCATTTGTATGGCATTTCACCGGCTTGGTTATACCTGCCAGGAGTTAGACTCCCGTTGACATAGCATGGCGGATCACCAAGACACACAAACCCTCTAACCACGATAAGGTAGGCTAATATGAAAGATCACTGCAGTCAGTCTTCTTTCATTCCATTTTGCTAACTTTTTTATTTTATTTATTTGGGTATTTAGTTGCTCGTCAGTGTAAGGCTGTCAACATGACAGTGTGGGCTGCTGTGCGAGATGAACGATTCAACGAGGACAAGACAAACCCGGAGCATGTACACCATTTCAGGTGACCATTACATTGTTATCAGAAAATATATGACTTTTGTGTTCTAATTAGCAATACTATAGTCAACTATTGTATATTGCTCAGATATTTAAACAATTACTCTAAAAAAAACTCCAAAGATTGACGGGTGAACAGATGGACAAAGCAATCTGCTGCACACGGTGTAATGGTACTCATTTTGTTCTCCGTATGAAGGGATCAGGATATTTTTCCAGTGATGCCTGATCTTAATGTAAGAGAGATTGAGTTCCTAGTTCTATTGGAAACAGGCGATGGAGTCAAAGGCGCAATTCTAGGGACAACGGCGCGTCAAGATTAGTGAACTGGCACTAATCAAGATCCTACCACACCTCCACATGGTGACCCTGGAAACATAGAGGATACTGTCTGGCTAAGTGGGTAGGGATCAAGGGAGAGCTACTCTGGTTTAAGTAGTGATGCAAGAGCATTTACACTATACAAGATCTACTCGCAAGATAGACGAGAAGAATCCCAGAGTGACTGTCTCTGCATATCTCTCCCGGCCGATGGGAAAAGTGAAATAAAAAAGCATAAATGGATGAGGGGTGCATCCAGAGAAGAGACGTGGGCTCACATGGGGCAAAACTCGGAGCCCTGAGGTGGGGGCCCGAATTGAGCTGCGTGTCCTGACAGTCTCAATGCATAGTAAATGTGAGAGCACTGTGAGAAACCTGATAAACACTTTGAGCAGGCACCAAAGTAGAGCAAACACGCATACGGACGACACACAGGTGAGCCCACTGGTAGGGCAGACATGCACAATGCTGCTGATGGAGTGACGAAAAGGCGTGGCAAACATAGGGGTAAGCAGGCCACCCAAATGTGCAGAAAAACTGGAAAGCCCAGCAGAGACTTGAATCCAGTGCAACCTCAAATATGGGGTCTCCATCCAGAGAACAATAATCGCGTTTCTCATCGCAGAGAACTACTACTGCCTTGTAGTTAGATTGGGGACAATCAAAGGCTAGCGGAGCAAACTGTACACAAAACTGGATGGCAGGCAAACCAAATAGTCCAAAAAATGACTGATAACCTGGACAGATGATGCTCAACATCACAGAAGGGAAGGTTGTCTAAGGGTAGCTACCCTAAAAAAAAATAGCAACCTGCTGCCTTGCAGGTCGACTGGGGACAGCCAAAGGCTCACGGAGAGCGAATCCAGTAAATGCTGACTAAAACCAGACACATCGCCGAAGCATAAGCACCAGAGCTCCAAATGGTGCTGAAGATGTGACGAAACCCACCCATGCTAAGGCTGCATGAATCAGATTTCCAAATGAATAAGATTTATGGGGAAATCTGGTACATCATTCTAAGCGGTGATCACGAGAGAAAGAGAGAGAAACAGACGATAAAACCTTTGTTCAATTTGAGCATGTAAAAGAACCCATGGCTGTTGAAAATCTATAAGAGTAGGCAGCAAATGTGCAGCCCAAGCTAAATTCATTAAAAAGATTGAAATAAAAATTCCTATAAAGTTTTCACCATATATTCATAATTACATCAGGGACCCTCACTGATGCTACAGACTTTGTGCACTGCCCCTGAGATCTTCCTGTGTAAGAAAGAGATTGAGCACATAGGGTTATTCACCAAAGTGCTATGATAATGGTCCTATCAATTAACCCCCAAATAACCTTGGGTTTTCTATCTTCAATCATCTGTTTTAAATAACGACAGAGATGAGGTGTCTTAGAAGAGCTGCAGGTGTGACAATAAGAGACAAAATTAGAAATGAAGAAATCAGAAGAAGACTGGATGTGACACCAGTCATGCAATTCATAAAAGAACAACAGATTAAATGGTTTGGACACCTGATAAGAATGCCCTGGTATCGCCTACCACAGAGGGCCACACAGAAAAAGTATAATGAGTACAAAGCAAGAGGAAGACCACGCAAAAGATAAACAGCCTTACAAAAATGAATATCAGCTTACAAGGTGCCTTAAAAAAAGCACACACAAGATCAATACGTTTTCCCCCCCAACACATCTATAAAGAAGTAAATGGTGGAAGAGAAGAAGAAGAAGAAAAATTATCTGTTTGTTATTGTGTATCCAAGATATTATAAATATTTTATTTATTCCACTTGTTCCTCTAGCTATATCTATCTATATAAATGCTATCCAACGTTTTTATATATTGGGGCCCATCTGAATGGGGATGATGTAGGCGTGAGCGCCATATGATGATTGCACTACTACTATTACTACTAATAACAATAGTATTATTAATATAGTTAAGATGCTGAGGCTCTCTCCGGTGAAAAGCACCAGGGAGAGGGGTGGAATAGTTACAAAATAAAACAGGATTGCAAAAGTGGGAAGATCGTGTTCATGGGTGTGGTAAAAAAAAATTGTTTAAAAAAACAGAAAAGTAGTTTGTATTCTTGAAATCTGATTAACCTAATTGCTAGCAGAGTAAAAATCTGGCACCATAAATTTATGACACGACGCCAGCAGGCACAGCGCTGGACATCACTGATTTATATATATGTATATATATGCACCTTTGTTTCAGACCAATGTCAAAGTTGAGTGAAATGCTTCAGGAAGTTGATTATCTGGTCAGTGTTTTGCCAAGTACTCCAGACACAAGAGATTTACTCAGTGGAGAAATACTCAAACATTGTGAAAATAAAGTATGTACTTCATATTATTGTTGTTGTAATTGATTTATGTTTTTCTCTCTAGCCTGTGATGCTGTTAGGGCAGCATCAAATGCACACCATTCGTGTTTTTCTTTCTAGCCTGTGATGCTCTTAGGGCAGCATCAAATGCACACTATTCTTTATGTTTTTTCTTTCTAGCCTGTGATGCTCTTAGGGCAGCATCAAATGCACACCATTCTTTGTGTTTTTCTTTCTAACCTGTGATGCTCTTAGGGCAGCACCAAATGCACACCATTCTTTGTGTTTTTCTCTCAAACCTGTGATGCTCTTAGGGCAGCATCAAATGCACACCATTCTTTGTGTTTTTCTCTCCAGCCTGTGATGCTCGTAGGGCAGCATCAAATGCACACCATTCTTTGTGTTTTTCTCTCTAACCTGTGATGTTCTTAGGGCAGCACCAAATGCACACCATTCTTTGTGTTTTTCTCTCTAGCCTGTGATGCTCTTAGGGCAGAATCAAATGCACACCATTCTTTGTGTTTTTCTCTCTAGCCTGTGATGCTGTTAGGTATATATATATGGAACTGCAGTAAAACTATTTGATTGGCAAAACACGTAATTACAAAGTACTATAGTTTTACAAATTACAAAAACAATGACAAAATACAGCAACGTTTCGACCAACAAGGCCTTTATCAAGCAAATGAACAAACAGGAGTGACAAATTAAAATGAAACACAAATGGACGACCAAATACAAACGTATCTAAGGAAAATCTGGAATAAAAACGAATAACGAAATAAATGTAACACAAAAAACACACATAAAAACTAGAAATAGAAAGGAAAAGAAACAATGAAACATCTAGTAAATATATAACTTGAATACATGCAACATATACCCATATAGATTACAAAGTATAAGTAATTACAAAGTATGGGTAATGCTGTTAGGGCAGCATCAAATGCACACCATTCTTTGTGTTTTTCTTTCTAACCTGTAGGGGTCTCTGGGGCTAAGTGACTAAACCCTTGCTTTACGAGTCAAAGGTTGTAGATTCGTTGTTGTTGTTTGTGTTCGTTCTTTACGGCCAATTATATCATTCTTATTGTGATGTATAATTGATCTTTGACAAGAACGTTTACGCTGTCCGATTATGCGCCTATGGTGACTAGGCCAGCACATCCGACTTCGCCAGCATTTTATTTACTAGGGTAGCTTTCCCTAGGATCTGCTCTTTTACGATCATCTTTCGCTGTATATTTGGGCTTTATGATCTATGCCAAAGAGCTGTGCAGCCTTTCTGACTATGTTCTGGATTAGAAACATTTCTCAGTCTTTTTGGGGCACATAAGCTTGTTCTGGAACATCCAGGAACACTTTACTTGCTGAGAGTATTGCGTGAAGTCTGGGCCCTGTAGCTCCTGCAACAATACAAGAGTTTTCCTTTTAAAAGTTGTGAATTACACAGCACTGTCTGAACTAGAACCCATTGCTTTCATAGTGCAAGGCAAACTGCTTGACCACTTCACCACAATTACCCTCATGACCGAGGGGAGACAATCATTATTCATGATCTGAGGGGAATAATTATTCTTGCCACCTGAGTGGTTACCGGCCCAAATTTGGGGTGTAAAGAATAGAACCACTGTTACCTGCCATGCATGTCGTAAGAGGCGACTAAGGAGGTTTAGCTGAAATCGGATGCATATGTTCTAAACTTGTAGAAGTCTATGCATTTAGGGGCCTATCAAACCAATGTGTAACGTATACACCTTCTTGGCAAAGATCAAACATATCGCAAAGAGTGTTAAAATTGGTCCTAAAGAACGAACGCAAAGAAGATTATTCTTGTTTGTCTACATTGTATGTATATCACATTATAAGTTTTGGTTACTGAACTGTCATCACAGTACTTCAGGCAGACCAAGAGGTGCTCACTCTCCCCAAACAGAAATTCGAAGGGTATGCATACTGATGGTTCTGTGGCTCGCTGGTTAAACACACTCTTCTCTGCCCCTCAAGCAAAAGTTCTCTGCCTCTAGCAAGCTCTCCCGCCTCATCCAGCATCATGTTCAATGTTTCTTTGATGTTCTGCTGCCACCTTCATCTTGATCATTCTCTGCTTTGTACTCCAGGGACCATCCAGTTCTACATGTACATCGTGAAATTCCAAACTCCTTAAATCGTTGGATTGATTCAACGTCAATTTTACACGTTATAAGTAAGTAATCGAAAATCTGGGCATATCCTTTACAGGACGTAACCATCAGCAACAGTAAACGAGTCATCAATTTTTGTAGGCACCATCTATATGTTCAGTAGTTTGTCATTGTTTTCTGAACGGTGAGGTCTACTTTTACCATTTGTAAAAATCCAAGGAAACTAATTTGCTTCCAAACTTGCCCGCCGCAGAGTTTGAACCACAAACGCTTGGTTGGGATCGAGCTCACTACCACTTAAGCTACAGATGCCACCAGTAAGTAATTAGTCAAGTAAAGATCCCATTTTCATAGCATGTGTTATGTTGGGGATTACAGTGTTAGACATTGTTGTTGTGTTCTTCAGAAAACAGTTTTCATCAACATCGGACGAGGAGATGTGATAGATGATGCTAGTCTGATACATGCTCTGAGGTCAGATTAATTATTTTCTTTTTTCTTAAATCACTTGCTTGTTAGAAATATATGTTTTAACTCTTAGTGGACCAGAGTAAAAACCATTGTAGAGTAAAAACTTAGTGGGGTGCCTGGTCCACAAGTGTTTTCATCATTACCTCTGAAGTCAGAGATGGCTCGCCTGTATGACGGGGGACACTGATAATGAGGAAAGCATGCCATCACGCAAAATTCAGTTAGATGCGCCATACCAGGTGCCCTGACTACATCTGAGTTCATAGCGAGAGAACACAAGAAGAAGTGCTTTCATGATGAAAGGATTGTTTCTTGGCTTTTGGCTAAGATCAAAGTGGGGTTCTTACTTGATTGTGGCCAAAGTGTGGGAGCCTTTAAATGGCACAATCAAACCCACTTAAACATATTCCAAGCAGCTCTCACTCAAAAGAATGATGATGCTGGGAGTTTACACCTTCAACCGTACTGGGTCCACTCGTTGTGGCACTGCCTGGTAGGGCCCAATTTTAAAAACATTTTTTTTAAATGATGAAAATATGGGCTACAAATTTCAGAAATTATCACTGAAAGAATGACAATAGAGCAAGCTGTCGAACTTGTATCGAATAATTCCAAAGTTGAATTAGACTTAGACTTTCAGAAATTATCACTGAAAGAATGACAATAGAGCAAGCTGTCGAACTTGTATCGAATAATTCCAAAGTTGAATTAGACTTAGACTTTCAGAAATTATCACTGAAAGAATGACAATAGAGCAAGCTGTCGAACTTGTATCGAATAATTCCAAAGTTGAATTAGACTTAGACTTTCAGAAATTATCACTGAAAGAATGACAATAGAGCAAGCTGTCGAACTTGTATCGAATAATTCCAAAGTTGAATTAGACTTAGACTTTCAGAAATTATCACTGAAAGAATGACAATAGAGCAAGCTGTCGAACTTGTATCGAATAATTTCAAAGTTGAATTAGACTTAGACTTTCAGAAATTATCACTGAAAGAATGACAATAGAGCAAGCTGTCGAACTTGTATCGAATAATTCCAAAGTTGAATTAGACTTAGACTTTCAGAAATTATCACTGAAAGAATGACAATAGAGCAAGCTGTCGAACTTGTATCGAATAATTCCAAAGTTGAATTAGACTTAGACTGTGATTATCCTGATAAGAATATCAAATGTGGATCAGCTGATCATTTAAACAAAGATGAGTTATTGAAATCAATTGATGTTCAAGCTAAATTTCTTCAATCTGGAGATCGATATACAGTACCCGTGAGTGAATGAGAGCATGACTCGTGTAAGATATCAAGTAAATTTAACACAGTTTGGTCTCCTGCAAATATATAACAAGCAGGAATATTGGAGATGTTGGGATAAGTCAATAACAAATTATAGAGCACTTAAAAAGTTAATTGCATATCCTTTACAGGATTTTGCGAATCAACCCCAACTTTTAACACTGTTTGTGATTTTTCTAGGCATTATTACGTTCAGTAGTTTGCCATTGCTTTCTGAACAGGTGGTACCATCGTCCTTTTGTAAAATCCACGCGAAACAATTTGCAACCAAACTGTCCGCAGCATGATCCGAACTCAGAACGTCGGGGTTAATACACTGAGTCACTATCCCCTAAGCCACAGACGCCACCATAGAACACTTAGCTGTGCTAAATTATCTTGTTTTTAATATCACTCTGATTTATGCTGTTTCTGCTCTGAAGATTAGGGAAGGGGTTTTTTAAGGTATAGTGGCCAAAGGGTTAACGGTATATAGCTGACCTTACAGATCATTCTGGGGTGAATGACAATGAGGAAGCTGATACACTGGCAAGCAATGCTGCAATCAAGAATGGGCCTTCCGTGGACAAGAGCGGCATCATCAATGCTCTAAGAGAAAACGTATTCTCTATTTCGGTTGTGCGCCCGCCTGCTCAGCATGTTCGTGGCGCGGTGTACAACGGGTGACAAGCCCTCTGTGAGTGCGGTTCAATTCCACGGGCTGGCAGAAAAGCCACATGTTCCCCAGATTTACGGTGTTCATGGCACCGAACCGAAGAGTTACAATGTCCATGGCACCGATCCGAAGAGCTGAAAGCTCAAGTGCTTCTGGATCGAAAAAAATTTCAGTTGTGCAAGTTATGCATACCAATAAGTGCAGCAAGACATGAAAACCATGAGAGATACCATAGTAGATACATCAACCAGCACAGAATGGGAGTTATTAGTCTAAACACACTGTAAGACATGCTTGGGAGGAGATGGTAGCAATTATGGATGTGTCCGATGAAGATGATCCTCAAATGAACGGATATATAGTTGACCTTTACGTTACATTGTTTAAATCATTGTGTGTTGTGACCTTTGTAGGACAAATATTTTATGTTAAGAATTTGAGAATGATATTGTGTTTATTTGTTCCAGGTCAGGCTGGTTGGGTGGTGCCGTATTAGATGTGTTTAACACTGAACCATTACCCACCAGTAGTCCTTTGTGGAGTCAGCCGGGTGTTACCATAACTCCACATGTCAGTGGAGTCACAGACATCAACAAGGTGAATTTTTCTTTCACTGTTTATCATATCTTTCTGAGTTTCTCCTTGTTTACTGTGCTGTTGTTGTTTTAAGAAAGCATTTTTTCTGTTATCACTAATTTTAGGCTGGGATTCCGGATTCTCTGATGTAAAGCCTTCTGTCTATTTTAGGAGAAAAGTTCCACCTTACAATTTCTCTTTGAAGCTGGTTAATGTTAGTCACATTCATTTCAGCTTTCAGAAAAAGCAGAAATTCACTTACAGTGGATTCCATCTCTTCTTCTTCAATGATCCAGCGGCACTTGAGCTCTTGCCCTTTGACCAAATGCCCATGTAGTGGTATCTGCATATGTTTGTAAGTTGTTCTTTTGTTCCGTTTAATGGGTTCCATTTATCTGGCCTTGGAGGAAGGAGGGTCTTCCTAATGTCATCTAGTGCTTGACACTTGAAGAGGTGGTGGTGAACTGTTTCATGATGATGTGCACACAGCTGGCACTCTGGAGTGTAGGGATTCCATCTCACTGTGGCACTGCAAGCAATAAGAGTACCGTTGTCTTAGCTAGGAGGGCAGTGCCAAAGAGCAACTTTACCAACCCCTGTCTTTTTAAGAGGTCAAAACCCTCATACAGAGAAAATCTGCTGTAGACTGGAAGACAAACACTGGATATGATTATGGAAAAGACTCCCTCAAAGATCTAAGCAGAACAGATCAGGTCATTATATTTCGACTACGCACCGGACACTGCAGACTCAACAAACACTTATATAGACTAGGAATAAGTCAAACAGCTAACTGCCAGTGTCAGCAGGCGGAAGAGACACCGGAGCATATCCTGCAAGACTGTCCTCTCCTGGGTGAGCTGAGAAGCAACATGTGGCCACACCCAGTCGACCTCAAAACTAAGCTTTGGGGAAACCTGACAGGCCTGAAGCTGACTGCCTAGTTTGTGGTCCACAGTAAATTAAGCTCATGACCAGAGATCGCTTCATCAGGTCTGCCTGTTCTTAAAGGACATGTTTCGGCATCATTTCTGTCAATTCACAATGACAGCAACTAGAGATGCCTATCTTGAATATGGTGTACTTCTTTGAACGCTTCATATCGACCACTTATAAACCACTCTTTGTGATTTGTATGTAATCTGAGCCTAAGAGTGATTATACGTTGTATCAATTATGCGCCTACAAGTAGGCCAGCGCATCTGATTTCTGCAACGCTTTTTATTTACTAGAGTAGCTTCCCTAGGTCCCTACCTCAGTCGCCTTTTACGACATGCCTTGTAGGTCGTGGGGTTACTACTCTTTCCTCCCCATGAGGACCCGCCCACAACAAACAGGCGATACGGAGTGCAAGCTGCTTTCTTTATCACAATTGTCCTTCGCCATTAAGGAAGCCTTACTCCGACTTCAGAGGTGATTGTAATTTAGATATCCAAGTAAAGGGTACCATGTGCACTCTGAGAATTTTTGGGCCAAGCTAGTCTCAAACCCTGGAATCTCCATAGCATGTGGTCCCTTTCACAGCAAGTTATCAACTTTTCTATCTGCAACCCATCAATGTTTTTAAATTGTTAAACTTGTCTTAACATGGATTATCTTTATGTTTACAGGCTGTGAATACATTTGTGGACAACCTTCTGCGTTACCAAAGTGGACAGCCTCTTCTCAATCAAGTGGACTTGATTCGTGGATATTGATCACCAAGTACTATTCCCTGATCTGTTCTGTCTAGTTTCAACATAAGGAGTTCCATAGAGGATATGCCAGGAATATTAAGTCGATAGACTTAACATCAGTATCTTGTGATAAATTGATACTGTCTTAATAATGATACTGTCTTAATAATTGATACTGTCCTTAATATTGATACCTTAATAATGATACTGTCTTAATAATGATACTGTCTAAATATTGATACTGTCTTAATAAATGATACTGTCTTAATAATGATACTGTCTTAATAATGATACTGTCTTAATAATGATACTGTCTTAATAATCGATACTGTCTTAATAATCGATACTGTCTTAATAATGATACTGTCTTAATAATGATACTGTCTTAATAATTATACTGTCTTAACAATGATACTGTCTTAATAATAATACTGTCTTAATAATCGATACTGTCTTAATAATTATACTGTCTTAACAATGATACTGTCTTAATAATGATACTGTCTTAATAATCGATATTGTCTTAATAATCGATACTGTCTTAATAATGATACTGTCTTAATAATCGATACTGTCTTAATAATGATACTGTCTTAATAATCGATACTGTCTTAATAATCGATACTGTCTTAATAATCAATACTGTCTTAATAATGATACTGTCTTAATAATCAATACTGTCTTAATAATGATACTGTCTTAATAATGATACTGTCTTAATAATCGACAGTTTAGAAATGTTACTTAAAACTGATGATGTCAAATGTTACTTAAAACTGATGATGTCAAATGTTACTTAAAACTGATGTCAAATGTTACTTAAAACTGATGTCAACTGTTACTTAAAACTGATGATGTCAAATGTTACTTAAAACTGATGATGTCAAATGTTACTTAAAACTGATGTCAAATGTTACTTAAAACTGATGATGTCAAATGTTACTTAAAACTGATGTCAAATGTTACTTAAAACTGATGTCAAATGTTACTTAAAACTGATGTCAAATGTTACTTAAAACTGATGTCAAATGTTACTTAAAACTGATGTCAAATGTTACTTAAAACTGATGTCAAATGTTACTTAAAACTGATGTCAAATGTTACTTAGAACCGATGTTGTCAAATATTGCTTAAAACTAATCTAGTCAAATGTTATTTAGAACCGAATTGTCAAATCTTAGAACCGATGTTGTCAAATGTTACATAGAACTGATGTCAAATGTTACTTAGAACCGATGTTGTCAAATGTTACTTAGAACTGATGTTGTCAAATGTTACTTAGAACCGATGTTGTCAAATATTGCTTAAAACTAATCTAGTCAAATGTTATTTAGAACCGAATTGTCAAATCTTAGAACCGATGTTGTCAAATGTTACATAGAGCTGATGTCAAATGTTACTTAGAACCGATGTTGTCAAATGTTACTTAGAACCGATGTTGTCAAATGTTACATAGAACTGATGTCAAATGTTACTTAGAACCGATGTTGTCAAATGTTTGTCAAATGTTACATACAACTAATCCTGTCAAATATTACCAGTAGTTGGGACAGACTTGTAGACTGGATTCCGAAACTGTACAACACATACTTCAACTGCCGACTTTACAAGGAAGACAGAAAGATAATGGGATTTACCGAGGCGATTCATTTTTGAAATCGAAAGTACTTTATAGATAGCTTGAAGTGAAGGATACATTTTATTCTAGCTACTGGGGCTGTGATCTAATGACCAACAGATGAATGATTATGATGACAGAAGAATACCTTCTCACAATGGTAGTTGTGGAGAGACACAATCGACTATCCCGGCAGGCTTGATACTTGATTGATTGATTGACATAAACCTTGTAAACAATTGTGTTACTATTTAATATTTTTGTTTGTGATGTGGCTTATCGAAAAATTGGTTCTTCATGAATGGTTTGTCAAATGTCTTATCATATTGTACGAGTTAATAACAATTGATATTGATGTTAATATTGATGAGTTCCATATGTGATTCATATCCCAGATAACAGTATTATTCAGCTGTTCAGTTGAGTATGTTAGCAATAAACAGATTAAAAGCATAAATGATTTCAGAGGCATCAAGTTATTTGTTTGTCATATTTTTAATCATGTTTGTCATATTTTTAATCATGTTTGTCTTATTCTTTAATCATGTTTGACATATTCTTAATCATGTTTGTCATATTCTTAATCATGTTTGTCATATTTTTAATCATGTTTGTCTTATTCTTAATCATGTTTGTTATATTCTTAATCATGTTTGTCTTATTCTTAATCATGTTTGTCATATTCTTAATCATATTTGTCATATTCTTAATCATGTTTGTCATATTCTTTAATCATATTTGTCATATTCTTAATCATGTTTGTTGTATTCTTTAATCATGTTTGTCTTATTCTTAATTATGTTTGTCATATTCTTAATCATGTTTGTCTTATTCTTAATCATGTTTGTTGTATTCTTTAATCATGTTTGTCTTATTCTTAATTATGTTTGTTGTATTCTTTAATCATGTTTGTCATATTCTTTAATCATGTTTGTCTTATTCTTAATCATGTTTGTCATATTCTTAATCATATTTGTCATATTCTTAATCATGTTTGTCATATTCTTTAATCATATTTGTCATATTCTTAATCATGTTTGTTGTATTCTTTAATCATGTTTGTCTTATTCTTAATTATGTTTGTCATATTCTTAATCATGTTTGTCTTATTCTTAATCATGTTTGTTGTATTCTTTAATCATGTTTGTCTTATTCTTAATTATGTTTGTCATATTCTTAATCATGTTTGTCTTATTCTTAATCATGTTTGTCATATTCTTTAATCATGTTTGTTGTATTCTTTAATCATGTTTGTCATATTCTTTTATCATGTTTGTCTTATTCTTAATCATGTTTGTCATATTCTTAATCATGTTTGTCATATTTTTAATCATGTTTGTCTTATTCTTTAATCATGTTTGTCTTATTCTTAATCATGTTTGACTTATTCTTTAATCATGTTTGTCTTATTCTTTAATCATGTTTGTCTTATTCTTAATCATGTTTGACTTATTCTTAATCATGTTTGTCTTATTCTTTAATCATGTTTGTCATATTTTTAATCATGTTTGTCATATTTTTAATCATGTTTGTCTTATTCTTTAATCATGTTTGTCATATTTTTAATCATGTTTGTCATATTTTTTAACCATGTTTGTCTTATTTTTTAATCATGTTTGTCATATATTTAATCATGTTTGTCATATTTTTAATCATGTTTGTCATATTCTTTAATCATGTTTGTCTTATTCTTTAATCATGTTTGTCATATTTTTAATCATGTTTGTCATATTTTTAATCATGTTTGTCATATTTTTAATCATGTTTGTCTTATTCTTTAATCATGTTTGTCATATTTTTAATCATGTTTGTCATATTTTTAATCATGTTTGTCATATTTTTAATCATGTTTGTCTTATTTTTTAATCATGTTTGTCATACTTTTAATCATGTTTGTCATATTTTTAATCATGTTTGTCATATTTTTAATCATGTTTGTCTTATTCTTTAATCATGTTTGACATATTCTTTAATCATGTTTGTCATATTCTTAATCATGTTTGTCATATTCTTAATCATGTTTGTCATATTTATATTATATTGTCGTGAATCATGTTTGTCTTATTTTTCTTCAATGATCCAGCGGCTGAATGATCTTCCCTCAACTTATCTTATGTGTCTGCCGGTGTGTTTGTACTTGTTTCCTATGTCTCTAATTCAAACAGTAAGATTGTGCTCACATTTCCTTTGTATATCTTTAATCTGTATCATGTATGCTGATGATCTCCATATGTTGTCCAATGATCTAAATGTTACAGATGTCAATTTTGCGATGATTTCTCTTCTTACAGCCTCATCTATTGTTACACAGCTGTCCAAATATGTTAATACCTCTACCTCTTTTATATTTCCATCCTCAACTATAATCTCCTACAGTTAGCAGAAAATATGGAATGAAAATTAACACCGAAAAAAGTAAGATACTGGTGAATAGGAGTAACAACCACAAGTACACCAATATCTAGCGAAACGGACAAAAGCTGGAGAAAGTGGAAACCTTTAAATACCTCGGGTCCTACATATGCATCGATGGTAACTAAGGAGATCCAGTCACGACTTGAGATGGCTTCAGCCACTATGTCTCGGCTAAATGTAATATGATCATCAAATAGCTTGTCCTGAGCAGAACTTTGCCACCCCAACAGTCCTCCGAATTTCTCTCTCTCATAGGCCAGATGTCCTGCCTCTGCAGCCGTCATGTTCAAACCATCAGTTACATTCTGAATCCATTTCTCCCTGGTCTTCCACTTCTTCTCTTTACCGGTATGCCTCCTTCCATGATGGTCTTCTCAGCCCTTCATGTCTTTTTATATGTCCAAAATATCTCAATTTTCTCTTTCTTATCTGAAGCATCAGCAAGTTTTCTTTGATTTTGAGTTCTTTCTGGATAGATCTATTTGTTCTCTTCTCTATCCAAGATATACAGACGACTCTTCTGTAACACTTATATTCAAAAACATATGTTTTATGGAAAAGCAAAATCAGTACTATGGCAAAAATCAAAATATACAGATCGCTGGTGCTGTCCATTCTTTTATAAGGTTGGGAGAGCTGGATGCTCAATGCAGAACTGGAACGAAGAATACAGGCTTTCGAATATTGTATTACAGACGGGTACTACGTATTAGTTACATAGAACATAAGATCTAATAAACAACCTTGCAGGTCGAAAAGTACCACTCTTGACAATCGTGAAACTGCGTACACTTGCGTGGTTCGGGCATGTGATGAGACAGATCACTCTCTAAGACTATCCTACAGGGAACAGTTGAGGGTGGAAGAAAGAAAGGAGGGCAGAGAAAATCCTGGTTTGACAACATCAAGAGCTGGTCAGGGCAGAGTTTCTCCACACTCGCCCAAGAAGTTGAAGACAGAGACTCATGGCAGGCTTTTTGTGCTGATGTCTCCACAGTGACACCCCAACGATCCTAACGGGTTATGGGCTTTATTATTATTATATAAACTCTGTGTTCTGTTTTTTGTGCATTTAATCTCATTACCTTCTATTACTAGTGTTAATTTTTAGACAAGATTTCACCAAGTGACTTACCTTTGTTTGCTTTCTGCTGTACTTTTGGATCAAGCCATAATATGTATAAGTGACGTGTGCTTCAGTTTACAACAGACGAAGTGTCCACACAGAATGCAGTGAGTAACAAGAAGAGACCAGTTTAAAAATGAGGACATCAAGAAAAAAGTGGCTACTGCATCAGCACTCAATTTTGTTGTTGCACCTCTGGTCTGTGCGGAGGTGGCTGTAGAGTTAAATCCTAGAACACAATGCCCTACCACAGGTTGGGCATACATGATCAAGATTGGATATGTTAGTGTTTTGTCGTTTCGTGCAGCTCGCTTTCTCTACGCCTCAACAGTACGACAATTCTCAGCTATGCGAGTTCCTCTTGTGATGGTACTGTACAACATGTGGTGATCTTGCGCAAGACATTCCCAGCATGTGGTGTCTATATCGAAGCATTTTAGAGACACTTTAAGACTGTCGTTAAAGCGATTTTTTTCTGTCCACCAACTGATCTTCGAAGACCGTTTCAAGGTTTGTGGATAGAATCCTGTGTTTGGTAATTTGTTTTTTTTCGGAAGCCTCTAATATATCGTGAGCGTCTGTAGCTCAAGCGATAGTGAGCTCGATCACAAACCCAAACGTACCTGGTTCATACCCACGGTAGGCAAGTTTGGAAGCAATTCGTTTCCGGGGGATTTTTACAAATGGTTCAAATGGACCTCACCGTTCAGAAAGCAATGGCAAACTACTGAACGTATAAGTGGTGCCTAGAAAATCAACGACTGGTTTATTGTGTTTAAAAAAAGAGTTTAAAAGCTGAAGGATTTACTTCATTGCACCGGATTTTACCCCATCTGGCTTGGTCCCTCTCCGCAGAAATGGCACGCCACCTGCCGAGAGTATTGCACAAAGCACGAACTCCGTAGCTCCAGCAACAATCCTAGGAGTCTCTGGGAAAAAATGGCGCGTGAACAGAATGGCGCGATCCGGACTCGAACCCACGACCTTTGACTCACAAGGCAAAGGGCTTAACCACTTAGCCACATAGAACCCACAAGTTTTCTGTGGTTGATGGCTACGTGCTGTAAAGGATATGCCACGATTTTCATTTTTCTAATATAATATGTGTTTACTGTCTTTGTATTGATCACAGTCTGGTAAATCGTATTATCAAGGCAAGGGACAGAACTTGTTAACTCTTTCCACGCTGAGTTATTTCCTCAATTTTTAATAAACATTCAAGGGAGGTAAAAAAAAATTCGAACTACTTGTCGATAAATAAACATATATATATATTATTACATACTAAATTGAAGAAAACTTGACAGACTATTAGAATAACAAGGTTAAAAAGTAGTAGAAGTAAAACAGCAGAAGCAAAACTAGAAAGACTTCTTATAAGGGAAGCAACTCTATGTCGCAGTGTGTGGCTAATGGCGTTCAATGGACTTCCGCTGTGGCGCAGCGAAAGCGTGGAAAGAGTTAAAGAGCCATTACAGTCAACCTTCGATGCGAAGACAGCATGTGATTGATTGATTCATTTAATGATTGATTGAATGAATGCTGACATAATCAAGTTGGTAGAATTCCTGCTTTACAATAAAGTGACAACGAAACTTGCTATGTCATAGGCGCGTGCTAAAGTTTATATTCTGCTTCTTCATGTTTACCTGTTTAAGTATTACCTTTATCTATTTACCTGTAGTAAGGTCATCAGTTCACGGAGATCATTGGCACAGATAAGGGGGAAAAAGCATTGTACTACAGAGAAGGCTATTTACACTATTTGTTAAAATCATATCTCAGTATTTTTGTTTTAAAGTTTTGGTGACCGGGATTTTGGCATTTTTTGTCTATCGTAATGGCAATCATAGAGCATAAAATAACAATCACTCAAGCCACCAGAACAGTGCAAGACAAAAACAGAAAACCACGAAACTGGGCAATAACCCGGTAGCAGTGTGACGACAACAGAAGAAGAATCGTAATCATGTTGACCCAGTCTCTACTGAGTACTATAGAAACATTAAGAGGTCAATGCCATCAGTAGAATGTTGACCTGTGTATCATGTTTTGTCATCACACTGTTACTGGGTTGTTGCCCAGTGTCATCACGCTGTTACCGGGTTGTTGCCCAGTGTCATCACACTGTTACCGGGTTGTTGCCCAGTGTCATCACACTGTTACCGGGTTGTTGCCCAGTGTCATCACACTGTTACCGGGTTGTTGCCCAGTGTCACTGTGTTCTGTTTTTTGTCTCGTGCTGCTCCAGTGGTTAGCGTGACAGCTAATTTTGCTTTTTGACAGGATTCTGCTATAACCATTTTTTTTCGTGGTCTTCCTCTCGCCTTCTTTCCTGGCGTTCTGTTGTAGAAGACTCTGTTTACTGTGGAGTGTGGTTGCATTTTTACTAAGTGGCCAAACCAGTTCATTTTTTGTTTCTCAATGTAATTCAAGCAAGGTTCTGTGCCAACTTTCTTTCTTATGCTGATGTTGGTGATTCTTTTCTGGTGTTATTGGTAACTTTTTGTAGGCATCACATTTCACATGTAGTTATTTTTGCGACTGTGCTTTGCTCATTGTCCATGTTTGACAATGATAACACAAAGTAGGTATGAAAATACTGTTGATCGTCTGTTGTTTCGCTGTCAGTGAGATGTTTGGGTGCCTTAACAACGAGGACAATGCTTAATAAGACCAACCAGCTAAGTAGGGACATTGTAAATTCCATTTAATGCTGGCTGACTTTTATATATGTTTTATGAACACTGTAAGCTTTATTGCAATTATGCTCTCAATTCTGTAGGTCCATTATTATTTTTTCATTAAAATTATTAATAATACTGATATTCCTTAGTGTTACATTTAATTTGTGACGTAATAAAACCTTAACTGGAATGCGAGGGTCACGTGATGATTGTGGTTAGATTTCCAACAATTTTTAACCTGAGCTCGTTGACCTTACGTTATCCGAGGCCACTGTTACCACACCTCTTATCATGTTCCGCTAGTAAAAAAAACAACAACAATGCGAATCTATTTTTTTTTTATAGCACATATTCTCCAATATATCTCATGTTATGAAAAAACTGATTCTTTATTATATTTTGTGACAAAGAAATTACATTGGAAATTTGTCTGTCATATATTTTTAATCTCCAATTTATATAGACATTAATTTGGCTGAAATCGGATGCACGTGTCCTAAACATGTACAAGTCTATGCGTTTAGTGGACTACCAAGCCAATGTGCAACGTATACACGTTCTTGGCAAAGATCAAACATATCACAAAGAGTTATTAAAATTGGTCGTAAAGAACGAACGCAAAGAAGAAGACAGACAATAATATATTTGGTTTGTAAGTATTTTGGTATACATCTGGGTTTGTCCGCCTAGCTTCTTCTTCTTCCAACGTTTTCAGACATTGATTTGTATACTTTTAAAGTAGTTAGTGGTCAACCGGAGTCTATGTACATCTCCGTATAGCTTGTCTTGGACTGATATGGGATTGGCCATGTGTTTTCTCTCTGTTCCGTGTATGTTAGACATTCTTGCAGTATGTGTGTCTCTGTCATCTTGCTGGTGCCACATGTACATATGTCAGATGGGCCTATTTTATACTCGTTAAACAGATGGTACCTCAGTCTATTGTGCCCTGTTCGTAGACGAAAAATGACAACCTGCTCCTCTCTACTTAGTTGGTGATATGCATCGTCCTTTCCATGCCCTGGGTGATCTCTCAGCCATTTGTTCTTGTAGGCCATTTTTATCCGTACTTTGCTTCCTCATATGTCATACTGGTGTCTGTCTGTGATAGCCTGCTTCCTGCTTTTACCAATATGTCCGCAGTCTCATTGCCAGGTATTCCGCAGTGAGATGGTATCCACTGTATTACCACTCTAGAGAAAATATTGCATACTTGGTGCAGGGATACTTGCAGTTCCTTCAAGTTGTTATCGTCTTGATTTTTTAGAGCAGTAATTACTGACAGGGCATCAGTAAGAAACACCAAGTTTTCATTTACTTTACATGTTCCTCTGACACTATGGCTTCTGCTGCAACTTTTAGAGCCTCTGCCTCTGCTCTGTAATTGCTGGAGAACCTTCCTGTCGCTAATTTTATCTTCCTATGTTTCATGTCACTGAGCACTATGAGGGCTCCTCCTCCTCCATTTTCAATTACATTTGCTGCAGACCCATCTGTGTATACATGGGTCCACCTGCTGTTAGGAAAGTGTTCCTTTAGGTACTCGGTGGCCAGGAGTTTTCTTTCTTCACTTGTTTGTTGGTTTTTGCCTGCTATCCCTGTGATGTTCTCATTCAGCTCTGAGAATTTTGTATCTTTCCATATCTGTCTTGTGTTGGTATATTTTAGTGGTTTTGGAGTAATTTCAGCACATGATGGTTGTTTGCTCATCATCGTCTTGGTTGTCGCTGCAAAGTTGGTTCGTTTTAGTCTGTCCCTTCCTAGCCCATTCATTCTGTGGTACATTGGGTGATCTTCTAGTCTCTTGAACTTTTCTGCTTGTTTTTGTGTTCTGCTGTCTCTTATATCCTCCATTGGTTGTAGGCCGGTGGTCTTCTCCATTTCTTGTATGGGGTAGATCTCATTCCCCCTGTAATAATTCTCATAGCTTGGTTCTGAACACGGTTGATTTTATTGAAGTTGGATTGGGCTACAGTTGCCCATGCAGAGATTCCATAGTCCAGTGTCGGGCGAACATATCCCATATAAAGCTTCTTTAAAACACTGTTATCTGCCTCCCAAGTTGTGCCAGCTAGTTTTTTCATGATTGCCATCCTGGATTTTGTTCGGGTTTTGTTTTTTTCAATCTGAGCATGCCATGTCATGCGCTGGTCGAAGGTGATTCAAAGGTATGTGGGGTTTTCTCTGGGAGCAATATATGGTTATTTAGTAGGAGCTTTGGGCTTTGATGATAGGGAGAAAATCGTATATGTCGTTTTCTTTTCATTGGCTTTGATCAGCCATGTATTGAACCATTGGTCTAGGGATGTGATGGCATGTTGTACTCCGCTTGTTGCAGCGGTAATGCGCTCCTCTGATGTCCACAGGGCCAGGTCATCCGCATACAGGGCGTGGTGGATCCTTCTGGGTATGTTCTCGGTTATGTCATTGATGTATATGAGGAACAGTGTTGGCGACAGTACTCCACCCTGAGGAACTCCTTGTTCTAGTGTTGTTTTCCTGCTGGTGAACTCTTGCACTTGCACTTTATCGGTTCTTTTTTCTAGATACTGGGATATCCATTTGTACATTCGTCCTGCTACTAGGTTTCTGCGCAACTTCCCTTTTAGGCCAGCCTTCCACACTTTATCAAAAGCCTTCTAGCGAAGTTTATTCATTTTTTTATTCATTGCATTCTATGGACCAGAGCCAGATGAGTCGCCTTTGTTATGTTATATCTGGGATTATTTAGTGTGGTCTTGATATTGTCTATCCATATTTTACTGGATCTTTCTTTGGCTCTAGCACCTGATCTCTTTTTATTGTATGCTAGAGTTTTGGCTAAATAATATATTACTTTGACATTTATGGGACAATATGAAAGGTTAGAGAAGAATAATATATTATTGTTATCTTTATTATGAGTGTTGCAAAGACTCAAATATATCGAGCCTTTGTAGTTAGTTCTTTACTATATGGCACCGAAACATGGACAGCCTACTCAAGACACGAGAGGAGACTTAACATCTTTCACCTTCGATGTCTCCACAAGATTATGAACATCAGGTGGTACGACAAGATAACCAACTCTGAAGTACTGCAACGTGCAAACCTGCCTTCCATCATAAGCATGCTCAGCAGTAGACGACTAAGATGGTTGGGGCATGTGAGAAGAATGGAAACTTGTCGCATACCAAAACAAATATTGTTCTGTGAACTTTCGGAGGGAAGAGGCACCAGGGCAGACCACTGATCATATAAAGATGTCTGCAAGGCCTCAATGAAAAACTTTTCTATCGGTCCCAGTACGTGGGAAAAACTAGCTGATGACAGAGTTGTGTGGTAAGCCAAATTGCGAAAGGACGCAGAGTCTTTTGAGAAGAGATTTATGCACGAGCTGAAAGACAAGAGAGAAAAGCGAAAACTCATAAATTTTTCACAGTAAAATACTTGCCCAAATTTACCGTCTGTAAAGACGAAAAGGCCATATATAGAGAGAGAGATCATATATTATTTGAACATTTGAATGGTACATGATAGAAACTAATTCTTGTGTTTGACACACCGTTACCAGCTGTTTGGTTCAGTGGTGTAACTAGTTCGATCTGAGTACATGATACTTGATCAGAAATATTGATCATATATACCGTGTTGTTCTTGTATACTTTGTTTAATGAAGGATGTTTGTTGGAAGTGTCACTGCATCTTGTTTGTCACTGTATCATGTTTGTCACTGTATCATGTTTGTCACTTTATCATGTTTGTCACTGTATCTTGTTTGTCACTGTATCTTGTTTGTCACTGTATCTTGTATGTCACTGTATCTTGTATGTCACTGTATCTTGTATGTCACTGTATCTTGTTTGTCACTGTATCATGTTTGTCACTGTATCTTGTATGTCACTGTATCTTGTTTGTCACTGTATCTTGTATGTCACTGTATCATGTTTGTCACTGTATCTTGTTTGTCACTGTATCTTGTTTGTCACTGTATCATGTTTCTCACTGTATCATGTTTGTCACTGTATCTTGTTTGTCACTGTATCATGTTTGTCACTGTATCATGTTTGCCACTGTATCTTGTTTGTCACTGTATCATGTTTGTCACTGTATCTTGTTTGTCAATGTATCATGTTTGTCACTGTATTATGTTTGTCACTGTATCTTGTTTGTCACTGTATCTTGTTTGTCACTGTATCATGTTTGTCACTGTAACATGTTTGTCACTGTATCATGTTTGTCACTGTATCATGTTTGTCACTGTATCATGTTTGTCACTGTATCTTGTTTGTCACTGTATCTTGTTTGTCACTGTATCTTGTTTGTCACTGTATCATGTTTGTCACTGTAACATGTTTGTCACTGTATCATGTTTGTCACTGTATCATGTTTATCACTGTATCATGTTTGTCACTGTATCATGTTTGTCACTGTATCATGTTTGTCACTGTATCTTGTTTGTCACTGTATCATGTTTGTCACTGTATCATGTTTGTCACTGTATCTTGTTTGTCACTGTATCATGTTTGTCACTGTATCTTGTTTGTCACTGTATCATGTTTGTCACTGTATCATGTTTGTCACTGTATCATGTTTGTCACTGTATCATGTTTGTCACTGTATCATGTTTGTCACTGTATCTTGTTTGTCACTGTATCATGTTTGTCACTGTATCTTGTTTGTCACTGTATCATGTTTGTCACTGTATCTTGTATGTCACTGTATCTTGTTTGTCACTGTATCATGTTTGTCACTGTATCTTGTATGTCACTGTATCTTGTTTGTCACTGTATCTTGTATGTCACTGTATCTTGTATGTCACTGTATCTTGTTTGTAGGCTTTGTAACGCTATCTTACTTTGTGTTGACATATTTCGCTGTTAGAAATATTCTCCCATGTTTTCATCATTTCAAAATATTGTTAGAAAATATCGTTACTGTCTGTAATATCGCTTGTAGGACGGTGTAGGACGGAGACATGGGGAATTTAATGGTCTCATGGTTCGTGCAGTCGCCGCGAAAATGTTCAAGTTAGGGTTTCTCTGTATGCACCCTCCCTTCGCGCCCGTGTGGTGTCGGGGCCTACAAGGGAAGCAAAGAATAGAACTACTGCGACCTACAAGGCATGTCGTAAGAAGCAACTGATGTAGGACCTAGGAAGCTACCTTAGTAAATAAAAAGCATCGCAGAAATCTGATGTGCTGGCTTACTTGTAGGCGCATAACTGGCACGACGTACAATCGCTCTTAGGCTCAGATCACATACACATCACACAGAGTGGTTGACAAGTGGTCGATATAGAGCGTTCGAAGAAGAAGAAGTATCCCCTCCCCCTTTTCCCCGACATAAAAAACAAACTCATTGACCTTACAGCTGATTGAACATGGCTCTCCCGCATGAGATCACGCGTCTTAACCCACTCGACCAGGCGCTTAACTATTCACGTTTTCATCATAGCCAACTCTAAATAGAGTCTACAGGATTTTGTGTTTTTCATCAATAAATAACCACAGGCTCATAGAATCGTGTTATATTGCATTAAAGCATTCAATTTCTTATCAATAATTTGTAGAAAATCACAATCTGAATTTCCGATTTTTCTAGTGAGCTAGTCGGTCTTCCAATAGAGTTACTGCTGTCGTCAAGTGACTCTCTTGATCTCTGTTTCTGTGGTCGTTGTTGTGTCTGATTCGCAGAACGTTTAAAATAACAGGCTGTGGTATGAGTGGATGTCGTCTATTGATTGTTCCAACATCCACCGGCTTACGTTGAGCTACTGTTCTGGGCATGTGGGTGTTTGCGGTAATGAGAGATCGGACAGGTTTGCATCAACAGTATTGAACGTCGGGTAGTTGTGAACTGATTAAGGGGAAGGTTTTCCGGTTTCTTTGCAATAACCTGTTGATTGATGACCCTGACATTGATGTTGAATCTTTCCAGCGATTTAAGCAGTTTGGAATTACACGTTGTACAAATCTAACTTGATGTCTGAGAGGTAGAGAGAGGAATGTGTTTAACAAGTGAACCACGGTAACCAGCAACATGCATGCCTTTGGATATCTGCTAGGGAGACTGCCGGGAGTACTATGTCGTCGGTTCACTAATCAATAATCAAAGCTAGAGTTCTGCAGTGGACGTGCAGATCATTTGGCTGATTCAGCAGTGGTTGAAAGGGGGAAGGGGGTCAATAGATGGTTCAGATGTCACTGGTGCTATGGGAGAGGCAGGTCGTATGGATGACTTTGAAAACATTTATCTACCTGCATCCCTTTAATGAGTGAAGGAGATTGGTGGTGGTGGGGGCGGGGGGGTATTGATGGTGGGAACTGACGGACGTGATCGCTTTGTTGGGGGTACGGGACGATTGAAGGGTAAACATGAACCGTGTGTGATTGATTGTTGCGCGATGGTGGAGATAATGGAGTGAAGATCGGACTCCCAATGTCGGAAGATTATCATACTTGGATTCTCAGCTCCGATATGCTGCTCCGATACAATGGGTACAAAGCAAAATGCCGGCCACGCAAAAGATGGACCTCAGAGATAACAGAGGCGACGAAAGACACTATCTACGAAGCGCATACAAGGGCCCGTTTTAGAAATCTCTTCTTGACCTGACGCTGTGAGGCAAACATGATTTGAGAACAGAAAGAAGAAGAAAGATTCTTAGCAAAGAATGACTTCTTATTTCTCATGTTTGTTGGCCTGCACGCTTTGATATAACCAAAACAGATTTGTCCTTGTGCTGCAAGGATGTGTCTCGGCCTAAAGTGGCTTTAATCATCCACAAAACAAACAAATAAAACCACCTATGGACATGTCCGCAGTGCTGTGATGATGATACTCATCAATCAGTCACTTGTGCTAGAGTTGACCTCGTTTGGGCACGTTTGGTAGAGATGACCAGCTGCCGTTACCAGTGAACAAGTATGTCGTACATTTGTTCTTATCTTTAATTTCTTACAAATATGTTATCTAATATTTCTACAAGAAAAAAATAATTAATAGCATCATCGTGTGCCGTGGTGTAACGATCCTGAATCTCCACAACTATTTATCTCCAGCCTTTACCCTAATATTGATTCTCTTCTATGATAAGATGCTAAGTTGATCCGCATATTCTCTCTATCTCTCACTCACTGTCACCCTCTATCTCGCCCGTATGCTGCCGGGACTCGCATGGGGAGCAAAGAATAGTAACACTGTGACCTACAAAGCATGTCGTAAGAGGCGACTGAGGTAGGGGTCTAAAGAAGCTACCCTAGTAAATAAAAAGCGTTGCAGAAATCGGATGTGCTGGCTTACTTGTAGGCGTATAACTGGCACAGCATACAATCGCTCTTAGGCTCAGATACCATATATATCAAGAGGTCGATAAGGAGCGTTCGAGGATGAAGAATTTCTCTTTCTTTTCCAAAATATTTTGTTTTAAACGTTTGCTCGATATGAATTTAGACCTAGTACTTCATGGCGCCTAATATGTTTTAATATGTCTATGACTTATTTTTTTGTGTGATGGCTTTCCTTCTTACAAGTGTCCCTCACTATTCAGGCAAGCCTTACTCCAACTTCAGGGCTGCTTGTAATTTAGATCCCCAGTTAGCCCGCCTGCCCAGCGTGTTCGTAGCGCGTTGGACAACGGGTGACAAGCTCCCAGTGAGTGTGGGTTCAATTGCGTGGGCCGGCAGAAAAGTCACAGGTTATCCAGATTTACGGTATTAGTGGCACCGAAGGGTTACGATGTCCATGGCACCGAGCCGAAGAGCTGAAAAATCAAAAGCTTCTGGATCAGGTGGAAAAAAAGATCCCCAAGTAAAAGACGAAGGGTTCCAGTAGTTCAACCAAGAATCGTATGCGCAATGATAGGTTAGGAAACAGTAGTTCAACCAAGAATCGTATGCGCAATGATAGGTTAGGAAACAGTAGTTCAACCAAGAATCGTATGCGCAATGATAGGTTAGGAAACAGTAGTTCAACCAAGAATCGTATGCGCAATGATAGGTTAGGAAACAGTAGAATGGTTAAAAAATAAAACATTATTGCTAACCAAAAAAATACGAAATAAAAAGAAGAATAGTTTGTGTTTTTTAAATCTGATCAAGATAATTAAACGAGCGAAGCAAAATATGGTGTCATGAATTTATGACATGGGCGCCATGGTTGCCTCGGTCACTACGTTGGGCATCACTCTCTATTATATATTATAAGCTCTACGTCACTCAGTTCTGATCCTTGAAGTCACAACCTGACCTGCTGTCGTAGAAAAAGATTAGAGATCGGTTACCGAATTAAACGTAAGTTGAAGTAATCTAGATTACGTGTGAATTAATCCATATGTTAACAACGACAGATCTGATATTTTCACCTCAATCAAAACTCTATATAAAGCAATCAACTTGGCTTAAACAACTACTTTCCATTTCTCAGATCTTCCCAGAACTTTGATTTAATTCAGTTTAGTACCAACATGATGTGGCTGTTGTTAGTTGCTGCTGCAGTGACCTGTGTTGCATCGCAAGTGCATTGGGGCGATCCTTGCTACATTTACCCACGTCAAGATGCGTAAGTTTTTTTTTATTACTTGTGTGCAGTGGCGGCTTGTGTTCATTTTTGTTGGTGGGGCCAGACAAAAATGTTCGGAAAAATCACGGTTTTGGGTTAGGTTATATTTCAATTACACTAAAATCGATGTTGAATCGATCAAGCGATTTAAGCAGTTTGGAGTTACCCGTTGTTCAAGTCGAACTGGATGCCTGAGAGGCAGAGTGAGAGGTGTGTTTAATCAGCGAGCCACAGGAACCATCAGTATGCATACTCTTCGATATCTGTTGGGGAGACTGAGCACCTATGGGTCTGCCCGGAGTGCAATGACGTCAGTTTAGTAACCAATAACCAATAACCAATAACTATATTTCAATTTATAAAATAATACATTCACGTTACACATTATTTTTGGTGGGGCCCGGCCCCACTTGCCCTTAATAACGAGCCGCCTTTGCTTGTGTGTATTAAAGTCTTTCAGGCTGACCAGATCATTATGGTACGACTGCAGACCGGACACAACAGAATAGACATATGTCTGTTATTTGCATTTATTTTTATCAACCAAGTTAACCACACTTTGTGATCTATATGGTTTGCCTCGAGAACGGGAGTACCTTGCGTCCTTGTTAGACCCTTACATCATCTAGGCCATGCCCATCCAAATTTTGGTCAAAAATATTGTATATTATCCAACAGGATACACATTTGTAAAGTTAGGCAACTGTAAGTTTTGCAAGCGGAAAATCTCACTTTGAAGTATCACATCTGGAGCTATACTGTAGCATGGCATCAGATATTGTTAGACATAGGGAGACCATCCGAACTGACTTATGCCAAGACATCATCTAGACCCCCCCCTCCCTCCCGAGTGGTTACCGGAACCCAAATATGGGGTGTAAAGAATAAAACCACTGTTTCCTGCCACTCATGTCGTAAGAGGCGACTAAGGAGGTTTGGCTGAAATCGGATGCACATGTCCTAAACGTGTAGAAGTCTATGCGTTTAGGGGCCTACCAAACAAATGTGCAACGTATACACGTTCTTGGCAAAGATCAAACATATCACAAAGCGTGATTAAAATTGGTCGTAAAGAACGAACTCAAAGAAGAAGCATCTACACCAAATAGACAAGACTGCTAAACTTGTCGTTGACAACACACGATGATTAAAACATTATGGGCGAACCTCGCAATATACAGGATGATTTAAGTTCTATTGAGGTTAGCATTCTACAGGAGATATCTAGAGATGGGAAGACTTGGCATGAGTTGGTTGAGTGCCTATGCCCCAACCCGGGGTAAAAAGGCAAAGAGAGAGGTTAGCATTATATCAATTTCAGATGTTATTCTACATCGTCCCAGCTTGATTGTGTGGTTACAGATTTATAAAGTATAACGAAACGAGATTGTGTGGATACAGATTTATAAAGTATAACGAAACGAGTTTGTGTGGTTACAGATTTATAAAGTATAACGAAACGAGTTTGTGTGGTTACAGATTTATAAAGTATAACGAAACGAGTTTGTGTGGTTACAGATTTATAAAGTATAACGAAACGAGTTTGTGTGGTTACAGATTTATAAAGTATAACGAAACGAGTTTGTGTGGTTACAGATTTATAAAGTATAACGAAACGAGTGTTACCTGAATTTTTTTAATGCAAATCCATATTTTTAATTTTAAAAAATATGATGTAAGAGATATTCTTTTACATGAGACACAAAAACTGTGGGTTAATGAATTCTAATACAATTAATAGGGTATCAACAAATGGGCTTAAGAAATAAGTGCGGAAATTTGTACAGCTATCATTAGAGAAGTTAGAAGTCTATGCGTTTAGGAGCCTACCAAACCAATGTGCAACGTATATACGTTCTTGGCAAAGATCAAACATATCACAAAGCTTGATTAAAATTGGTTGTAAAGAACGAACGCAAAAAACAAGAAGATTAGAGTAGTTTCTGTAAAAAAAAATGTATTTATCGATTTACATTTATGAAAAAAAAACAATTTTGAGAAAATGCGAAAAAAAACATTTTCAATTAGTTACAAATTTTATTTGCGCATAGTGTCTGTGCGTGCTCTTGGTTCGATTCCTATTTGGAGTGGGATTTTTCCGACTGAGAACGCTCTCAGATCGTCATGGGTCATCATCGGTTCCTGTCCCTGTTCTTATCCACAGTTCTGTGTTTGCAACTCTGTCATACCATCTCAGTTTGAGAATATGACGAAGACATCTGTAGATAATGGTCTGAATATAGCTATATATATCCAGTGGCGGCTCGTGATAATTTTTGTTGGTGGGGCCAGACAAAAATGTTCGCAAAAATCATTATCTAAATAGACCACATTTCTACTGGTCATAAAAAAGTGCGCTATAAATGCGTAAAGTATACTAATTAGGGAGAAACGACGCTGAATTTCAAACTGGATGTGATAATTTATCGTTATATATTCTCATTTCAACGCTATTTAGTATCACGTTAAAAGTTATAATTACGAATAAATAATTTATAAAAGAATAAATACACGTTATACATTATTTTTGTGGGGCCCGGTCCCACCGACCCTTCATGACGAGCCGCTACTGTATATATCAGTAATAAGGTGCTCCAATTGGAGCGAAAAGGGGTAACAATTTGAAAAATATGTAAATGTTTGTTCTGTTGTAGTTGAAGAAAATTAAATTTTTAACATTTTCTGTTCTAAAGAGCAAACTCACAGAAGAACACCGTGGAAATTCCTTCGAACTGCACAGGTGGAAGCATCGCTTGGGATTACCCATCAGTAAGTATTGTTGTTTTTGTAGTTGTAAAAGGAATACGACTTCTTGTGGTTAAATCATTTCAATGAGTTATTGTAGGTATGTCATGCCGTATCAGCCAGTCATTTCAATAAGTTATTGTAGGTATGTCATGCCGTATCAGACATCAGAATTGAACTCATTGACATCGTTATACGAGACGTACAATTTGAAGGACTTTTCGCCGGTGTGTTGCCTGCACCCACGGGAAGGGGGTGCAAAGAATAGTAATACTGCGACCTACAAGGCATGTAGTAAGAGGCAACTGAGGTAAGGGCTTCGGGAAGCTACCCTAGTAAATAAAAAGCGACACAGAAATCGAATGCGCTGGACTACTTGTTGACGCATATTTTCGCAGCGCATAATTGCTCTTAGGCTCAGATCACATACAGATCACAAATCGTAATTAAAAAGTGGTCGATATGGAGCGTTCGAGCCCGCCTCCCCAGCTTTTTCGTAGCGCGTTGGACTGCGGGTGACTAGCCCTCTATGAATGCGGGTTCAATTCCGCTGGCGGGCAGAAAAGTCACAGGTTCCCCAGATTTACGGTGTTCGTGACATCGAACCGAAGAGTTACGATGTCCATGGCACCGAGCCGAAGAGCTGAAAGCTCAAGTACTACTGGATCGGGAAAAAATGGAAAAAATGGAGCATTCGAAGAAGAAGAAGAAGAAGAAGAAGAAGAAGAACTTTTAATGTGTCAAAGTTCAGCTCATGAGAATCTATTTGATTATATGTACGACACGGCACATCTCGATCATGACATGTGTAAGTATATACTCTATCATCATTTTTTGCGTGTTGATGTATATATTTTTTCCATTTTTTCACACACAGGGCGATCTTAACATTCATCTGCATATTACTGGTAAATCCTACAGCCTATGTCTAGTGGATTCTCCCCTAACAATGCTCGGAAGCCTGCTCGAGATTTCTGGAGGTGTCAGTAAAGATGTCCCACTTCCAACACCAAGTAAGCAAAGAAATTTTTTTCTGGTTTTAGAAAATTACATTTCTGAAAAATGTTTGTGTGTGTGTTGTTGAATAAGTTTTTTCCACCATAAATTCTTCTTCTTCCTCTTCAAACGCTCCATATCAACCACTTGTTAACCACTCTGTGCGATTTGTATGTGAGCAGAACCTAAGAGCGATTGCACGTTGTGCCAGAAATGCGCAGATAAGTATGCCAGCACATCGGATTTCTGCGATGATATTTATTTACTAGGGTAGCTTCCCTAGGTACCTACCTCAGTCGCCTCTTATGACATTCCTTGTAGGTCGCAGTGTTACTATTTTCTGCTCCCCTTATGAGCCCCGACAACACACACGGGTGACTATACATGCAGACACAGTCATGGCACTTAACATGGCGCATCTGACTGATTTCTACATGAAGGTTTGGTTTTCTTATCACCTGATTTCCTCTCCATTCAGGCGAGTCTTACTTCGACTTCATAGGTACTTGTAATTTAGATCCCCAGGCAGGGTTTTTAATAGTCCAGCCGTGTACTGTGTGCACACCGAAAGTGTGTGGCCAACCTCTATGTCATACTGGTGTATGTGTGAAGTAGCCTGCCGCCTATAATTGCCAATATGTCTGCAGTCTTGCAGCCAGGTATACCACAGATGATATCCACCAGTGGCGGATCGTGATCATTTTTTTGGTGGGGCCAGACATTTTTTTCCGGATAAATCATGGTTTTGGTTGCTGTATTTTAATTTATAAAACAATAAATACACGTTATACATTATTTTTGGTTGGGCCCGGCCCCACTGGCTCTTAATGACGAGCCGCCACTGATATCCACTGTATTACCACTCTCAACAAAATGTTGCATGCTTGGTGTAGTGATGCTTGCAGTTGCTATAAGTTGTTAACTTCTTGATTTTTCAGACCAGTAATTACTGACAGGGCATCAATAAGAAATAATATATTTTCTTTTACATGTTTATCGGACATTATGTCTTCTGCTGCAGCGTTTAGGGCCTCTACCTCTACTCTGTATCTGCTGGAGAACCTTCATGTTGTTATATTTAGCTTCTTATGTTTCATGTCACCGAGCAATATGATAGTTTTTGGGGGTTTTTTCCGATCTAGAAGCACTTGAGCTTTCAGCTTTTCGGCTCGGTGCCAGGAACATCGTAACCCTTCGGTTTGGTGCCACGAACACCGCAAATCTGGAGAGCCTGTGGCTTTACTGCCAGCCCGCAGAATTGAACCCGCACTCAGATGGAGCTTGTCACCCATCGTCCAATGCGCTACAAACACGCTGGGCAGGCGGGCAAATATGATGGTTCAATTCGGTTATTTAACGAGAACCGTACAAAATATTGTTCTGTTGGGTTGAGTTTTGCTCCTGACTTTCCTTTCACGTTTTCTCTGAGGGACAGTAGCTATCCTATCTCTGTCCATGCAGTGGGTCAATATGTCATCTGAATAAGATGTGGTGAGCCCCAGTCTTGAAGTCAAATACCTGACGTGTATGTGTTAAATAATACGGATATCAGCTGGGAAGATCGTAGCAATCTGGGAATGATTCTCTGCACCATTGATGTTCATGAACATACATATAGAGTTCAACTTCCAATACTCTCTATTGTGCCCTAGTTACCCAGTTGAAATGTGGGTATTTTGGATATATAAAATTACACGAAGGGTTTGGAGAAGAAGGAGGCATCGCGGCAAAGAGAAGAGAAAGACCACGAGAAGATGTTCTCATGATATAACTGATTTACTGTCCTGTGATCTACTGTCCTGGGCATGCGGGTGTTCGCGCCAAAGAGAGAGCGTTGAAAGCATCGATTGTTGGAGTGATAGAATGGATAAATAGGATGTTCTTCTGTCTCTTGACGACCTACTGTTGGATAAGGACACTAAAATTGACGTTACATTAATCCAGGAATTTGGAATTGCATGTTGTACAAATGAAAAATCCTAACCTGAACAGCTTCGCGACGACTGCACTAGCCATGCGGTCATTCAATTCCTCAGGCTCTCGTCCCACCTGCCCTATACCGCCCAAAAAAGAGGTACTACAGACAGTAACGACAAGTAGGACACGATGCTTGGATGGGCAGAGAGAGGAGTGTGTTTAAGTAGCGAGTAACAGGAACCATCAGTATGCATACTCTTCGACACCTGTTGGGGGACACTGATCATATATGGGTTTGCCTAGAGTGCTGTGACGTCAATTCAGCAACCACTAACTAATGATCTGTGCCTGACGGATGCAGAGGCGGAACATCTGACATATGAGAGATAGAAATTTCGAAGGAGTGTTAGTGTGGCAAAGTTCTGTTAAGTACAAACTGTTGGATGATGATGACTCAGTTAAACATGGATACCAGGCCTTTCGTAATTGTGCAGAAATTCAGAATGATCAATTTTTTTTTAATCACCTGCATTTGTGTTTTACAATCTACATTATTTATTTTATACCTCCACAGACAACCCAACGTGCACAGATTCAATCAATGGTGACACTCAGTTTGTAGCCAGTGCATCTAAAACCCAATACTACTACACATGGGTGGACTTTACAGTTGAGATCAAATAATGTCATCATTAACTGAGTAACCCAAAATGACGTCATCAATATCTGAGTAAATAGTGGTGACATCACAGTTTCTTCCTGCTTCGTATTATTTTTTATCACGTTCTCACAAAATAAATGAATAAAGTGCGAGAAGTTTATATTTTTTCTTTCTTTAAACTTATAACCGTCTTCTTCTTGTGTTCTGCTATATCAAGTTTCTGTTTTTGTTTCTAATCGTCATTACTTCTTGGTTCTCAGTTTCTGACGTAGTCTATATGTAGTGTGCTGATGAAATTCGTTACTCCTGTTGTATCGTTTGCTTGATAAAGACCTTTTGGTGGAAACGTTGCTGTGTATTGTTATTGTTTTTGTATTTGGTAAAACTACAGTACTTGGTTATTACGTGTTTCGCCATTGCTACATAGTTTTACTGCAGTCGATGATATAGAGAACTATATCGATGGTTCTTTGTTACAATATAAGTATTCTTATTTGCAAAGCTTTCTACTCAAAGAAACATTATCAAAAAAATAACAATAAGACAATCAAGGTTCTTCAAGCATATGATACGAAGGGGAGGTTTAGAACTTTTGGTACGCCCGAGTGGATATCGGGGCCCAAATTGGGGTATAAAGAATAGAACCACTGTTACTTGCCGCACATGTCGTGGAGGCGACTAAGGAGGTTGGTAGTGTGGCTAACTACCTCACACCGTAAAAAACACTAGATGGCTACAGAATGGAGAACGAACCAAGTAAACGCTGGCTGAAACCGGACATATCGCCAGAGCTCCAAATGGTACTAAAGATGTGACGTAAAACACACCAATGCTAAGGCTGCATGAATCAGATTTCCAAATGAATAGAATTTATGGCGAGATCTGGTACATCGGTCTGGGTGGTGATCGCAAGATAGAGAGGGAGAGCTTTTGGTCGCCCGTGTGTTGCAGGGGCCCTCAAGGGGAGCAAAGAATAGTAACGCTGCGACCTACAAGGCATGTAGTAAGAGGCGACTGAGGTAGGAACCTAGGGAAGCTACCCTAGTAAATAAAAGCGTTGCAGAAATCGGATGTGCTGGCCTACTTGTAGGCGCATAACTGGCACAACGTACAATCGCTCTTAGGCTCGGATTACATACAATTCCCAAAGAGTGGTTGATAAGTGGTTGATAAGTGGTTGATAAGTGGTTGATAAGTGGTTGATATGTGGTTGATAAGTGGTTGATATGTGGTTGATAAGTGGTTGATAAGTGGTTGATATGTGGTTGATAAGTGGTTGATAAGTGGTTGATAAGTGGTTGATATGTGGTTGATATGTCGTTGATATGTGGTTGATAAGTGGTTGATATGGAGCGTTCTAAGAAGAAGAAGAAGAGGAAGAAAGGGTGAGTTGCCGGAATATGAACATCACACGCACACACACACACACACGCATCAACATTGCTGTCTCTCACACACACACACACACACACACACACACGCATCAACATTGCTGTCTCTCACACACACACACACACACACACACACACGCATCAACATTGCTGTCTCTCACACACACACACACACAAAATAGAGAATTTCTCATAATTCGTCACTCCTGTTGTGTCGTTTGTTGATAAAGGCCTTTTGGTCGATACGTTGCTGTTTATTGTCACTGTTTCTGTATTTTGTAAAACTATAGTACTTTGTTTGTACGTGTTTCTCTCACTCTAGATCTCTATCTCTCTCTCTCTTTTTCTTCTCGATGTGTGTGTGTTTGTCAAGTCAAGAGCATGTTTTCGTAGCTCGTGGTATTATGGGACTACGATGTGTTTTCTGTAACCAACGGTACACGTTTGTTGATGTCATAAACACTAAGTCGACATCTAAGACTTCATATTGTTTGTTTACTAGCCACATAATAATAATAATAATAATAATTCCTCTCATACCGTTATACGTTACATTAGGCCTGCAAGTAATTTCTCCATACCGCTCTATCCTGGGCAACTCGCTCAATCTCCTCCATGGAACTGAGACCGATATTTCTTGCCTCTCTCAGCAAAGTTCGTTTCAGGGTCTCTTTAGGTCGAGGTCGACCTCTCTTTCTTGAACCCTTTGCATCCCACTTCAATGCCTGCTTTGATATTCGTTGATCATTTCTCCTCAAGGTGTGTCCAACATATCTCCATCTTCTCTTTCTTATAGCAGTTGTCACTAGTGGTTGACCAGACATGTCTCTGATTTTATCACTTCTTCTGAATTCGTTCCATTTTATATTCATTATTTTTCGCAGACATCTATTTTCAAATGTATTCAACTTGCTTTCTATATCTTTAGTCATTTTCCAACTCTCGCTAGCATATGTTAGGATTGATACAACATTTGAATTGAAAATTCGTAATTTAGTTTTAATACTATATAACTTGCAGTTCCATATTTTATTTAGACTTTTAAAATCTGATGTTGCTTTGCCAATTCGTATCATAATTTCTTTTTAACATTTCCTGTGCAATCAAAATTGCTACCTAAATAGGTGAACTGCTCTGTTATTTTTACCATTTTAGATTCCAATGTGATATCTGCATTACTTGCCATAGGTGTCTTCATTATATTTGTTTTTTCATAGCTTATCTGCGGTCCAACTTTTGATGCTATAGATGACAAGTTGTCTGTTTTTCTTTGCATATCTTGGTTGTTTCTACTTAACAATGCAATATCATCTGCAAAATCCAAATCTTCTAGTTGACTATTTTCTACCCAATCGATGCCAGTTTCGTCCCTGCAACATTTTCGCATCACCCAGTCAATGGCCACTCCAAACAATAGCGGAGATAGAATATAGCCTTTCTTTACTCCGGTTTCAACCATAAACCAGTCGCTGTGTCCACCATCAGTGCGAACTGCACACTGTGAACCATCATAGAGGCTCTTAATAATGTTTATTATTTTGTTTGGTATTCCATAGCATCTCAAAATATTCCACAGAGAGATTCTGTGTGGACTATCAAAGGTTTTTTTAAATCGATGAAATTTAGTATGAGTGGTTGTTGCTTCTCAATATGTTCCTCCAAAATTAGTCGTAGGGTAATTATTTGGTCTAAGCAGCTTCTCCCAGGTCTAAAACCAGCTTGTTTTTCTCTCAGGGTTGTGTCCACTGCTCCTTTGATTCTATTAAGAATGATTTTGCAGAAAGTCTTGGTCATTACTGACTCATTACTGATAATAGGGTGATCCCTCTATCCACATGAGGCTGGATAAATCTCTCTCTCGCGATCAACGCCCAGACCGATGTACCAGACCTCCCCATAATTTATATTCATGTGGAAATCTGATTGATGCATCCTTAGTATTGGTGTTATGTTATGTTATGCGATCGACGTTATGGCACATTGGGCATTCCCATTCGTGCTCTGTCCTCCTGTAGCAGCCATCCCAAAGTCCATTTGCTCACATTACCCATGAGAAGTTGATTACTATATCTTCTCTCTCTACCACGAAGACGACACTGTCTGGCATGTTCAAACTTAACACCTAATTCTCGAACTCGTTCCAGTGTCTGAGACCCGCCCATGCCACACAAGTGAGAGCGTACCGCATTGATGATATCGGCTCTGTCCATACTTTTGCCAGCTTCAGTTGGGGCATTGTTTGCAAGAGAGTCAGCACGCTCGTTACCCCGCACTTTAGCATGTCCAGACGTGTACAGCCAAGTCATTTTCTTGAGATGTGATCTCCGAATGATGTCCACCCATTGGTGTGTTTTACGTCACATCTTCAGCACCATTTGGAGCTCTGGTGCTTATCCTTTGGCGATGTGTCTGGTTTCAGTCAGCGTTTACTCGGTTTTCTCCGTTCTGTAGCCATCTAGTGTTTTTTACGGTGTGAGGAAGCTAGCCCCCTACCAACCTCCTTAGTCGCCTCTAACGACATGCGTGGCAGGTAACAGTGGTTCTATTCTTTATACCCCAATTTGGGCTCCGGCAACCACTCGGACGTGGGTAGATCTGAGAGCTTTACTTTAGAAGAAAATCCAAATGCCACTTTGAAGGCAGGTGACGTGTCATTCTGCGAAGAGGGACCGAGCCATTTGGGTAAAACCCGGTGCAATGCAGTCAATCCTTCCGCTTTAGACCCTTTAGAGTAGTGGTTCGCAGCCTGTAGGTCGAGACTCCTTTGGGTGTCGGAAGACCATTTTACAGGGATCGATTAAGACCATCGAAAAACACATATTTATCATAATTAGAAATAAATAGTTCACAATTTATAATTACATATTGTTTTTGTGACTAATCACTATGCTTGAATTATGTTCAATTTGTAACAATGAAAATACATCCTGCATATCAGATATTTACATTACGATTCATAACAGCAGCAAAATTACAGTTATGAAGTAGTAACGAAAATAATGTTAGGGTTGGGGGGTCACTACAACATGAGGAACTTATTAAAGGGTCGTGGCTTTTGGAAGGTTGAGAGCCACTGCTTAAGAGCGTGACGACGAGTAATAGCCGTCCATCGCAAGCGATGATGACAACAATCTCAGACGTGTACTGTTGCACCTCTCTGGTGTGTGCGGAGGTGACTGTAGAGTCCAATCCTAGAACAGAATCCCCGACCACAGGTGGGGCATACATGATCAAGGTTAGACATGTGCGTGTTGTGTGCTCTGTCTTTTCGCGCTGCTCGTTTTCTCTGTGACTCAACAATACGATGATTCTCAGCTATTCGGGTTCCTCTTTGTTGTTACAGCGCCACATTTGGCGATCTTGCGCAAGGATTCCCAGCACGTATTGTCTATATCGAAGCATTTCAGAGACACTTTAAGAGTGTCTTTAAAGCGTTTTTCTGTCCACCTGCTAAACGTCTGCCCCCTTCAAGCTCGCCATACATCAACTGTTTTGGGATGCGTTTATCAGGCATTCGAGCAACGTGACCGACCCATCTCAGTTGGGCCTTCTGCAACAGGGTGTTGACGCTTGGGATCTTTGCTCTTGTGAGGACTTCACTGTCTGGAATTTTGTCCTGCCAGTTTATTTTTAGTATTCTGCGTAGACAGCTTGTGTGGAAATGGTTTAATTTTCTTGCGTGTCTGCTATACACTGTCCATGTCTCGCTTGCGTACAGCAGCGTTGTTAGCACTATGGCCTGGTAAACTTTCAGCTTTGTGACTATGCTTATCCCCTTCCGTTCCCACACAGTGACACGTAACCTTCCGAACGCAGCACTGGCTTTGGATATCCTATTGTGGACCTCAGAATCTATGTTTGCCGATCTGGATAGGAGGCTGCCAAGATAAGCAAAGTTGTCCGTTGACTGGAGACGCTGGTGTTTAATGTTGATGACTGGATCGTAATACTGTTCTCTAGGGGCGGGCTGGAACATGACCTCTGTTTTTTGGTGTTAATGGTGAGGCCAAACCTATCAAAGGCCATTGAGAACTTATCCATGTAAGTCTGCATTTCTTCCTCAGAGTTGGTAGCGAGGGCACAGTCATCAGCAAACAACAGGTTTGAGATAGTTGATTCTTTTACCTTGGTGGAGGATTTTAACCTCCGATGATTGAAAAGGTTACCGTCTGTCCTGTATCTAATCTTTACCCCATGTTCGTCGCCTTCCCAAAAGACATCCGTGAGCATGGCAGCAAACATCATGCTGAAGAGTGTTGGGGCCAGTACACAACCCTGCCCCTTTCCTTCTGTCCTATACTGCCCTAAAGAGCGGTAACACGGCCACTAAAGGGAGTTTTTGTTAGAGCGTGGCAGTAATGTAGTTGTGTGCGTGACATCAGCGCTGACTAATATGGCGAAAATGTTGGTGATGTTCATTTTGTGTGTGTGTGTGTGGGACAGCAAGCTTGATGAATGTGACGTTCATGCTCCTTCACAATTGTCCTTTAAACGGGTGCTACGGAGTTCGTGCACGGTCGTCTGGTTTTTCAGAAGATCAAGCAAATAGTAAATAGAAAACCAGTGAGCCACAGGATCCATCAGTATGCATACCCTTCGATATCTGTTTCTGGAGATTGAACACCTAGCTATGTGTCTGCCCGGACTGCTGTGACATCAGTTTAGTAACCAATAACCAACTCGTCTTGTTATTGACAAATCTGCAACTTCTTTCTATTTAAATGTGTATATATTGTTTTTATTTGCAAATGTACAAATATTCTTCTGCTTCGAGCGCTCCATATCGACCACTTGTAAACTCACTCTTTGTGGATTTGTATGTGATCTGAGCCTAAGAGTGATTGTACATTGTGCCAATTGTTCACCTACAAGTAGGCCAGTACATTCGATTTCGGTGACTTTTTTATTTACTAGGTAGTTTCCTATGCCCCTACCTCAGTCATCTCTTACGATATGCCATGTAGGTGTTACTAGTCTTTCTTTCTCTTGTGAGCCCCCGAATACACACGGGCGAATGTACAAATAATTCCTCTTCATTTATCTATGTCTGTTTTGTTAATTGACACACGAATAACTAATTTATACTGGTATTTATATCAATTTATGTATATATGTTTACACGGGTCATGGAAACATTTGATGGTAGATGTAGATCAGAAGTAAACAGCAGAAAAGGCAGGCCAAAGCAGCTTTTCAGAAATGATAAGCATAATTTGCAACATGTCACTGTCAATTGAGGTCAGAAGGAGAGTTATTCAGTGCTACATAGAACCTGAGACTGACATACGGATGCGAGTCATGGACAGCAAACATATCGATAGAAAATCTCTGAAGGCCACAGAGAAGTTCTGCCTAGAGTTGTTGGGTGTCTCTGAGTCTGCAAGAATGCCGGTTACTATTCCCCACGTACTATAGGAAAAAGGGTTAAAAATGCATACTTTCTGGGGGTTTGACAACAACAGAAGAATGATAAGAATCCCATGGACTGCTAAAATGACGAATGTGGAGGTGTTGAATGAGGATAAGACACAGATAAAACTATTATCAATATCTTCTTCTACTTTTTGCGTTTGTTCTTCGCGGTCAATTTTATCATTCTTATTGTGATATATAATTGATATTTGACAAGAACGTTTTTTTACGTTGTGAGATTATGCGCCTATGTTGACTAGGCCGGCACAGCCGATTTCAGCCAGCTGTTTATTTACTAAGGTAACTTGCCCTAGAACGATCCATTCTGCCGTATATTTTTCCTTGAATCTACGCCTTTACGATCATCTTTTTTGCATTATATTTAGGCTTTGTGATCTACGCCAAAGAGTGAGTCTACACTATACGCTCTCTCTGACTGTGATGTTTTTCCGAATTAGGAACATTTCTCATTCTTTTGGGGCACATAAATTTGTCCTGGTACGGCGTCTTTCACGTATAACACACCGTGCAAAGTGTCGGACTTCGCCAATGTTTGGATTTGGGCAGCTTATCAAATCTTTACATTGTCGACCTTACTTTTCTGACCACTTTGAGTTTATTCCGGAGTAGGAACATTTCCAGCCTTTTCGAGACGCGTGTCGGCACTTGGCAATTTGCAGTTACTACTCTACATTTTCCCCGGAAAACACTGAACTGGGGCTTATCACAAATAATGGAGAGGATCGTTTGATTAGGCGCTATCAGCCCAACTTAGATTTTGCGCTCGCCAAATATCACCCAGACTGGTTTTTTTCCGGGGATGTTAGTTGTGAGAATAACCGTACCCTGCCCGGTTGTTTCAGGGAACGCAGTTTCGTTAGACAATAAAACGCAACTTTAGGATTTGCGCTTGGCAAACTTTACCCAATAGATGTATCTGCGCTTAGCCTCTTGTATGGAGTTTACCACAATCTTCCCGTATGTCGTCCCGATACGTTTTCGTGTTTTCAGATACACTTGTCGAGACCTGTGATTTGTTTCACATCGTTCTCATTGTTTCTTGCCCCACAGCTGGCAATTTGTTTTAAGCCATTTACTCCAGGGGAGTTGGGATTTGTTCACTAACGTGCAGCTCAACTTGGGTCCCCTACCAGCGGACTTCGAGTTTCGCCCTACGTGAGCCCACATCTCTTCTCTTGATGCTCCCTTCATCCCTTTATGTCTATTTGTTCAGCTTTTCCCATCGGTCGGTAGAGGAGTACATTAATGGTCACTCAGAGACTCCACTCGTCTGTGTTGCGAGCGGATCTCATCCAACGTGACTGCGTCTGCATCATACCAAGTATTCTCTCTAGATCCCTACCCGCTTAGCCAGACTAGGTCGGTTGTCTGTTACCAGGGTCACCACGTGAAGGATCTTGATTAGTGCCAGCTCACTAATCCTGGCGCGATGATGTCCCTATGCGCCTTTGACCCCATTATCAATATAAGAAAGAGGTGATGAGAAATGAACATTTAGAACACTTTGTGACAACCGGTAAAATCGAAGGAATTCGAGACAGAGGAAGATACAGAGAGAACATTTTGGACTGTCTGGCTTCATGGAACGGAAGAACATCAATACCTGCGATGATAGCAAATATCAGTGACCGAGATTTGTGGAGATCTATAATCGCCTACGTGGCACCTGATGATAATGATGTATATTTCAATAAGTGATAACAATTACAAATAATAAGATCATTAATGAAAGTCAACATCAGACGGTATGTGATACTTTAACGTCATATATTCAACTTTCAAAACTAATCAGTATCACGTTAAAAGTAATAACTACGGACAAATAATTTTTAAAATAATAAATATACGTTATTATTTCTGGTGGTGTCTGGCTCTTATCATCATCATCATCATCAAATAGCTTGTCCTGAACAGAACTTTGCCACCCCTACAGTCCTCCGGAACTTCTTCCATAGGTCAGATGTCCTGCCTCTGCAGTCGTCATGTTCAGGCCATCAGTTACATCCTGAATCCATCTTCTCCGTGATCTTCCGCTTCTTCTCTTTGACGGTATGGCTCTTTCCATGATGGTTTTCTCCAGCCCATCATGTCTTTTTATATGTCCCAAAATATCTCAATTTTCTCTTTCGTATTTGTAGCATCAGCCAGTTTTCTTTGATTTTGAGTTTTTTCTAGGTAGATCTATTTGTTCTCTTCTCTGTCCAAGATATACGAAGGACTCTTCTATAACACTTATATTTGAAAGCACATATATGTTTTTCCACCGCTTTATTAAATGTCCATGCTTCACACCCATGTGTTGCCACTGAGAATATGCATGCTCTTAGTATTCTGATCTTTGTTTTCTTATCAGTTCCGTTCCATAATGTTTTTAGTTGTTTAATTTTTTGTAAAGCCTGGCTCTACTAGCCCTTAATGCCGAGCAGCCATTGTATATAAGCTATTCGACTTTCAGCTCTGATCCTAGACGTCATAACTGACCCGATTTTGTAAAAAAAAAAAAAAGATTAGAGATCGGTTACCGAACTAAACATAAGTTGAATTAATCTAGATTACGTGAGAATTAATCCATGTGTTAATAAGAAAGGATATTTTCACCTCTATCAAAACTCTATATAAAGCAATCAACTTGACTTAAACAACCACTTTCCTTTTCTCAGATCTTCCCAGAACTTTGATTTAATTCAGTTTAGTACCAACATGATGTGGCTGTTGTTAGTTGCTGCTGCAGTGACCTGTGTCGCATCACAGTCGCATTGGGACGGTCCTTGCTACCTGTACCCAGATCAAGATGCGTAAGTTTTCTAATTACTTGTGTGTATTATAGATAGTCTTTCAGGCTGATCAGATCAAGATGCATAAGTTTTCTAATTACTTGTGTGTATTATAGATAGTCTTTCAGGCTGATCAGATCAAGATGCGTAAGTTTTCTAATTACTTGTGTGTATTATAGATAGTCTTTCAGGCTGACCAGATCAAGATGCGTAAGTTTTCTAATTACTTGTGTGTATTATAGATAGTCTTTCAGGCTGACCAGATCAAGATGCGTAAGTTTTCTAATTACTTGTGTGTATTAAAGATAGTCTTTCAGGCTGATCAGATCAAGATGCGTAAATTTTCTAATTACTTGTGTGTATTATAGATAGTCTTTCAGGCTGACCAGATCAAGATGCGTAAGTTTTCTAATTACTTGTGTGTATTATAGATAGTCTTTCAGGCTGACCAGATCAAGATGCGTAAGTTTTCTAATTACTTGTGTGTATTATAGATAGTCTTTCAGGCTGACCAGATCAAGATGCGTAAGTTTTCTAATTATTTGTGTGTATTATAGATAGTCTTTCAGGCTGACCAGATCAAGATGCGTAAGTTTTCTAATTACTTGTGTGTATTATAGATAGTCTTTCAGGCTGACCAGATCAAGATGCGTAAGTTTTCTAATTATTTGTGTGTATTATAGTCTTTCAGGCTGACCAGATCAAGATGCGTAAGTTTTCTAATTACTTGTGTGTATTATAGATAGTCTTTCAGGCTGACCAGATCAAGATGCGTAAGTTTTCTAATTACTTGTGTGTATTATAGATAGTCTTTCAGGCTGACCAGATCAAGATGCGTAAGTTTTCTAATTACTTATGTGTATTATAGATAGTCTTTCAGGCTGACCAGATCAAGATGCGTAAGTTTTCTAATTATTTGTGTGTATTATAGATAGTCTTTCAGGCTGACCAGATCAAGATGCGTAAGTTTTCTAATTACTTGTGTGTATTATAGATAGTCTTTCAGGCTGACCAGATCATTATTTTACGACTAAGGAGCGGATACAACAGCATGAGACATTTTCTGTTTGTTATTTGCATTTTGTGTTTATCAATCAAGTTACTCTGTTGTTAAAGCGTGATTAAAACCCGGGCTGACTGTTGCATGGAGACACTGAAATAGATGTTGAATCGATTCAGCGATTTGGGCAGTTTGGAGCTACCCGCTGTACAAGTAGAGCTGGATACTTGAGGGATAGAGTGAGGAGTGTGTTTAACCAGCGAGCCCGCTCGAGTGGTTACCGTGGCCCAATTTTGGGGTATAAAGAATAGAACCACTGTTACCTGCCACGCATGTCGTAAGAGGCGAGTAAGGAGGTTTGGCTGAAATCGGATGCACATGTCCTAACCGTGTAGAAGTCTATGCGTTTAGGGCCTACCAAACCAATGTGCAACATATACACGTTCTTGGCAAGATCAAACATATCACAAAGGGTATCATATAAGAGTACTTAAAACTGGTCGTAAAGAATGAACGCAAAGAAGTAGAAGACGAAGACTACATAGACAAGGATGGTCTATTGTTTAATTTATGTTCCTTTGCAACACACGATATTTGAAACATTATGGTGCGCCGGTGTGTTGCCGGGACCCGCTAGGAAAGCAAAGAATAGTAACACTGCTACCTACAAGGCATATCGTAAGACTGAGGTAGGGGCCTAGGGAAGCTACACTATTAAATAAAAAGCACAGCAGAAATCGGATGTGCTGGCCTACTAGGCACTTAACTTGCACAACGTACAGTCACTATTAGGCTCAGATCACATACAAATCACAAAGAGTGGTTTAATAAGTGGTCAATATGAAGCGTTCGAAGAAGACAAATTACGGTAGAAATTAAACAAATAATTACAAGTGTAAACGCAGCCTACAACATGCTCAGCAACATCTGGAGATATGACATTTACCGCATTAAGACAAAAGTTCTAGAAGAATATTTTCATGTAAACAAAACGTTTATTATTGGTTTGTTGTTCAGTAGAGGTTTAATAATAAAATAACACACAATATCAACCAATTCTATTTATCAACTTTACTTTACATTATTTTATCAGAGGATAGCATGAACGTGGTCCTCCTTGCGAAATAAAATTATTCATTCGAATCGCCACATTTGGAGCGATCGCAGGGTAAACGCAACCAAAGTGCAATGAAAAAGCATCTTTTTCTAAAATTTCTTAATGTCAGAGATTTTTCAACCCGGCAAATCAAATGATATTTTCGTTTTAATTCAACCAAAACAAAGGGATACCGGAGTTCCTGGGAGTTTCAGGAGATGTCCGGTGATTCCCAAACACAATAACGTTTTTAGTGGTTTCTGTTTGACAAAAAATAGGCAACGCTACTCGCCTTGTCGTGTGCCATTGCTGACATTTTAAGGAAAATCATGATTTATGTATTCAGTGATGGTCATTAATCAATTGATTGATTAGAGAGAAGAGTTTCAGACATTTATATCAAGGATGTTCACGATGAAAGTGTATTTTGTTATCTAATTTCACTATCGAAACAGCCATCTTAGATTGTGACGTCAATTTTTTTTTCTGAAAACTATGAATGCAAATTCGAAGAACCATCCAACAAGAAAGTAAACTATTGGGATGTAAACCATACAAGATCTCCAACTGCTAGCAAAGAACCGTATCACATGGAGATCTAAACCCTCTGATCTAAAAATGGAACAAAATATCTAGATACTTGTTCTGTTGTAGTTGTAGCAAATTACATTTCTAACATTTTCTTTTCTGAAGAGCTAACCCAAAGAAGTACTCTGTGGAAGTCCCTGCAAACTGCACAGATGGAACCATCGCTTGGGATTACCCATCAGTAAGTATGCTTGTTTTAGTAGCTGTATAAAAAAATAAACCTTGTGGCAAAAACATGTCAATGAGTTATTGTGGGTATGTCATGCCGTATCAGCCATTAGCATATAGAATTGAACCCTTTGACATCGCTACGAAGTGTAGAACTGAACTCGCTGACACTCATTGAACGCAGTTGGAATACAAAATCCCTGATCCTATATTTGTGGGATATTCCTTTCCTCTTCTTCTGCGATCTCACTATATTAGGATTTCGGATTCTCTAATAAAGGCAGGCGTCTGCCTCAGATTATCAGCCACACCATACAGTTTGTCTTGGACGCTAGTGTAAGTGGGCCACCTCTTTCTTATCAAGTCTGCACACTTGTGGCAGTTCTGTAGAATCTAATTCCTATGATTTCTGCTTCCCCGTTTATGCGGACCTCTTCCCGCATTTAGTTTTAGCCACTCTCGTGATGGTAAGTCTTACATTCTTATTGCATGGCTAAATCTCAGAGGCAGATTGGCAACCGTACAATCCGTTATCCCATTCCTCATTGTCAGGGGTCGTTGCACCATGTTATGCGCCTTATGTCCTGGTGCATCCGTTTTCTGTAAGCATTTGTTTCGGGTTAGCATCCCTAACTTGTGGAACTAAATTAGAAATACCTCTGAAGTCTAAGTACGTCTAGTGCATACATATATATATAAATAAATAAATAAATACGGCACGGGACATTGTGATCATGACATGACATGTGTATTTTTGTACATGGGCACGCAGCTGTCAGGGGTAATCAACGAGTTGATAGATTGGTTACCATGGCTACGATATCAGAGGGGGCTGCAAATGAGCGAAATAATATTCTTAACGCATCTTTCACAACAGATGAATTTCAGAGTTGTGAAGCCCAGTCGCTGACCAGATTCAGAGATATGTGTGTTGATATTGGTACAGTACGAAAAGAGCGACATACCAAATATGCAAAACGATTGATTAATCAACATCGAACTGGTGTGTTGAGCTGATGAACGCTGTTGGGTTTGTTTAGGCAGGGATCGAAGCACCTATGGACATGTCTGGAGTGCTACAATAATAGGTGTCATATAACGTATATTGATATATGTATGTATATAGGCCCTACTCTTTCATCATTTGTTACGTGTCGATGTATTCATTTTTCCCATTTCTTTTCAAACACAGGGCGATCTTGATGTCCATCTGAAGATTGTTGGTAAATCCTACAGCCTATGTCTAGTGGCCACTCCCCTAACATTGCTCGGGAGCCTGCGTGAGATTTCTGGAGGTGTTAGTAAAGATGTCCCACTTCCAACCCTAGGTAAGCACAGAAATAGTTTTACTTGGGGTTTTTTTTTTAAATTACATTTACGGAAAATATTCTTTTGTGTGTGTGTGTTGGTGAATGAGAGGAGCGTCTGACCGAATAGATTAGAGCGTAGCTCCCATGTGGGAGGAAAAGTGTTTGACTGAATAGATTAGAGCGTAGCTCCCATGTGGAAGACCCGTGTTCAATGCACGGTAAGGCCAAGGATATTTTTCTGTCGTCGGCATAAAAGAAAAAAATCTTAACCTAAATACCTTCGCGACGACTGCACTAGCCATGCGGCCAAAAAATTCTTCAGACTCACGTCCTATCTGTCCTACACCGCCCAAAAAAGCGGTTCTATATGCAGTAACAACAGTAGCAACAGTATCAACAGTAATAACAGTAACAACAGTAACAACAGTAGCAACAGTAGCAACAGTAACAACAGTAACAACAGTAACAACAGTAACAACAGTTGGTGAACGGGTTTACTCAGTAAGAATTCAGGCAAAGTCATGGCACTTAACATGGCGTCTCCGGTTGATTTTTACGTGAAGGCTTGGTTTTCTTATCACCAGTGTTCATCGCCATTCAGACGAGCCGTACTTCGACATCAAAAGTACTTGTAATTTAGATCCCAAAGTAAGAGATCATGGTCTCCTATACTCCAACCGTGTACTAACCAGCGTGCCACGGGAACCATAAGTATGCATGCCCTTGAGGGAGACTGAGCATTTGTGTGTCTGTGACGTCAGTTGAGTAACAAATAACTGATGATCTGAGCATAACGACTGCAGAGGCGGACATCTGACATATAGAAATTTCGAAGTACTGTTAGTGTGACAAAGTTCTGCCCATGACAAACTATTGGATTATGATGACCCAATTAAAAATGGATACCAGGTCTTTTACGGTTGTGCAGAAATTCGGGAAACTTTAGTGTTTCCGCCCGAGTGGTTACAGTGGCCCAAATTTGGGGTGTCAAGAATAGAACCACTGTTACCTACCATTCATGTCGTAAGAGGCGACTCAGGAGGTTTGACTGAAATCGAATGCACGTGTAATAAACGTGTAGAAGTCTATGCGTTTAGGTGCTTATCAAACCAATGTGCAACGTACACACGTTCTTGTCACAGATCAAACATATCACAATGAGTTGTTGTAAAGAACGAACGCAAAGATGAAGAAGAATGTTTCCTTTTTGTTATCACCTGCATTTGTGTTTTACAATCTACATTATTTATTTTATACCTCCACAGGCCACCCAACATGCACAGATTCACTCAATGGAGACACCCAGTTTGTAGCCAGTTCAGCCAAAAACCAATACTATTACACATGGGTGGACTTTACAGTTGAGATCAAATAATTTCATCATTAACTGAGTAACCCAAATGACGTCATCAATATCTGAGTAAATTGTGGTGACATCACAGTTTCTTCCTGCTTCGTATTATTTTTTTCAAATTCTTACAAAATAAATGAATAAAGTGTGGGAAGTTTATATATTTGTTTCTTTCTTTAACTTGTAACGTTTTTTTTCTTCTTGTGTTGTTTTGCTATATCAAGTTTATGTTCTTGTTTCTTATCATCAATACTTAGTTCTATGTTACAATATATGTGTTGATTTGTATGTTCCGTCATCTCGTCCTTTAAGCGGGTGCTACAGAGTTCGAGCACTATCGTCTGGTTTTCCAGAAGATCAAGCAAGGAAATATATAGAAAATCAGCGAGCAACAGGAATCATCAGCATGCACACCTTCGATATCTGTTAGGGGAGATTAAGCGCCTATGTGTCTGCCCGGACTGCTGTGACATCAGTTTAGTAACCAATAACCAATTCGTCTTGTTATTGACAAATCTGCAGCTTCTTTCTATTTAAATGTGTATATATTGTTTTTATTTGCAAATGTACAAATATTCTTCTGCTTTGAGCGCTCCATATCGACCACTTGTTAACTCACTCTTTGTGATTTCTATGTGATCTGAGCCAAAGAGTGATTGTACATTGTGCTAATTGTTCACCTACAAGTAGGCCAGCACATTCGATTTCTGCTTTTTATTTACTAGAGTAGCTTCCCATGCCTCTACCTCAGTCATCTCTTACGATATGCCATGTAGGGGTTACTAGTCTTTCCTTCTCTTGTGAGCCCCTGAATACACACGGGCGAATGTACAAATAATTCCTCTTCATTTATCTATCTCTGTTTTGTTAATTGACACACGAATAACTAATTTATACCGGTATTTATATAAATTTATGTATATATGTTTACACGGGTCATGGAAACATTTGATGGTAGATGTAGATCAGAAGTAAACAGCAGAAAAGGCAGGCCAAATCAGCTTTTCAAAAATGATAAGCATAATTTGCAACAAGTCACTGTCAATTGAGGTCAGAAGGAGAGTTATTCAGTGCTACATAGAACCTGAGACTGACATACGGATGCGAGTCATGGACAGTAAACATATCGATAGAAAAATCTGTTTAGCTCTATCCACGCTTTAAGCCGCACACTGCGCCACGGCGGAAGTCCATTGCACGCTATTAGCAGCAAACTGCGCTATAGAGTTGCTTCCCTTTAAGAAGTCTTTCTAGTTTTACTTCTACTATTTTACTTCTACTAATTTTTAACCTTGTTATTCTATTGGGTTGTCCAGTTTTCTTCAATTTAGTATATAATAATATATATATGTTTATTTATTTACGAGTATTTAGGATGGTTTTTTAATGTTTTTTATCTCCCTTGAATTAACTTTTTAAAATTGAGAAAATAATTCCGCGGGAAAGAGTTGAAGTTGTTGGAGGTTTCTAAGTCTGCAAGAATGCCTGTTACTATTCCCCACGCACTATAGGAAAAAGGGGTTAAAATTCATACTCTCTGTGGGTTTCACAGCAACAGAAGAATGATAAGAAACCCATGGACTGCTAAAATGACGAATGTGAAGGTGTTGAATGAGAATAAGACACAGATAAAACTATTATCAATATCTTCTTCTACTTCTTCTTGCGGTCGTTCTTCGCGGCCATTTTTATCGTTCTTATTGTGATTTATAATTGATATTTGATAAGCACGTTTTTTTATGTTGTGCGATTATGCGCCTATGTTGACTAGGCCGGCACATCCGATTTCAGTCAGTTGTTTATTTACTAAGGTAACTTGCCCTAGAACGATCCATTCTGCCGTATATTTTTCCTTGGATCAACGCCTTTACGATCATCTTTTTTGCATTATATTTGGGCTATGTTATCTACGTCAAAGAGTGAGTCTATACTGTACGCTCTTTCTGACTGTGAGGTCGTTCTGGATTAGGAACATTTCTCAGTCTCTTTGGGGCACATAAGCTTGTCCTGGGACGGCGTCAAACTCGTATAACACACTGTGCAAAGTGTCGGCCTTCGCCAATGTTTGGATTTGGGCAGCTTATCAAATCTTTACATTGTCGACCTTACTTTTCTAACCACTTTGAGTTTATTCCGGAGTAGGAACATTTCCAGCCTTTTCGAGGCGCGTGTCGGCACTTGGCAATTTGCAGTTACTACTCTACATTTTCCCCGGAAAACACTGAACTGGGGCTTATCACAAATAATGGAGAGGATCGTTTGATTAGGCGCTATCAGCCCAATTTGGATTTTGCGCTCGCCAAATATCACCCAGGCTGGTTTTTTCCCGGAGATATTAGTTGTGAGAACAACCGTACCCTGCCCGGTTGTTTCAGGGAACGCAGTTTCGTTAGACAATAAAACGAAACTTTAGGATTTGCTCTCCGCCAACTTTACCCAATAGATGTATCTGCGCTTAGCCTCTTGTACGGGGTTTACCGCAATCTTCCCGTGTGTCGTCACGATACGTTTTCGTGTTTTCAGATACACTTGCAGAGACATGTGATTTGTTTCACATCGTTCTCATTGGTTCTTGCTCCATAGCTGGCAATTTGTTTTAAGCCATTTACTCCAGGGGAGTTGGGATTTGTTCACTAACGTGCAGCTCAACTTGGGTCCCCTACCAGCGGACTTCGAGTTTCGCCCTACGTGAGCCCACATCTCTTCTCTTGATGCTCCCTTCATCCCTTTATGTCTATTTGTTCAGCTTTTCTCATCGGCCGGGAGAGACACGCATTAATGGTCACTCAGAGACTCCACTCGTCTGTGTTGCGAGCGGATCTCATCCAACGTGACTGCGTCTGCATCATACCAGAGTATCTCTCCCTAGATTCCTACCCGCTTAGCCAGACAATGTCGGTTGTCTGTTACCAGGGTCACCACGTGAAGGTGGGATAGGATCTTGATTAGTGCCAGCTCACTAATCCTGGCACGATGATGTCCCTATGCACCTTTGACCCCATTATCAATATAAGAAAGAGGTGATGAGAAATTAAGATTTAGAACATTTTGTGACAACCGGTAAAATCGAAGGAATTCGAGACAGAGGAAGATACAGAGAGAACATTTTGGATTGTCTGGCTTCATGGAACGGAAGAACATCAAAACCTGCGATGATAGCAAATATCAGTGACCGAGATTTGTGGAGATCTATGATCGCCTACGTGGCACCTGATGATAATGATGTATATCTCAATAAGTGATAACAATTTCAAATAATAAGGTCATTAATGAAAGTCTCCGCATTGACTGCTTACACCATGGTTGTCAGTACACTTGGGAGACGTTGTAGAGAATGGACCCCGGGCGTCGTCAATGCGGAGATTCTTGCACTCGTGGATCAGCACTCCCATCCAGATGATATCATTATCTACACCGATGTCTCTGTCAGACGCGGAACCAGATCATCGTTGGCTTATTCAGCACAGCAAAATGGTCGCACACTTCATGAGGACTGCGGCGCTTTCGAGGCAACGACATCGAGCATGACTATGGAGATCACTGCTGCCTCCAGGCTCTGTCATGGGTGGCTGAGCAACAGGTTACCTATACGATCATCATATCAGACTCGATGAATATGCTTCAACTGATTGAATCTGAAGTATGCGTATGGAATGGGTGGACAGCATTCGAGATCACATCTCAAGAAAATGACTTGTCTGTACACATCTGAACATGGTGGAGTGCAGGGTAACGAGCGTGCAGACTTTCTTGCAAACAATGCCCGACTCAAACGGGCAGAAGTATGGACGGAGCCGATATCATCAATGCGGTATCCTCTCAATTATGTGACATGGGCACGTCTCAGACACTGGAACGAGTTCGAGAATTAGGCGTTATGTGTGGACATGCCAGACAGTGTCGTCTTCGTGGTAGAGAGAAGATATAGTAATCAACTTCTCATGGGTACGGTGAGCAAATGGACTTTAGGATGGCAGCTGCAGCGGAGGACAAAGCATGCATGGAAATGCCCAATGTGCCGTGACGTCGATCGCATAAAATAGCATAACATTAATGAAAGTCGACATCAGACTGTATGTGATACTTTAGCGCCATATATTCAACTTTCACAACTAATCAGTATCACGTTAAAAGTAATAACTACGAACAAATAATTTTTTAAATAATAAATATACGTTATTATTTCTGGTGGTGCCTGGCTCTTATCAGTTTTTCCACTGCTTTATGTTTGTCCATGCTTCACACCCATACGTTGCCACTGGGAATACGCATGCTCTTAATATTCTGATCTTTGTTTTCTTATCAGTTCCGTTCCATACTGTTTTTAGTTGTTTAATTGTTGGTAAAACCTGGCTCTACTAGCCCTTAATGCCGAGCCGCCACTGTATATAAGCTATCCGACTTTCAGCTCTGATCCTTGACGTCATAACTGACCCGCTTTTGTTTTAAAAAAAAAAGATTAGAGATCGTTTACCGAACTAAACATAAGTTGAATTAATCTAGATTACGTGAGAATTAATCCATGTGTTAATAAGAAAGGATATTTTCACCTCTAACAAAACTCTATATAAAGCAATCAACTTGACTTAAACAACCACTTTCCTTTTCTCAGATCTTCCCAGAACTTTGATTTAATTCAGTTTAGTACCAACATGATGTGGATGTTGTTAGTTGCTGCTGCAGTGACCTGTGTCGCATCACAGTCGCATTGGGACGGTCCTTGCTACCTGTACCCAGATCAAGATGCGTAAGTTTTCTAATTACTTGTGTGTATTAAAGATAGTCTTTCAGGCTGACCAGATCATTATTTTACGACTAAGGAGCGGACACAACAGAATGAGACATTTTCTGTTTGTTAATGCATTTTCTTTTTATCAATCAAGTTACTCTGTTGTTACAAACGGGATTTAAACCCGAGCTGACTGTTGCATGGAGACACTGAAATAGATGTTGAATCGATTCAGCGATTTGGGCAGTTTGGAGTTACCCGCTGTACAAGTAGAGCTGGATACTTGAGGGGTAGAGTGAGGAGTGTGTTTAACCAGCGAGCCCGCCGTGTGATTACCGGGGCCCAAATTTGGGGTGTAAAGAATAGAACTACTGTTGCCTTCCACGCATGTCGTAAGAGGCCAGTAAGGAGGTTTGGCTGAAATTGGATGCACATGTTCTTAACGTGTAGAAGTCTATGCGTTTAGGGCCTACCAAACCAATGTGCAACATATACACGTTCTGGGCAAAGATCAAACATATCACAAAGGGTATCATATAAGGGTGCTTACAATTGATCGTAAAGAACGAACGCAAAGAAGTAGAAGAAGAAGACTACATAGACAAGGATGGTCTATTGTTTAATTTATGTTCCTTTGCAACACACGATATTTGAAACATTATGGTGCGCCGGTGTGTTGCCGGGACCCGCTAGGGAAGCAAAGAATAGTAACACTGCGGCCGACAAGGCATGTCGTAAGAGATGACTGATGTAGGCCAGGAGCTACCTAGTAAAATAAAAGCAGCGTGGAGATTTAGTTTTCTATATTGTCACAGTTGCTGCACACGCTGCCAGTCCATGCTTTCGCAGGGACAATGAGATGTTATCTATCCATCGTGTTCTTGTCCTGCCTCGTGCTCTACGTCCTGAGTGTCGATTATTATACGCAAGTGATGGTAGTAAATGGTGTTCCATTCTCATTAGATGGCCGAACCACTTGATTCTTTTTCTCGATGTACTGTATGCATGCTATAGTAAAAACGATGTAGCAAAGAGATTAAAATGGAAAAAATATCTAGATACTTGTTCTGTTGTTCTTTTTATCGAATCCTGATGCCTATCAGCGTCAGGTCAGGAAGAGATTTTAAACGGCTAGTATGCGCTTGTAGATAGTCTCTTGTCGCCTCTTTATCTCTGAGGTCCATCTTTGCGTGGCCGGCCTTGCTTTGTACCCATTATCGACAGCATTGCTCTTTGGTGCACTGTCTGATGGTAATCTGCTTACGGACCGAACCATTTAATTTGTTGTTTCTGATGAAGTCTAGTACTGATGTTGTACCCACTTTTTTCCTAATGTCTTCATTTCTCAACCGGTCTCTTCTTGTTACACCAGCATTCTGCGTAGACACTTCATCTCTGTTGTGACTAGTTTTCTCTATCGTTTGTTGTCAGCGTCCAGGTTTGGCACTGGTAACATAATGTGGAGAAAGAGTTTGAACATTGCTCTTTTTGTGTTCATGGTGACGTGTTTGCATCTTAAAATTGGCGCCATTTGCTTTATCATTTGATTTGCTTTGTTGCATCTGTGTTGAATTTCATTAGTTATTCTTCCATTTGCTGAAAAATGCTCCAGGTATGTGAAATCTTTACTTGATTTAGTAGATGATTATCGATGGAGATGTTGGTAGTGTTTTCCTCTCTGGCGAATGTCATTACTTCGGTTTTGTCGATGTTAATTCTATTTGCATATCTGTTACTGTTCTGTTGTAGTTGTAGCAAATGACATTTTAACATTTTCTTTTCTGAAGAGCTAACCCAAAGAAGTACTCTGTGGAAGTCCCTGCAAACTGCACAGATGGAACCATCGCTTGGGATTACCCATCAGTAAGAATGCTTGTTTTAGTAGCTGTATAAAAAATAAACCTTCTGTGGCTAAAACATGTCAATGAGTTATTGTGGGTATGTCATGCCGTATCAGCCATTAGCATATAGAATTGAACCCTTTGACATCTCTATGAAGTGTAGAACTGAACTCGTTGACACTCGTTGAACGCAGTTGGAATACAAAATCCCTGATCCTATATTTGTGGGATTTCGGATTCTCTAATAAAAGCAGGCGTCTGCCTCAGATTATCAGCCACACCATACAGTTTGTCTTGGGCGCTGGTGTAAGTGGGACACCTCTTTCTTATCAAGTCTGCATACTGGGGGCAGTTCTGTAGGATATAATTCCTATGATTTCTGCTTCCCCGTTTATGCCGACCTCTTCCCGCATTAAGTTTTAGACACTCTCGTGATGGTAGGTCTCACATTCTTACTGCATGGCTAAATCTCAGAGGCAGATTGGTACAATCCGTTATCCCATTCCTCATTGTCAGGGATCGTTGCACCATGTTATGCGCCTTACGGCCTGGTGCATCCGTTTTCTGCAAGCATTTGTTTCGGCTAGCATCCCTAACTTGTGGGAACTAAATTAGAAATACCTCTGAAGTCGAAGTACGTCTAGTGCATACATATATATAAATAAATACGGCACGGGACATTGTGATCATGACATGACATGTGTATTTTTGTACATGGGCACGCAGCTGTCAGGGGTAATGAACGAGTTGATAGATTGGTTGCCATGGTTACGATATCAGAGGGGGCTGTAAATGACCGAAATAATATTCTTAACGCATCTTTCACAACAGATGAATTTCAGAGTTGTGAAGCCCAGTCACTGACCAGATTCAGAGATATGTGTGTCGATATTGGTACAGTAAGAAAAGAGCGACATACCAAATATGCAAAACGATTGATTAATCAACATCGAACTGGTGTGTTGAGCTGATGAACGCTGTTGAGTTTGTTTAGGCAGGGATCGAAGCACCTATGGACATGTCTGGAGTGCTATAATGGTAGTTGTCATATAACGTATATTGATATATGTATGTATATAGGCCCTACTCTTTCATCATTTGTTACGTGTCGATGTATTCATTTTTCCCATTTCTTTTCAAACACAGGGCGATCTTGATGTCCATCTGAAGATTGTTGGTAAATCCTACAGCCTATGTCTAGTGGCCACTCCCCTAACAATGCTCGGAAGCCTGCGCGAGATTTCTGGAGGTGTTAGTAAAGATGTCCCACTTCCAACCCTAGGTAAGCACAGAAATGGTTTTACTTGCAGGTTTTTTTTAAAATTACATTTACGAAAAATCTTCTTTTGTGTGTGTGTGTTGGTGAATGAGATGAGCGTCTGACTGAATAGATTAGAGCGTAGCTCCCATGTGGGAGGAAAAGTGTTTGACTGAATAGATTAGAGCGTAGCTCCCATGTGGAAGGAGAAGTATCTGACCGAATAGATTAGAGCGTAGCTCCCATGTGGGAGGAGGAGTGTCTGACCGAATAGATTAGAGCGTAGCTCCCATGTGGAAGACCCGTGTTCAATCCCCGGTAAGGCCAAGGATTTTTTTCTGTCGTGGGCATAAAAGAAAAATCCTAACCTAAATAGCTTCGCGGCGACTGCACTAGCCATGCGGCCATAACATTCTTCAGACTCACGTCCTATCTGTCCTACACCGCCCAAAAAAGCGGTTCTATATGCAGTAACAACAGTAACAACAGTAACAACAGTAACATCAGTAACAACAGTAACAACAGTAACAACAGTAACAACAGTAACATCAGTAACAACAGTAACATCAGTAACAACAGTAACAACAGTAACAACAGTAACAACAGTAACATCAGTAACAACAGTAACATCAGTAACAACAGTAACAACAGTAACAACAGTAACAACAGTAACATCAGTAACAACAGTAACAACAGTAACAACAGTAACAACAGTAACAACAGTAACATCAGTAACAACAGTAACAACAGTAACAACAGTAACAACAGTAACAACAGTAACAACAGTAACAACAGTAACAACAGTTGGTGAACGGGGTTTACTCCAGTAAGAATTCAGGCATAGTTATGGCACATAACATGGCGTCTCTGGCTGATTTTTACGTGAAGGCTTGGTTTTCTTATCACCAGTGTTCATGGCCATTCAGGCGAGTCTTACTTCGACATCAAGGGTACTTGTAATTTTGATCCCCAAGTCTTCTTCTTCTTCTTTGCGTTCGTTCCTTACGCCCAATTTTAATCACTCTTTGTGATATGTTTGATCTTTGCCAAGAACGTGTATACGTTGCACATTGGTTTAGTAGACCCCTAAACGTATAGACTTCTACATGTTTAGGACACGTGCATCCGATTTCAGCCTAACCTCCTTAGTCGCCTCTTACGACATGCATGGCAGGTAACAGTGGTTCTATTCTTTACACCCCAAATTTGAGCCCCGGTAACCACTTGGGCGGATCCCCAAGTAAAAGTTCAGGATCTCCTATACTCCAACCGTGTACTAACCACTTGCCACAGGAACCATAAGTATGCATACCCTTCGACATTTGTTGGGGGAGACTGAGCATCTATGGGTGACGTCAGTTGAGTAACAAATAACTGATGATCTGAGCATAACGACTGCAGAGGCGGGACATCTAACATATAGAAATTTCGAAGTACTGTTAGTGTGACAAAGTTCTTCCCATGACAAACTATTGGATTATGATGACCCAATTAAAAATGGATACCAGGTCTTTCGCGGTTGTGCAGAAATTTGGAATCTTTAGTGTTTCCCGCTCGAGTGGTTACAGGGGCCTAAATTTGGGGTGTCAAGAATAGAACCACTCTTACCTACCACACATGTCGTAAGAGGCGACTAAGGAGGTTTGGCTAAAATCGGATGCATGTATCCGAAACGTGTCTATGCGTTTAGGGGTCTACCAAACCAATATGCAACGTCTACACATTCTTGGCAAAGATCAAACATATCACAATGAGTGGTTGTAAAGAACGAACGCAAAGAGGAAGAAGAATGTTTCCTTTTTGTTATCACCTGCATTTGTGTTTTACAATCTACATTATTTATTTTATACCTCCATAGGCCACCCAACATGCACAGATTCACTCAATGGTGACACCCAGTTTGTAGCCAGTTCAGCCAAAAACCAATACTACTACACATGGGTGGACTTTACAGTTGAGATCAAATAATTTCATCATTAACTGAGTAACCCAAATGACGTCATCAATATCTGAGTAAATTGTGCTGACATCACAGTTTCTTCCTGCTTCGTATTATTTTTTTCAAATTCTTACAAAATATGAATAAAGTGTGGGAAGTTTATATATTTGTTTCTTTCTTGAACTTGTAACCGTCTTCTTCTTCTTGTATTGTTTTGATATATCAAGTTTCTGTTTTTGTTTCTTATCATCAATACTTAGTTCTCTGTTACAATACACATATTTATTTTTATGTTCCGTCATCTCGTCCTGGAGGGTGCTACGGAGTTCGAGCACTATTGTTTGGTTCTCCAGAAGATCAAGCAAGGAAATATATAGAAAATCCGCGAGCAACATGATCCATCAGTATGCGATACCCTTCTATATATGTTAGGGGAGATTAAGCGCCTATGGGTCTGTCCGGACTGCTGTGACATCAGTTTAGTAACGAATAACCAACTCGTTTTGTTATTGACAAATCTGCAACTTCTTTCTATTTAAATGTACATATATTGTTTTTATTAACAAATGTACAAATAATTTCTCTTCATTTATCGATTTCTGTCTGTTTTCTGAATTGACAAAAGAATAAATCATTTATCAATCAATCAAGTGTCATGTCTGCCGGTGTAGGCGATCATGTCTCTCCTCAACTCTCTCTCCTTGGTGAAGCAAATCAGTTCTGCCGTCGATCTTTTGTCTAGCCAACAATGTCAGACCATCCAACATCTTCTCCCTCTGTCTTCCACTATCTCTCCTTCCTGAATTTTACCAGTCGTCACCTTTTCTTTCTTTCTTTTCTCCAATCCTGTTTGCCTCACAGCGTCAGGTCAAGAAGAGATTTATAAAACGCGCTCTTGTGTGCACTTCGTAGATAGTGTCTTTCGTCGTCTCTGTTATCTCTGAGGTCCATCTTTTGCGTGGCCGGCCTTTTGCTTTGTATCCATTGTATCGGAGCAGCATTGTATCCTGTTATCACCAAATGTTCTAAACCTCATACTCATGTTATATACCCGAAGAATCTTGATTGTCTTATTCTTATTCTTTTGATAAGGTTTCTTTTTGTGCAGGCTTGTTTTAAAACCTCTTCATTTGTAATTTTTACGGACATTTATAGACATTATATATATATTATTTGAATAAGCGATAAAAATAGCATATAAGTAAGATCATTAATGGAAAGAGAGAATGAGTCAATTGTTAAAGATTTCAGATAACAAAGGCATGGGCCAACTGACCGCCAAGTCACAACATATCACAGTAATGCTATGGAAGGTGCGATCAATTACAAATATACATGTATCATCATCCTCATCATCATCAGCTGCCGTGCCGGCTGGTGTAGGCAATCATGGATCCCCACAAATCTTTATCTTTGATGTTTGCTACTAATTCAGATATTGACGTTCTACTGTGTCATGAAGTCAAGCTATCCAAAATTTTCTCTGTCTTACTCTGTCTCCTCTACCCTCGATTTAATCGATTTACCCTCGTCTACAATCGATTTGCATGTATAAATGTAAAAATAAATATAATAACACGGAACAAATATTTTTTTAATATTCCCAATTACGTCATCAGTAATTGCGATCAAGTGGTTTATATGCTGTATTGTATCACCAAACACATTTAGGAGTTCAATTCCTTACAGAGGTGATTTACTAGTCTACTCAGGAGATAATCATCATTATCCAATAGCCATCCAATCAGGGGAGGGTGGGAGGCTATGTAGACTAGAAGTTATGTGTTCGCTTCTTGTTCCAAAGATACTTGGTTTGCTCCCTAGTGGAACCATCAGGATATTTTTCCAGAGATTCTTGATCTTAGGGTAGGTGAGATCGAGTTCCTAGTCCTATAGGAGACTGGTGACAAACGTAGGTCCTGTGTTCAATCTGAGCACGTAAAGGAACCCTTGGCAGTTCAAAATCTAGAAGACAAGGCTGGAAATCCTCTGCCGGGGCAAAATTCATTAGAAAGATTATAAAATATAATTTCTTCAAAATATTTTCACGATAATCTAAATTACATCGGAGTCTCTCGCCGGTGCTACGAGGTTTGTGATCTTTGAGATCTTCATGTGTAAGAAAGAGATCGGAGCGCACATGGTTATTCACCGGAGTGCAATGATGATGGTCATAACAATCAATCAATCAATCAATCAATATAGAAAAGTCTTCATAAGAGACGACATTTCGATCACATTGTCTTTATCAAGAACATGACAAAGAAGTAATGAAAATAAAATATTCATGACTAAAACCAAATATATAGTTATAGACTAACTGTGCTTGTTTTATGGACCAGGCTGATATTCTAAATTCCCCTAGGCAGAGAGGATGTGTAGCGAATTCAAGTAATGGTGGGGAATCTACAACCCTAACCAGACTGCAAAAGTTCCAAGTCAAGTGTGGTGTAGCTAGACAAGAACATTATGCTGGTAGACAAAGAAGAATATTAAACCAACAAAGAACTGGTGTCGTTAGTCGCCACACGCTGAGAGACATACTGAGGAGGAGATCGGAGCACTTATGGACTAATTGCTTCGATGTGCAGTGATGATGATCTGACCAACAAACTTAACTGAGAGACATACTGAGGAGAAGATCGGAGCACTTATGGAATAATTGCTTCGATGTGCAGTGATGATGATCCGATGATTAAACTAAACTTGATTTGTACTATAGGTTTTGTATGTGTACTATTTGTCGTTCCCGTCTATGACGTCTCCAATTTGATCCCAAAACCTGTAATAAACATATTGATAACAGTGATGACAAACACTAGAACCATCGTGACGTAATTCAAGTGCGATGTCACACGGTTCTCTTTATAATCCTCCACTCTTTGTAGATATGAACTTCGGATCTTGGCATCATCCTCAGCGGTTCCCCCCTTTGTGGCTTGTAGTACCTAAAATTTAAAAAAGAAAAACAGACGGTCATATGTAGAAGAATCCGTTGTGTCACATTTAGGAAAGAAAATGAAGCTATCACAATGTATACGTCATCTATATATATATATATATACAAAATAGATGAGACTGCAGTAAAACTTTGATTGGCAAAGACGTAATCACAAAGTACTGTAGTTTTACAAATTACAAAAACAATGACAAAATACAGCAACGTTTCGACCAACCAATATATATATATCATCATCAGGTGCCATGCCGGCTGACTTAGGTAATCATGGATCTCCACAACTCTCTATCTTTGGTGTTTGCTATCAAATCAGATGTTGACACGTTACTGTGCCATGAAATCAGGTCATCCAAAATGTTCTCTCTCAATCTTCCTCTGTCTCGTCTACCCTCGATGTTACCAGCTGTTACAATATGTTCTAAACCTCCCCTCCTCATCACATGTCTGAAAAATAATAACTGCCTGTTTCTTATATTGATTGTCCTGACGCTGTGAGGCAAAACAGGATTGGAGAAAAAATAATGAAAGAAAAAAATACTGAACTAGCTAATAAACTGGCTTTAGTGTCCTCAAAAAAATACTGAACTAGCTAATAAACTGGCTTTAGTGTCCTCAAACAAAAATACTGAACTAGCTAATAAACTGGCTTTAGTGTCCTCAAACAAAAATACTGAACTAGCTAATAAACTGGCTTTAGTGTCCTCAAACAAAAATACTGAACTAGCTAATAAACTGGCTTAGCGTCCTCAAACAAAAATACTGAACTAGCTAATAAACTGGCTTAGCGTCCTCATCAAAAAAATACTGAACTAGCTAATAAACTGGCTTAGCGTCCTCAAACAAAAATACTGAACTAGCTAATAAACTGGCTTAGCGTCCTCAAACAAAAATACTGAACTAGCTAATAAACTGGCTTAGCGTCCTCATCAAAAAAATACTGAACTAGCTAATAAACTGGCTTAGCGTCCTCAAAAAAAAATACTGAACTAGCTAATAAACTGGCTTAGCGTCCTAAAAAAAATTCCGCAAACCAATATATCGTCTGAGAAGGATGAAAGGGTTTTCTTCTTCTTCTTCAAACGCTCCATATCGACCACTTGTTAACTATTCTTTGTAATTTTGTATGTGATCTAAGCCTAAGAGCGATTGTACGTTGTGCCAGTTATGCACCTACAAGTAGGCCAGCACATCCTATTTCTGCGACGCTTTTTATTTACTAGGTAGCTTCCTATGCCCCTACCTCAGTTGCCTCTTATGACACCTTATAGGTGGCAGTGTTACTTTTCTTTGCTCCCCTTGTGAGCCCCGGCAACACACGGGTGGAGACGAAAAGGTTAAAAACTATCACAAATTTCTTATCCTATAATATCGTCACTTACCTCACGTAAAGTTTTTAGATAATCATCTTTCTGATGTTGATCGTTCTCTCTCATCCAGATAAAAAAGATAAGAATTGCAAAGAGCAACTGAAATGCTAATGAGAATGCTACCAAGGTAATCAGAGCCACGTAGTACTCCATCGCATCACCTGTAGGGAAAGGGAAACATTTAATTAGTTTAGTTTATATTGATTTATTGATTGATAGGACCATCGCCTGAGTGGTTATCGGGGCCCAAATTTGGGGTGTAAAGAATAGAACCACTGTTACCTGCCATGCATGTCGTAAGAGGCGACTAAGGAGGTTTGGGTGAAATCGGATGCACCTGTCCTAAACTTGTAGAAATCTATGCGTTTAGGGGCCTACCAAGCCAATGTGCAACGTATACACGTTCTTGGCAAAGATCAAACATATCACAAAGAGTGATTAAAATTGGTCGTAAAGAACGAACGCAAAGAAGAAGAAGATAGGACCATCATCATTGCACATCGATGAATAACCATGTGTGCTCCGATCACTTTCTTACACAGGAAGATCTTAGCGGTCAGTCAGTACACGAACTCCGTAGCACAGGCGAATGTCCCCGGTGTAATTTTGGAGATCGTGAAAATATGTTGTAGTTTTACTGTATTTTATTTTTATTTTTTAATCTTGCTAATCGCCCGAGTGGTTACTGGGGCCCAAATTTGGGGTGTAAAGAATAAAACCACTGTTACCCGCCACGCATGTCGTAAGAGGCGTCTAAGGAGGTTTGGATGAAATCGGATACACGTGTCCGCTAGGGAATGCTAACCCGAAACAAATGCTTGCAGAAAACGGATGCACCAGGCCGTAAGGCGCATAACATGGTGCAACGACCTCACAATGAGGAATGTGATGACGGATTATACGGTCGCCAATCTGCCTCGGAGATTTAGCCACACAGTAAGAATGTCAGACCTACCATCACAAGGGTAGCTAAAACTTACTGCGTGAAGAGGTCGGCACAAACGGGGAAACAGAAATCATAGAAATTATATCCTACAGAACTGCCCCCAGTGTGCAGACTTGAGAAGAAAGAGGTGGCCCACTTACACCAGCGTCCAAGACAAACAGTATGGCGTGGCTGATAATCTGAGGCAGACGGCTGCCTTTATTAGAGAATCTGAAATCCCAATCTAGTGAGAACGCAGAGGACAAACTGTATGGCGTGGCTGATAATCTGAGGCAGCCGGCGGCTTTTATTAAAGAATCTGAAATCCCAATCTAGTGAGAACGCAGAAGACAAACTGTATGGCGTGGCCGATAATCTGAGGCAGACGGCTGCCTTTATTAGAGAATCTGAAATCCCAATCTAGTGAAAACCGTGAAGAAGAAGAAGATAATCATGCTAATGAATTTTGGCGGGAAGCGGCTTTCAATCCTGCTCTTCTCCATTTTCAACAGCCAATAGTTCTATTTATATATTTAAAGATCCTCGCATCTGGACGTTAGCATACCTGAACACAGCCACGCTCACATACCTGTAGTTATCTACTTGTACACACCCACAGTTACCTACGCTCACATACCTGCCGTTATCCACATGTACATACCCACAGCTATCCACGTTCACACACTTGCAGTTACCCACGTGTACATACCTGCAGTTAGAAGTGTTCTCAACTGTGAAATATTTGCCATCATCAATGCGACATCCATCAGGGCCTGCGCTGCAATCTTTCTCATGCTATACTGGTTGCTTGACAACAAGGGACCTAACTGAGACAATAATTTCAGTTCAGTCAGGATTATGTTTCCATTTTTAGCTAACAAATGGAGAATTTAGTTTTTAAAATACGACAAAGTATTATAGTATTTATTGTTGGTTAGGTGACAGTGGCGTAACCAACGGATGGGCTGTAGGTAGCTAATGCATGTTATAGAAATATGGTAACGAAGATGAAAATGTTTGAGGCATGTCATGAAATACTTGCGAGCTTAACCATTACAAGGACGTCGGAGAAGCAAAGGAAGACCATAAGAAGATAGCTGGATCTGACATTAAGAGCAGACTTTAAACGGTCTGGAAATCAGCCCAATACAGCATCAGAACCAAGATTAATATATACTGCAATCTGCTGCCTTGCATGTCGGCTGGGGACAACACAAGGCTGACGGTGAGCGAACCCAGTAAACGTTGGCTAAAACCAAACACATTGCCGAAGGATAAGCACCAGAACTCCAAACGGCGCTAAAGATGTGACGAAGCACATACATGCTAAGGCTGCATGAATCAGATTTCCACATGAATAAGAGAATTTATGGGAAATCTGGTACATCAGTCTGGGCAGTGATCTGATATATATATATATATATATATATATATATATATATATATATATATTATATATATATATACTGCAGCTGTGGGGTATCAACTTTACTATACGGATCAGAATGCTGGAGAAAATCTGAACAAGATATGTCTTAACTCTCACCTTCCATACAGCTTGTCTTGGAAAAATATAACGCGTGTTCTTGCCAAATAATATAACCAAGAACTGCTTACACTGTGTCAGCTAAATAATATGAGCACCAACATTCAAAAGAGAGGCTGGAAATGGATCGGACATGTAATACGCAAGGAGACAAATTATGTCACAAAAACTGCACTGAGATCTCTACCTAAAGAAAAACGAAAATGTGAAAGACACAACACAATCTGGAGGAGAACAGTAGAACAATAACGGAAAGGAATGAATCCCAGCTGGAACATAATACAGAGCACGGACAGGGATAGAGAAGAAGAATGTCGTGCAATCGTTGCTGAGTCAAAGGTCAAGGGTGTCACGTGATAAAGATCATAAAAAGATTGTTGCTGCGTCAAGCGTCAAGGATGTCACATGATAAAGAGAAGACAATAAAGAGATTAGCGAGATACACAATGGAAGACGAAATGCATGAAGTCTCTCTGACATGAAATGTAGCGCTGGAAACCGGGAAAGTCAAGACGAGACAGAGGAAGACGGACAAAAATGTTGGACAGCCTGACTTCATGGCACACAAGAGCGTCAACATCTGAAATGATAGCAAACACCACAGACGGAGATTTGTGGAGATCCGTGATCGCCTAGCCAGCCAACACGGCACCAGATGATGATGATGTATGTGGGAGGGGGTGCGTGGTTGTGGTATTTTGTGTGTTTATATGAGTGCTTGCGTACTTGCGTGTGAATGAACTTTGAACTTACTGAATCTGGTGACAGTGGATCGTATCCATCCGACGTGTCTGTCACATTGTCTTTATCTTTGTCCCCAGTTTCTGCATTCCCCTCACCAGCTGTTGGTCGAACAGTGACATTTCTCATTTTACCTTCTCTTGAGCTCGCGTTGACACTTGATATTGTTTCGTTAAAATCTGCAGACAAAGTTGAGTTTTTATTTTTTTATATATATAATGTTATTTATTATTCCGTTAACACGGAAAAGACTTCCACAAAAACCTGAGTCGCATGTGTGTTGACGAGGCTCGCAAGGGGAGCAAAGAATAGTAACACTGCAACCTACAAGGCATGTCGTAAGAGATGACTAAGGTAGTGGTCTAGAGAAACTACTCTAGTAAATAAAAAGTGTAGCAGAAATTGGATGTGCTTTCCTACTTGTAGGCGCATAACTGGAACAACGTACAATCGTTCTTAGGCTCAGATCACATACAAATCACACAGAGTGGTTAACAAGTGGTCGATATGGAGCACTCGAAGAAGAAGAATATTCAAAAGCAGATAAATGTTATTCTACTGCTTTGTTAAATGTCCATGTTTCACACCTATAAGTAGCTACTATGTGTATTGTATGTTTTTAGTATTCTAATCTTTGTTTTCCTATCAGTTCCATTTCATATTTGTTTCAGTTGTTTACGTTTTTTGAAAGGTTATATTTTCTCTTATTTTTATTTCCATCATTCTATTTCCATTTCTTGTTATAGTGCGTTTCAAAACGTTCGGTCAACGATTGACCTCAAATATCTCCATATTCATTGCATGGATGAACGTGATTTTTGCATGTGGTGTTGTATTTCCGATGTCCCAACGATTGTCTAAAATTCAATGTTGCAGGTAGTGTACTTTTCTTGCAACGGCGAATTCCTTTGATCTTTTCAAACCTAGTAATTATTTGGTGCTGGAAGAAAATAATTTACCGTAAATTTTAAAAATCACATATTTTCGGCATAGGCGTATATACAATTCGAATTTTGGAGGGTGAGATAACTCATATTATATAAATCATATAAATTGTTTACTCACTTATTCTGAGTCCGATGAGTCTAACATATTGAAGACTATTCTTGGCTGCACGAACGACAGTCCATCTTTGTCCCAGTAGTCATTTTCCTCCTTTAAGATGGTCTTCCCACTTACACCAATAATCTCTGTCTATCTTCGACAGGGCGGCATATGTTAGTTCTTTCATATTGCTTAGCTTGAAAGTTTTATTTTCAGCTGCTACCAGTCCTTTAACTTTGGCCCAAATGAGTTCAATTGGGTTGAAGTGTGAATGATAAGGTCTCAAAAACACATGACCATGCTGTTGAATCAACTTGTGTGTTTGGAATACCCTGGTCTTCTGTGATGTTTTAACAATAGATAGTAATTCAGGCTTCAAAACCCCTCGTTAAATGGAATGTTCTCCTTTCTGAGCCAAAGTTTTATAGCATCTTTTGTACTCGAAGATGTCGGGATTTTGTCTTCTTCTGACACAGTGTTGTGGTATGATGCGTTGTCCATTATCACACAGGATGGTCTGTCTAGGGACGGAAGAAGAGTATGTTCAATCCAATCTCTAAATATGTTACCGTTCATCTCGGTATGATAGTCCCTGTTGTCCGTATAATTGTAATCCGTATCTTTTACTTAAGCCCAAAGCATGTATAGTTCTCTGTTCAGGATTTGATATACTCCGATACAGTTTTCCACGATTAGATTCTCTGATAAAATATTTATACATTTTCACAGCCATTGTATGCAGTGTAAGAAACTTGATTTTCATACCCATTGTATAACAAATCTAGAATACTAAACGTTTTGTAATACACCTATGCTCTGAAAACACAAACGGTAAATTGTAACTAAACACACCGGAAGGATCATTATACATTATTTTAAAGTGCGATAAAGCGATTAAAATCGGGAAAACCACGTGGAAAAACGTGCAAGTCGTGGAACTTGCAACATCTCACAAATATGAAGGGTAATACTTCTCATTATATGGTTGGCTAAGGAGATGGTCACTTTTATATACTTTACATAAAGAAAATTTTAAACCATACGTTTGTTATTGAGTAAAAAAACTTTCAACCTCTGGACATTACGATCATTAGATCATATGCAAAGTTACAACAATTACGATCATTAGATCATATGCAAAGTTACAACAATTACGATCATTAGATCATATGCAAAGTTACAACAATTACGGTCAAGCGGTTGCAGAGATATTAAATTTTCCCCGCGGAAAATCATTTTGAAACGCACTATAGTAGCGAGCCGAGATAGTCACAATCGTTTGCATATACATCATACACGGGCACACCCGTATACATACACACACACACACACACACACACACACACACACACATACACACACCACATACATTGAGTGTTTGTTTCAGTTTCAGTTTGAAATATCTTTATTGCTCTCCGGACATGTCCATATGTGTTCCGATCTCTTTCGCAATATCTCAGTAGTGAAACTAACTACTAACAAACTAACTAATAGTAATTTTTTTGCAGGCAGTTTTATATACCTCACGCGCCCGAGTGGTTACCGGGGTCCAATTTTGGGGTGTAAAGAATAGAACCACTGTTACCTACCACGCATGTCGTAAGAGGCGACTAAGGAGGTTTGGCTGAAATCGGATGCATGTGTCCTAAACATGTAGAAGTCTATGCGTTTAGGGGCCTACCAAACCAATGTGCAACGTATACACGTTCTAGGCAAAGATCAAACATATTACAAAAAGTAATTAAAATTGGTCGTAAAGAACGAATGCAAGAAGAAGAGGAGGAGGAGATATACCTCACGAGGTTACGAATTCATGTTCAGCTAATTGGTAGGTAGCTTAGTTTTGCAAAAAAACGTTCTTGTTATATAATTTTGCATAAGCACAAGAAAATGATAATCAAAGTTTAAAATTTACAGTAATATACATAATGGTGGTGAATGTTTGCAAAGGCGTATCCCTATTACATATTATAAAAAGCAATGTGACATAGTGAGCAAATGATACCTTCCACTTCTATCAATGAAAATAAATGCTGTGTGCATACGCCAATGACAGTCGTTAGGATACATTGTGAAATGATTAATTCCACGAGATTCCCGATTTTCACTTGCGCTGAATTGCATGTGGAGCACGAAAATGCGAAATTATAGAAAAACTTGATAATCGTGCTGTTAAACTTCTACATGTATACCAAATCAACATCGCTGTTATTTTACTATTTTTTTCTGTTGTCTATTCCCAGGTGGAAGATGGAGTTGGCTGTCAACTCTTGTCGTTAAGCGTAGGGGTGGGAGCTTTAATTTGCGTTCTAGGGCTAGATGAGTCGCCCTTGTTGTGTTATATCCGTGTTTATGTAGTGTGGTCATATTGTCTATCCATATTTTTCTTTGTCTTCCCTTAGCTTTAGTACCCGATCTCTTTTTATTGTACATTATGTTGTTATTGGTGGTTGGTTGTATTTCATTCTCATTAAATGTACAAACCACTGCATTTATTGTCTTTCGATATATTCGGCTCACTCTGCTTCTGATGTCCGTATTTCGTAGTCTACTATTTTACTAATAACATATAATGAAAATTTTACAGTACTAAAGTTTTGGGTGGCCAAAAATTACTTTAGGTTGGTTTGCCATTGTTACCTATATAAAAATGTTAAAATGATAATTTCTGTTAAGTGGATGCTTTTATATCGGTCGGTAAAGATGTTTGCGAATTTTGGAACGAACTATAGTTACAATTTCTATAACAAAGTTATTTTTAAAAACAATTGTGGGCTGCTAGAACTAATCCAATCCATGATAACCAATGGGAATAATGTCTAAGAGAACACAGATTTGTACAGAGCTGTTACTTGTGATTTTACAAACATAAAACATTTACTCTATATTACCACATCTTGTGAGTTATACTATTGTCTCAGATATTATGTCGTTCTTCTTCTTCTTCTTCTTTGCGCTCGTTCTTTACGACCAATTTTAATCACTCTTTGTGATATGTTTGATCTTTGCCAAGAACGTGTATACGTTACACATTGGTTTGGCAGGCCCCTAAACACATAGACGTCTACAAGTTTAGGACACGTGCATCTGATTTCAGTCTATCCTCCTAAGTCGCCTCTTACGACATGCGTGGCAGGTAACAGTGGCTCTATTCTTTACACCCCAAATTTGGGCCCCGGTAACCGGGCGATTATGTCGTTAAGGAGGCTGATATGACTCACTTTCTAAAAAACGATATTACTCTCTCCCAGCGGCGGATCGTGATCATTTTTACTGATGGGGCCAGACACAAATTTTCAGAACATCATGGTTTGGTGTTAGGTTAAATTTTAATTTATAAAAGAATAAATATACGTTACACATTATTTTTGGTGGGATCCAGCCCACTGGCTCTTAATGGCGAGCCGCTACTGCTCTCTCCCTTCCTAAAACAGAGAGCCGCAGTAGCGCAGTTGTTAGTGAAGACGTTTCTTAGACTAATGGTCCAGGATCAATTCTACAGTGGGCGAGGAATATCTTTTCCGATTGTAACGGCTCTCAGGTCGATCCAGTCTCAAATAGGCACCAGGAAAAGTAATGGAAAGTAAACGCGACAGGCATGATGTTGTCCACATCATCCAGCGCGTGCCGATTGTGAATGAAAAAATACGGACTTTATATTGTATGACTGAATATAACTCGACGTATGAAAAAGAGTTCATTTCCTTTTCTTACTTGTTAACATGGCGATATGATTCTCTCACATTTTAAAATGTTAGATGCCCAAAACTGCAATACTACTCATCAATCAAGATCGAATTGGTACGGTCAGTCGCTGGACGCTGTTAAAGATATTTCGAAAGAGATTGGAGCACCTATGGACATGTCCGGAGTGCAATAAAGATATTCCAAACTGAAAATGAAACTGCAATACTAAAAGTTGTTTATGGATAAATATCTTTCATCCTATCCATCAAACCCATTTTGGGCGTTAAAACATTTGTGATGTTGTTTACATTGCAAAATATATCGCCACTTTTTCTCCTTTATCTAAAAATATGTTCGCGATTGTAGAAAAGAAGAATACATCACTAGCACACACAAAAAAATCATAAATAAAAGTTTTATATCAACAATTTGTTAGTAAAACGTCTTACTTCTCAGCCAGTAAGCTCATATTAGACATCTACAACACAACAAGAGAAACAAAAATGGCAACTTTTCCTTTAACTTACCCTGAGATGGAGAACTCAACGTAGCCATGGTTCTGCAAATATTTATGTTGATAAATGAGAAGTTCAAGCAGTTGACAGTTAGTACCCGTTATCTCAAACATGGAACACACGCAAACTTTGGTACTCATATCTATTCCTGAATTCTCAAACACAACAGCTACGTAATTTGAAAGTCCATTCTTGAAGATCGACAGTCTTAAGTCAACATTACAAGCGAAGGGGAGGTCTACAATCTACTTGAGGTTTAACTTTACTTTATGACGTTCGTTAGATTGGTATATTTGCTAACAGCAACATTCCAAAGTCGTGTATGTCATCTTGTTTGTGTATGGAGATCTAGTTTCTGGCACACTAACTGTGGGGCAACATTTTTATAATTACGAAGGTGTGTGCAAAAGAAGAGACCGGTTTAGAAATGAAGACATCAGGAAAAAGTGGGTACTGGACTCCATCAAGAAACAACAAATTAAATGGTTTGACAGTTAACAACTCGGTAACAGTGTGCTGACAAAAGTTGAATTCTGCCAGTGGACTAAGAAAACCATCACACAAGTCACCAGAGAAGCACAAGACAAATACATAAAACCACGACACTGGGTTAACAACCCGGTAACAGTGTGCTGACAAAGTTGAATTCTGCCAGGGACTAAGAAAACCATCACACAAGTCACCAGAGAAACGCAACACAAATATATAAAACCACGACACTGGGTTAACAACCCGGTAACAGTGTGCTGACAAAAGTTGAATTCTGCCAGGGAACTAAGAAAACCATCACACAAGTCACCAGAGAAGCGCAAGACAAATACACAAAACCACGACACTGGGTTAACAACCCGGTAACAGTGTGCTGACAAAAGAAGAAGATTAAAATAAAGAAAGAAGGAACTATAATGGTCCTACATTGCATAATGATAAAAAGACAATATAAGACAAAACAACTGTATAATAATTACCTTAAACTAAAGTACACCCGAGCTTGAGTAGTGCTGTGTCTCGTCTTCCCGTCTCTTTCTCTCTCTCTCAGTCTCTCTCTCTCTCTCTTGACCTGAGAAAGATATAAATCTTCACAACATCCAAAAGAAATCTGTTTGCTGATACCGTTGAGGGCTTCTCGCTACTGCTCACTTATATATAGATGAAAACTATACGGTCCTAATTAGGACACTGCATCACAAAGACACTGCAGTCGTGTGGGTCTCCTATCTTCAGCTTCGCAAGTTACTGCTCGTGAAAACGATATTGTCCGCACAAGGATACTGCGTTATAAAGACACTACCAGTGTCATGTGGACATTCTAGAAAACACTTACTGTCCGTACAAGGATACTGTGTCACAAAGACACTACTAGTGTCGTGTGGACTTACTAGAAAACACTCACTGTCCGCACAAGGATACTGTGTCACAAAGACACTGCCAGTGTCCTGTGGGCTTACCAGAAAACAATATATATGGCCCTTTTCATCTTTACAGACGGTCAATAGGCAAGTGTTTTACTGTGACAACTTCTGAGTTTTCGCTTTTCTCTCTTGTTGTTCAGCTCGTACATAAGTCTCTTCTCAAAAGACTCTGCGCCCTTCCGTAATTTGGCTTTCCACACAACTCTGTCATCAGCTAGTCCCTCCCATGTGCTGGGATCTATAGAAAAGTTTTCATTGAGGTTTTGCAGACATCTTTATATCTGAGCAGTGGTCTGCCCTGGTGCCTCTTCCTCCGAAAGTTCACAGAACAACATTTGTTTTGGTATGCGATAAGTTTCCATTCTTCTCACATGTCCCAACCATCTTAGTCGTCTACTGCTGAGCATGCCCATGATGGAAGGCAGATTTGCACGTTGTAGTACTTCAGTATTGGTTATCTTGTCGTACCACCTGATGTTCATAATCTTGCGGAGACATCGAAGGTGAAAGATGTTAAGTCTCCTCTCGTGTCTTGAGTAGGCTGTCCATGTTTCTGAGCCATATAGTAAAGAACTAATTACACAGGCTCGATATATTTGAGTCTTCGTCTGCAATGTCAATTTTTGTTGTCCCACGCTCGCTTTGATAGTTTGCCGAATGTAGTAGCGGCACTCCTTATACGAGCGTTGATTTCCTCGTCAAGAGAAAGGCTGGCAGTGACCGTGGACCCAAGATAGCAGAATTTTTGCACTGGTGTTAGATGGTCGCCATTTAAAGTGATGTTTGATGTCTTACCTCCTGACATAATACAACTGTTTTGGAGACACTTATTGTCAGAGAAAAGAGGTCGCATGCCTTTGACAAATTATTAATTAGACTTTGCAGTGTGGTCTCACTGTGGGCGACTAAGGCAGCATCGTCAGCGAAAAGGAGGTCCTTGAGAAGTATTTCCGTCGTTTTGTCTTGGCTCTTAAGCGAGCCAAGTTAAACAGTGAACCATCAGATGTAGTGCGGATGAAAACATCACCATCAGCGTCCCCTAAGGCGTGGTTCAAAAGGACTGCGAAGAAGATACCAAAGAGAGTGGGGGCAAGGACACAGCCCTGCTTGACTCCACTCTTAACCTCAAAACTATCAGATGTGCTGCCATCGAACTGTATGCTGGCTTTCATGCCCTCATGGAAGGAAACAATCAATTGGAGCAACTTTGGGGGACAACCAATATACTTCAATATTTTATAAAGACTTGGCCTGCTGACTGTGTCGAATGCCTTAGTCAAATCCACGAAAGCAATACATAGAGGCTTGCTCTGCTCTCTGCACTTCTCTTGTAGCTGTCGAAGGGTAAATATCATGTCAGTTGTTGACCGTCTAGCTCTGAATCCACATTGTGACTCTGGAAGAACACGCTCCGCCAGTTTCTGTAGTCGTTTTGAAAGGACTAGTGCAAAAGCTTTGCCTGTTACGCTTAGAAGGAGATGCCTCTGTAGTTTTACAATCCCCTTATCCCCTTTGTTTTTATAGAGTGTCACTATCTTTGCATCCCTCATGTCCTGAGGAAGTGTTCCCTCTCTCAAGCACTGAATAAGGAGATTGTAGAGGTGGGGCAGCAGGACATCCCTATTGTATTTGAGGATTTCTGCAGGAATGTTGTCTAGTCCTGATGCCTTGCCATTTGAAAGTTTGTTGATTGCTTCGGAAAGTTCCTGCTCCGTGGGTTCGGTATCCAGCTCGGTTTGGTCATGATGTTTCGGTATGATCTGATCGAGGACTGGGTGTGCTGGTTTCTCCACAGAGTAAAGATTGGAATAGTGTTCCACCCATCTTTCGAGCTGTTTGGTCATATCTGTTATTGGCTCACCTGTTTCTGATCTTAGTGGTGCAATTTTTGTTATGTTTGGTCCCAGAGCTACTCTGATATTTTCGTACATTGCCTTGGTGTTGCCCATATCTGCAGCATTTTGTATCGCAGAACACAGATTTGACCAGTATTCATTTGCACACCTCCTTGACTCTCGTTGCAATACTGATTTTGTGTGTCGAAGATGGTCCTTTGAACTTTGCGAGGGTTTATTTTTGTGATTTATTAGAGCTCTTTTCTTTTCCTCAAGTAGAGGGCTTAGGGTTGTTTCATTTTGTTCTACCCAGTCTTTGTTGGAGAATTTCTTGGTGCCAAATGAGTCAATGGCACAGTCATATATGTTAGATTTTAGAATGTTCCACTTTTCGTCTACTCTACATTCTCCCATTTCATTCTCACACAGAGCAGTAAACGCCTTTCTGAAAGTCTCCTTATTCTCTGTCATCCCCATTTTGGTGACGCTGACTTTGGGTTTGGGTGGTCTTCTTGTTGAATAGGTTTTCCTTGGAAGTATTTTGACTTTGCTGATAACTAGTGCATGATCTGTATCACAGTCCGCGCTGTGGAAAGTACGTGTGATTTTCACTGTGTTGATGTGTTGTCTGCGTGTGAGTACAAAATCAAGCTGGTGCCAGTGACCTGATCTTGGGTGGCACCATGACACCCTGTGTCTGTGTTTGACAGAAAAAACGTATTTGTCACACACATGTTGTTTTGGGAGCAGAATTCAAGCAGTCTTTGACCATTATCGTTGATATTTCCAATGCCATGATGACCCAGGCATACTGGCCATGACTGGTGATCAGATCCTATGCGTGCATTTAAGTCGCCCACTATAAACAGTTGCTCATCTACTGGAAATGAATTAACGACATTCTGTAATGAGTCATAAAACTTGTCTTTATCTTCTGCAGACGCTGCTAGGGTTGGTGCGTAGACACATACGATGTTTAGGAGTCCACTTTTACATTGAGTCGTAGTGATATTACTCGTTCTGATGCAGCTACTGGTGTATGAATAGCTTTCACAAGTCTATTGTGCACGGCAAAGCCGACTCCATACAGTCTAGGTTGATTGGTGCTTAGGCCCTGCCAGAAGAATGTGTAATTCTTTTCTTTTACTGAACCACAGTCTGGAAGCCTGGTTTCCTGTAGCGCGGCTATGTCTACCTGCAGTCTCTCAAGTTCTCTGTCTATAACAGCTGTTTTCCTGATGTCTTTTGTTTTCGTCGGGTCTAGGTTGACAAGTCCAGGACACATGGTCCTTACGTTCCATGTGCCAAATCTAAGAGGTTTATTTGTCTTGTGTCTCTGTAACTGTTGCTTACCGTGTTGTGCTATACTATCTACATAAGTACACAAATAATATATATATATATATATATATATATATATATATATATATATATATATATATATAAATCACTCACTCGTGGTGAAAACCGATTATTGGGGAAGCATATGTTAGGATTGACACAACTCTCGCTGGTATATGTTAGAATTGACACAACTCTCGCTGGCATATGTTAGAATTGATACAACTCTCGCTGTCATATGTTAGGATTGATACAACTCTCGCTGGCATATGTTAGGATTGATACAACTCTCGCTGGTATATGTTAGGATTGATACAACTCTCGCTGGTATATGTTAGGATTGATACAACTCTCGCTGGTATATGTTAGGATTGATACAACTCTCGCTGGCATATGTTAGAATTGACACAACTCTCGCTGGCATATGTTAGGATTGACACAACTCTCGCTGGCAAATGTTAGAATTGACACAACTCTCGCTGGCATATGTTAGGATTGACACAACTCTCGCTGGCATATGTTAGAATTGATACAACTCTCGCTGGTATATGTTAATATTGATACAACTCTCGCTGGCATATGTTAGGATTGATACAACAATTGAACATATGTTTAATCAAACAATGCCTTTATCTCATTCTATCTTCTATATTTATTTTAAAAAACGTAAACATATATATTATATACAACCTGCTATTCCTTCTGTGTGTATGTCAACATTGACTAGAGAAAGTCTGTTTCTAGTTAAAACTTCTAGTACGTTCCAATTATGTCAAGTTCAGACAAACAGTCGTGACACTTTTCTTGTCTCTTCTTATCAATGTAAACAATGCCCACCATGTTTTTCACTTCCCTGATCAATACTTCTGCATCAACTTTACTTCGTCTCTCTGACATTTCTTCTGTTGTGTATCCTACAGATTTTTGATCCGTCCACTTTAGTCGATATAATCGCAATAAGTAAATTAACAGTTTAATTAAAACAAGTGTGTTAATTAACATAAATATCAATGTATCGACCTAGTGATCTTAAAGAGAGTCATTATCATCATCTAGTAGCGTGTACTGCTCAGAACTTCGCTACGTTCTTCTTTTCCTTCGAACGCTCCATATCGACCACTTGTTAACCACTGTGTGATATGTATGTGATCTGAGCCTAGAAGAGATTGTATGTTGTGCCAGTTATGCGCCTATAAGTAGGCCAGTACATCCGATTTCTGTGACGTTTTTTATTTACTAGGGTAGCTTTTCTAGGCCCTTACACCAGTCGCCTCTTATGACATGCCTTGTAGATCGCAGTGGTACCATTCTTTGCTTCCCTTGCAGGCTCCATTAACATAAGGGCCTCGATCCTCGCTGGAGCAGCGGTGTACGGGCATCTGTGCTGAGAACCGATGCAGCAGAATCACCAAAGAAAAAAACGGAAAGGAAGGCAACAAGCGGGCAGAAGTATGGACACAGCCGATGTCATCAATGCTCTCATTTATGAGACATGAGCAAGTCTCAGACATTGGAACGAGGGCAAGAATTAGGCGTTAAGTTTGGACATGCAAGACAGTGTCGTCGTCATGGTAGAGAGAGAAGATATACTAATCAACTTCTCATGGGTACTGTGAGCAAATGGACTTTGGGATGGCTGCTGCAGCGAAGGACAGAGCAAGAATGGGAATGCCCAATGTGCCATGACGTCGATCGCATAATATAACATAACATAACACAAAATAACATAACATAACACACAGGCGACTTTATCACCAAACGTCTGTCATAATTTATCTCTATCATAGACCAGATATCTCTGTTGATATATCAGAATCATATATCACATCACGTATGTATCTTCGCCTTGGTCGTCATCTTCTTCGCTCTTACAGAATGTCTTACTCCGTGATGATCTTTTCCACCACCATCTTATGTCTATTTGAAAAATGAAAATCCTAGCATATCCTTTACAGGACGTCACCATCAACCACAGTAAACGAGTCGTTGATTTTTCTAGGCACCACTTATACGTTCATTTGTTTGCCCTTTCTGAACAGTGAGGTCTATTTTTACCATTCGTAAAAATGCAAAGGAATGATTTTGCTTCCAAACCTGCCCGCCGCGGAGTTAGAACCAGGTACGCTCGGGTTGTGATCAAGCTCACTATCACGCATACATACGTTTATATACGGGTCGAAACTATTTAACTTTTATCAATCTTATTTTTATAATAATTGGTAGGATTGTTGTAGAATAAAGTAGAGCATACAGAACAACTACTTCCAGTGTGAGGATGGAGGTTGAGGTCGTTACTATTGTCCTCAAGTGGCTCTCTGGAATTCTGTTTACATGGACCGATATTTTATCTGACTGTGACATCGTGTAAAATACAGGGAAGAAGGGTTCGACGAAGGCAGAGGGAGAAGATCATGGATGGTCTGATATCGTGGTTCGCCGTCAGAAGAAATAAACTGGACCAGGAAAAGAGTTGTAGAGCGACATAATCGCAAACTTGGTTAGTAAACGATACCATACTTGGATTCTCCGAAATTAGTTAACTAGTTTAATAATATATGTTTTCATGCTTGTTGCCCTACGCGCTCTGATATAACTAAAATAGCTCGTCTTTACGCTGAAAGGGCGTGTCTCCATTTAAAGATGCTTTAATCCCGGACATAACAAAGTAACAAAGCTAAACAAATCTGTTATCAAGTTTCCGTATTGGAAAAACAATGTTTTTGGTCTGTTTATTTCATGGTTCTGATGAGAACGTTTGGTAACAACATGTACAATTCAGGGAAGGAGAGATCGCGGAAGACAGAGGGAGAAGATGCTGGATGGCCTGACATCTTGGTTCGACACAAGGTCGACGTCAGAACTGATTACATGCACCAAGCAGAGAGAGTTGTGGAGAAACATGATCGCCTACGCCGGCAGGCATAACACTTGATTAATTGATGAGAATCTGTAAGCAAGTTTCCGCATTGGAAAAACAATGTGTTGGTGTGTTTATTTCATGGGTCTGATGAGAATCAAGGTCACGTGATTATAGCAGTGCGATCATCTGTTCGTGAGAGTTAATTCCCATTTCGTGTCATGACCGTTTGTAATCGTTTTTGTCTCTAGGGAAGAAAACACTTATCTTAGGATCCGCCATTTCAAACTTCGAAATTCCCCACTTTTATCAGGGTGTCACCGGACCTTGAAAATAAGAATAAGCTCCTCAAACGGAATCTACTTGTTTTTAATACACAGCTTCCTTGTAATCGTGTGTTACCGGGGATACAGTTGTCAACAAACAGCTATTTATAGTAGGTTATTTTTCTCTAGATAAGGACAGTGATATATTAGATATGTGGTTAGTATGGCGTTATGGTACATACTGTGCTCGTCCCACGCTCTAAAAGTATTTGGTTTGATTCGTGTCCAACGTTTGATTATTTTTCAGTGATCTCACGTTGAGAACATCATATATATTGAATATCTTGGCTCTATAATTAACAACAATAGAGATCTTACGAAAGAAGTTAGAAGAAGACTAGTCATGGCTTTCCAAAGAGTGGTCAGCATGAAGAAACTATGGCACGACACAAGCAAAGAAACACAACTGAAACTTCTGAGAACATGCATATTCCCTATGGCGACATGGGTGCGAATCGTGGACCATAACACAAACATTAAAGAACAAAATATTTAAGCTTTTGAAACAAGGTGTTACAGAAAAGTAGTTGGAACATCCTGGACAGAGAAGAGAAAAAACAAAGATATCCTACAAGACATGTACATCAAAAAGCATTGGCTCATAAATAACATTATGTCCCAGGAGATGAAATATTTTGCCATGTTAAACGTGGTACAATAGATACACCACAGAAATAGCTCACACACAAGAATAGATACACCAGAAAAACAGCCCACAAACAAGAATAGATACACCAGAAAAACAGCCCACAAACAAGAATAGATACACCAGAGTAACAGCCCACACACAAGAATAGATACACCAGAGTAACAGCCCACACACAAGAATAGATACACTAGAGTAACAGCCCACACACAAGAATAGATACACCACAGAAACAGCCCACACACAAGAATAGATACACCACAGAAACAGCCCACACACAAGAATAGATACAACACAGAAACAGCCCACACACAAGAATAGATACACTAGAAACAGAATCCCCACATCAATATAAAAATGTCACAGAAACATTACACGGAAGCATACATCAGTTATCCGTAATTTTAGAACTATCATCATAACACTCCGGACATGTCCATAGGTGTTACGATCTCATCCTCAACAAATTAGCAGTGGCCCAACACACCGGCCCAACACACCAGTTCAATGTTGATTAATCAATCTTTCTTGCATATTTGCTATGCCGTTCTTTTCAGGCTGTACCAATATCGACACTCATCTCTCAATCTGGTCAGTGACTGGAATTCACAGCCCTGAAACTCCTCTATTTGGAAAGACTGTCTCAATGTGTTAAGCATATCAGTTTGGTTCATTGCAGCTCCCTCTGATTCTGTTGCCATGCCAGGCAATCTATCAGCTCGTTCATTACCCTGACTCCTGCAGCCCAGGGAAAAAATTGAGATGATTTCTCTGATTCCTGTCTGTACCAATACCTTATCCCACTTTCGTCTCACCATTCCTGACTCGACTTCATGAATCATGGAGTTAACGAGTATCTTCTTCTTTGCGTTTGTTCTTTACGACCAATTTTAATTACTCATTGTGATATGTTTGATCTTTACCAAGAATGTGTATACGTTGCACATTGGTTTGGTAGGCCCCTAAACGCATAGACTTCTACACGTTTAGGACACATGCATCCGATTTCAGCCAAACCTCCTTAGTCGCCTCTTACGACATTCGTGGCAGGTAACAGTGGTTCTATTCTTTACACCCCAAAAAAAACACTTTGGGCTCCGGTAACCACTCAGGCGATTACCGAGTATGAAAACACAAGAGTAGTTATGAGATGCCAGCCCCGTCACCGCCTCTGTAACCGCCCACATCTCCATTGTCAAACTACTTGTGATTGTCACTGACCTCTCTAATACTTTTTCTATTGAGCGTACTGAAAAAGCCCTTGCACATCATTGTTGGCGAATAACTGAACCATCAGTGTATCATAGATAAACACACAGAAACACATTCAGAAATGCAGTGAAACAGTAAAAAGAAACAACGCAGTCATATATAAGAAGTAAATAAATATATTCTGAAGAGCAAAAACAAAATGCCATGAATTATTTTCTGATCTGTATAACCATCAAAATTTATGGGGAGAAAAAACATATAAATATACCTGCAACTTAGCTTGTAAAGATAACTAACATGCACATTGGACGGACCAGGATTGAAATATTTCATAATGTTAGTACTACAAGTTCACTAGTTTAATTATTGACAAGGGAGAGAACTCTGTTCAGACACTGAATACAACATCAAACAATTATCACAGATTTGATAAGAGTTATGTCACCCTGTTGCTACACAGAATGTGGTAAACAGTAAATATCCTGTCCTGTTGATTATCATTTATCAAATATGTGAAATTTGTGTTATCATCATCATCAGATCTACCATCATTATCAATATAACCACAATCATCATCAACATAACCACCGTCACTATTGACATCGCCACCATCATCATCATCATCAAGACCACCAACATCATCGCCACCACAACCATCAATATCATGATGAACAATATAAGACTACTACAACTACACTACCATTATCATCAGCATCACCATCATCAGCACCCTCACTAGAATCATCACCATCATCAGTTTCCTCTCCACAATCATCCCCATCATCATCATCTTCCCCACAATCACTACCAACATCATCTTCCCCACAATCATCACCATCATCATCTTCCCACAAACACCATAAACATGCTTCCCACAACCACCACCATCATCATCCTATTCACAATCATCCTATCCACAATCATAATCTTATTCACAATCATCCTATCCACAATCATAATCTTATTCACAATCATCCTATCCACAATCATAATCTTATTCACAATCATCCTATCCACAATCATAATCTTATTCACAATCATCCACCCCACTTCTTATTATATTTCTTCGAACGCTCCATATCGACCACTTGTTAACCACTCTGTGTGATTTGTATGTGACCTGAGCCTAAAAGCAATTATACGTTGCACCAGTTATGTGCCTACAAGTAGGCCAGCAAATCTGATTTCTGCTATGTTTTTTAATTTACTAAGGTAGCTTCCCTAGGTCCTACATCAGTCGCCTCTAACGACATACCTTGTAGCACAATTCATTGCTTCCCTTGTGGGCCCAAGCACCACACGGGCGGCGAAGTAAAGCGATATGTTTTCTTTTCTTCTTCTTTTAATGCTCCATATCGACCACTTGTCAACCACTCTGTGTGATTTGTATGTGACCTGAGCCTAAGAGCGATTATACATTGTGCCAGTTATGTGTATACAAGTAGGCCAGCACATCAGATTTCTGCGCTGCTTTTTATTTACTAGGGTAGCATCCCTAGGCCCATACCGCAGTCGCCTCTTAAGACATGCCTTGAAATTTCCCCGGCACATGGTCACTATGGCAGAGTATTATCTTCCTCACTATCTGCACCCCTCGTCAGTGGGAATAATCTGATTTTGCTTTTTAATTTAATTCAGTAAAAGGTTCTGATACATAGAATTTTATTAATTTGTTCTCTCTCTCTCTCTCGCGATCGTATTAAGTTGTTCTAAATCTTACACAGCAAGCTATGGGGAACTCTCAAAGAACTCCAACTGACATGCAGCTTCATAGAGGTAACCCATCTCATGGTTTAGACGAGCATACGAAACCGAACACAAAGAAGAAGATTAAGTTGCTCTCATCGGTGCATATTTTAAATTCCTTAGAGAGTAGTCTTGTGATACCATTATCTCAATGCTTGAAGAAAGTAACGTATTGCTGACTATATGTTATCCCATCTTCGTTCCGGGATGCCTGTGCAGGATACTCCATCTGTGATGGTACGACAGGACTATAAACATGGAACTCTGGGATAGAACAGGACAACGACAGGTGGAACAAGAGATGAGCAGAAGGTGGCAATGGATAGGACACACACTGAGGAAACCTTCTAACAGACAGGCTCTCCGATGGAACCCCTAGGGAAATAGTGGTAGGGGCAGACCCAGGAACTCCTGGAGACAGGAGTTGCAGACGGAATGCAAGAAAATGGGAAGAGGGTGGTGGATCTGGAAAGGATGGCCTTGGATAGGCGGGCTTGGAAGGCCTTGGTTGCGGACCTATGCTTCCCTAGGGCGATGTGTGAAAAAGGAGAAGATCTTCATTCCAGAGAACACATGGGTGTTGTTGACAATGAGAGAGCGGACAGGCTGGCTGGCTCTGCCACCATTCAGGGGTCAGCTAATGGATAGAGCTGACATTCTGAACACCCTCATAGAGTGTGGCCACAAGGAGGATTTTTCCTTTAAACCAATCCACATCAACTGCTAGATTACAAAAGCTGGAATTGAAGATTGGAGTAGCAAGAAAAGAACAGCACAACCGGTACATGAATAGGCTCATCAATTAACATCGAACTGGTACGGTCAGTCGCTGGACGCTGTTGGAGATCTTACGAAGGAGATCAGAGCACCTATGGACATGTCTGGAGTTCAATGAAGATATTTGAAACTTCTCTATATGTGTCACACACGCACAAACATAAAAACAGCATATAAATAAATATCAATACATACAGCAAATGCACACATACCTATATCTATATTAAATTATTTTATTATTATATTCCTCACTAAGTACATTTGTTTATCATGAATGAGAGGAAGGATAACTTCAGGGTTGTGAAAGACTTGAGTTGCGCCGGATGTTCAGGTGTTCATCAGTAATCGCAGAGCATCATGAGACAAGTTCATACCACTTCTTGGACTTGGGATCATAGTAACAATTAAGTTTAGGATCAAACAGCAAATCCAGTTTGTCTTCTTCCTCGTTCTTCTTATGTCCCTTTGTTCCTGGCCCTGAATAAACGAGGACAGATTTGTATGATAAATTGTTTGAACATATAATGGTTTCATTTGAATACATTTTCTTCTTCTGCGTTCTCACTAGATTGGGATTTTGGATTCTCTAATAAAGGCAGCCATCTGCCTCAGATTATCAGCAACACCATACAGTTTGTCTTGGGCGCTGGTGTACGTGGGCCACCTCTTTCTTCTCAAGTCTGCCTACTGGGGGCAGTTTTGTAGGATATAATTCCTATGATTTCTGCTTCCCGTTTGTGCCGACCTCTTCCCACAGTAAGTTATAGCTACCCTTGTGATTGTAGGTCTGACATTCTTACTGAGTGGCTAAATCTCAGAGGCAGATTGGCAACCGTAGAATCCGTTATACCATTCCTCATTGAGAGGGGTCGTTGCACCATGTTATGCGCCTTACGGCCTGGTGCATCCGTTTTCTGCAAGCATTTGTTTCGGTATTTGAATACATTTGAAAATAGATGTCTGTGAAAAATAATGAACATAACATGGAACGAATTCATGAGAAGTGATGAAATCAGAGAAATGTCTGGTCAACCACTAGTAACAACTGTTATAAGATGGAGACAATGGAGATATTTGGACAAACCTTGAGAAGAAATAATATCAAAGCAGGCCCTGAAGTGAGATACAAAGGGTTCAAGAAAGAGAGGATGGCCTAGGGAGACCATGAAACAAACTATGCTGAGAAAGGCAAGAAATATCGGTCTCAGTTCCATGGAGGAGATTGAGCGATTTGCCCAGGACAGAGTGGTATGGAGAAATAACTTGCACGCCCTATGTAACATATAACGGTACAAAAGGAATTATTATTATTATTATTATATAATGTTCATACACATATGTCCTCCATACCAACATGACACACATGTCAAAAATACAAACACAACATAGAAGACATATTTTTAACTAAAACGCAGTTCAAGTCAGTATTACAAGTTTGAAATTACAACTCCAGTAATGTTTGTTATCGATTTATTTATTTGGAAGATCTTTGGGGAAACCTGACAGACCTGCCTGACCGCTCAGTTTGTAGTCCACAGTAAATTAAGCGCATGACCAGAGATCGCTGAAGAAGAAAAAGATTTGGAAGATATAAATAGATATTATTATTCTTCTTCCAACCAAGGCTGCCAGTTTTCACTATTGAGCAGACAATGCCACATTGTAGACTCTACATGTTTTCTGCAGAGATGGGAGGCTACTGTAGAGACAATCTACTGTGCTGGGCATGCAGGTGTTTGCGGCAATGGGAGAGCGGGCAGGCTTGCATCAACAGTATTGTTTGTCAAAGAGATGAAGATGGATAAGGGAAATGTTCTTTGGTCTCATCACGATTGCCAGTTGGATGAAGACACTAAAATAGATGCTGAATCGATCCAGCGATTTAAGGAGTTTGGAGTTACTCCTACAAGTAGAACTGGATGTAGGAGGGGTAGATTGAGGAGTGTATTTAACAAGCAAGCTATGGGAACCATCAGTATGCATACTCTTCAACATCTGTTGGGGAGACTAAGCACTTATGGGTCTGCTCAGATTTTAATTAAGGGTATTAGGAACAGAAGTAGGCCATTACATCAGATTTCTGCAACGCTTTTTATTTACAAGGGTAGCTTCCCTAGACCCCTAACCGCAGTCGACTTTTACGATATGCCTTGTAGGTCCCAGTGTTACTATTCTTTGCTCCCTTGAGGGCAAAGCAACACACAGGTGGAATGCAAATATAACAAACCTTACCTTGAGTTGCTGCTGCATCATCTGACAGATCATCTGAGATGCCTTCCATCGTACCCTCTAAATTCCGTTCACCAGAGAGTGGTCCAATGGGAGGGCTGATCACTGCGCTCCAATCTCTGAAAGGGTTTCGGTAGAAGACATATTACACAGAAAGTCATACATAACTAGAACATTTTACACAGATAGCCATATGTAACTAGAACGTAACTAGAACATATTACACAGATGGCCATACATTACTAAAACATATTACACAGATAGCCATATGTAACTAGAACATAACTAGAACATTTTACACAGATAGCCATACATAACTAGAACATTACTGGAACAGTTTACACAGATAGCCATACATAACTAGAACAAAACTGGAACAATTTACACAGATAGTCATATATAATTAGAACATAACTAGAGCAGTTTACACAGATAGCCATACATAACTAGAACAAAATTGGAACAGTTTACACAGATAGCCATACATAACTAGAACAAAACTGGAACAGTTTACACAGATAGCCATATATAATTAGAACATAACTAGAGCAGTTTACACAGATAGTCCTACATAACTAGAACAAAACTGTAACACTTTACACAGATAGCCATACATAACTAGAACAAAACTGGAACAGTTTACACAGATAGCCATATATAATTAGAACATAACTAGAGCAGTTTACACAGATAGCCATACATAACTAGAACACAACTGGAACAGTTTACACAGATAGCCATACATAACTAGAACAAAACTGGAACAGTTTACACAGATAGCCACATAACTAGAACATTTTACACAGATAGCCATACATAACTAGAACAAAACTGGAACAGTTTACACAGATAGCCATATATAATTAGAACAAAACTGGAACAGTTTACACAGATAGCCATATATAATTAGAACATAACTAGAGCAGTTTACACAGATAGCCATACATAACTAGAACAAAACTGGAACAGTTTACACAGATAGCCATATATAATTAGAACATAACTAGAGCAGTTTACACAGATAGCCATATATAATTAGAACATAACTAGAGCAGTTTACACAGATAGCCATATATAATTAGAACATAACTAGAGCAGTTTACACAGATAGCCATATATAATTAGAACATAACTAGAACAGTTTACACAGATAGCCATACATAACTAGAACAAAACTGGAACAGTTTACACAGATAGCCATACATAACTAGAACAAAACTGGAACAGTTTACACAGATAGCCATATATAATTAGAACATAACTAGAGCAGTTTACACAGATAGCCATACATAACTAGAACAAAACTGGAACAGTTTACACAGATAGCCATATATAATTAGAACATAACTAGAGCAGTTTACACAGATAGCCATATATAATTAGAACATAACTAGAGCAGTTTACACAGATAGCCATATATAATTAGAACATAACTAGAACAGTTTACACAGATAGCCATACATAACTAGAACAAAACTGGAACAGTTTACACAGATAGCCATACATAACTAGAACAAAACTGGAACAGTTTACACAGATAGCCATATATAATTAGAACAAAACTGGAACAGTTTACAGAGATAGCCACATAACTAGAACATTTTACACAGATAGCCATACATAACTAGAACAAAACTGTAACAGTTTACACAGATAGCCATACATAACTAGAACAAAACTGGAACAGTTTACACAGATAGCCATATATAATTAGAACATAACTAGAGCAGTTTACACAGATAGCCATACATAACTAGAACAAAACTGGAACAGTTTGCACAGATAGCCATATATAATTAGAACATAACTAGAGCAGTTTACACAGATAGCCATATATAATTAGAACATAACTAGAGCAGTTTACACAGATAGCCATATATAATTAGAACATAACTAGAGCAGTTTACACAGATAGCCATATATAATTAGAACATAACTAGAACAGTTTACACAGATAGCCATACATAACTAGAACAAAACTGGAACAGTTTACACAGATAGCCATATATAATTAGAACAAAACTGGAACAGTTTACAGAGATAGCCACATAACTAGAACATTTTACACAGATAGCCATACATAACTAGAACAAAACTGTAACAGTTTACACAGATAGCCATACATAACTAGAACAAAACTGGAACAGTTTACACAGATAGCCATATATAATTAGAACATAACTAGAGCAGTTTACACAGATAGCCATATATAATTAGAACATAACTAGAACAGTTTACACAGATAGTCCTACATACCTAGAACAATTGACAAGCAAACTGCTTCAGAACTGGTGACTGAAACTACACCCCGGCCACTCCTCCAGAACATCTAAGAGTGTTGGATAGTTGGATGACATTCAGGCATGGAGTATCAGTTGTAATAGAAGTCCTGATTCCATGACTGATTGATCAATTGGACCATCATTATTGCCCTCAGTGTGTAACCATGTGTGCTTAATCTCTTTCTTGCATAGGAAGATCTCAGCAGCAGTGCACGAACTCAATAGTACCTTCGAGGGTTGCCGATGTAATTTAGAAGATCATGAAAATATTTTGTAGGAATTTTTTGTTTCAATCTTTCTAATGATATTGCCAGGGCAGTGGCTTTCCAGCCTGCTCTTCTCAATTTTGAACTGTCAGGGGTTCATTTACATGTTCAACTTTTTCTTCCCCTCGATCCATCCAGAAGCACTTGAGCTGAAAGCTCTTCAGCTCGGTGTCATGGACATCGTAACCCTTTGGCTCGGTGCCACGAACACCGTAAATCTGGGGAACCTGTAGCTTTCTGCCAGTCCGCAGAGATGAACCCGCACTTACAGAGGACTAGTCACCCATAGTCCAACGCGCTACGAACACGATGGGCACGCGGGCACATGTTCAACTTGAACACGGGACCTATGTTTTATCGCCCATATCCAATGCGACTAGGAATTTAATCTTCTTCTTCTTTGCGTTCGTTCTTTATGACCAATTTTAATCACTATTTGTAATATGTTTGATCTTTGCCAAGAACTTGTATACGTTGCTCATTAGTTTGGTAGGCCCCTAAACGCATAGACTTCTACACGTTTAGGACTTGTACATCCAATTTCAGCCAAGGAATTTGATCTCACCTACACTGAGATCATGGATCTCTGGAAAAATATCCTGATGGTTCAATGAGGAGCGAACCAGTACCTTTGGAATGAGTGGAATGAGAGGCGAGCACCTAACCTCTACGCCACAGATGAGTAAAGTGAGAGCCGCTGTAGCGTAGTTGTTAGTGAACTCGCTTCTCAAGGCTGGTGGTCTGGGTTCAGCTCCCGCAATGCGCATGGAATTTTTCCCGACCGCGACGGCTCTCAGGTCGACCTAGCCTCAAATGGGTACCAGACATGCTCTGGGAAAGTAAAGGCGGCCGGCGTGATGCTGACCACATCACCCATCGTGTGCCGACGGTCAATGAAAATACAGACCTAACACTGTATTGACCTATATACCACGAGGTATGAAAGGGTCCCTTTACTTTTTTACTTTTTACATGAGTAAAGTAGGTGTGTGGACATGTGACAAACAGAACTATCATCGTGTCGCTGATGTTGTCAGCTACAACAGGGGGCAGGAGTCACACTGGGTCTTTATGATGAGGCTTCGTCCAGATGTGGGGAAGACTAAAGCCTCTACCTTGCAGATCATACTCAATGAATCACTCAGAATGCATGGATGAGTGTGGCGTGCATGATATGGTCAACATCACATTGGTTGCTTTACTTCTAAGTGTTTCTCGGGTACCCAATTGAGACTGGGTCGCCCGAGTGGTTACCAGGGCCCTAACTTGGGATGTAAAGAATAGAACCACTGCTACCTGCCATGCATGTTGTAAGAGGCGACTAAGGAGGTTTGGCTGAAATCGGATGCACATGTTCTAAACATATACAAGTCTATGTGTTTAGGGGCCTACCAAACCAATGTGCAACGTATCCACGTTCTTGTCAAAGATTAAACATATCACAAAGAGGGATTAAAATTGGTCATAAAGAACGAACGCAAAGAAAGAAAAGACCTGAAAGCTGTATGGTCAGAACAGACTCCACTACAGATGGGAAATTTGATCCTAGGAACACAGTAGAGAATAACAGGTTGTCATTTTCTGGCTACGTACTGAACACAATAGGCTGATTTCTTACTCTCTGTTTAACAAGTACATGATAGGCCCTACTGACATATCCACATGTAGCACCAGCAAGTTGACAGAGGCAAACATCCAGCAACAGTGTCCAACATACTTCTTCTTCAAACGCTCCATATCGACCACTTGTTAACCACTCTATGTGATTTGTATGTGATCTGCGACTAAGAGAGATTGTATGTTGTGCCAGTTATGCATCTACAAGTATATCCGAATTCTTCTATGCTTTTTATTTACTAGGTAGCTTCCCTAGGCCCCTACCTCAGTCGCCTCTTACGACATGCCATGTAGGTGGCAGTGTTACTATTCTTTGCTCCCCTTGTGGATCCTAGAAACACACGGGTGAAGTGTGATGACAAATTAAAGAAAGTCAATGTCTGAAGACATTGAAAGAAGAAGATCCTGGGAACATGCACCTACAATGCAAGTGCGTTAACCGCTACCCTACCACATCTCTGAGGGACGTAACAGTCCAAACATTAAAATATTCTAAACAAATGTACCAAACTCTTGACTTGACTAACCGTGGGTTGGAAGAGGTCAATGTGTCACTGCTTCTCCTGGACTTCATCTCATCCTGATAATTATGAGGGATCTGGTTTAAAGCCTGAAACATATCAACAAAGTTATTCTTTATATATGGCAAATGTTCAAATATGGTGACAAAACACAATTTTTTTTCTCGTTTGCTATGAATTCAGGCGTTGTCAATTATTTTTTTCCCGATCCAGAAGCACTTGAGCTTCAGCTCGCTCGGCTCGGTGCCATGGATATCGCAACCCTTCGGTTCGGTGCCACGAACACCGTAAATCTGGAGAACCTGTGGCTCTTCTGCCAGCCCGTGGAATTAAACCGCACTCACATGGAGCTTGTCACCAGTCGTCCAACGCACTACAAACACGATGGGCAAGGCATAGTCAATGCATAATGATTAATATAGCACCTCTGATTTTGGCGTGAAGGTGTGCTGTCCTTATCCCCAGTGCTTTCCTTATCACAAATAAAGTTTAACAAATTCTAATGTTGAGGTTGTGTATCTTTTATACCTTATACAGCATGTGAAAACTCGACACTTATCTAAAGGGTTTAAAGTGTGAAGGATTGACTTCATTCCACCAGGTTTCTCCATATGACTCCATCCTTTCAGGTTGAAGAGTTTTACGTTGAGTTGGCAGTAATCATCATCAAATAGCTTGTCTGGAGCAGAACTTTGCCACCCTAACAGTCCTTCGGAATGCCGTCATGCACAAACCATCAGTTACATTCTGAATCCATCTTCTCCGTGGTCTTCCTTTTCTTCTCTTTGCTGGGATGCCTCCTTCCATGATGGTCTTCTTCAACCCTCCCTGTCCATGTATATGTCCAAAATACTTTAATTTTCTTATTTGTAGTATCAGCCAGTTTTTTAATTTTGACTTCTGTATGGATAGATTTATTTCTTCTCTTCTCTGTTCATGATATATGGAAGACTTCTATATGTATAGATTTATTTCTTCTCTTCTCTGTCCATGATATATGGAAGACTTCAATATGGATAGATTTATTTCTTCTCTTCTCTGTCCATGATATATGGAAGACTTCTATATGTATAGATTTATTTGTTCTCTTCTCTGTTCATGATATATGGAAGACTTCTATATGTATAGATTTATTTGTTCTCTTCTCTGTCCATGATATATGGAAGACTTCTATATGGATAGATTTATTTGTTCTCTTCTCTGTTCATGATATATGGAAGACTTCTATATGGATAGATTTATTTCTTCTCTTCTCTGTTCATGATATATGGAAGACTTCTATATGTATAGATTTATTTCTTCTCTTCTCTGTTCATGATATATGGAAGACTTCTATATGGATAGATTTATTTCTTCTCTTCTCTGTTCATGATATATGGAAGACTTCTATATGGATAGATTTATTTCTTCTCTTCTCTGTTCATGATATATGGAAGACTTCTATATGGATAGATTTATTTGTTCTCTTCTCTGTTCATGATATATGGAAGACTTCTATATGGATAGATTTATTTGTTCTCTTCTCTGTTCATGATATATGGAAGACTTCTATATGTATAGATTTATTTGTTCTCTTCTCTGTTCATGATATATGGAAGACTTCTATATGGATAGATTTATTTGTTCTCTTCTCTGTTCATGATATATGGAAGACTTCTATATGTATAGATTTATTTGTTCTCTTCTCTGTTCATGATATATGGAAGACTTCTTTATGTATAGATTTATTTCTTCTCTTCTCTGTTCATGATATATGGAAGACTTCTATATGGATAGATTTATTTGTTCTCTTCTCTGTTCATGATATATGGAAGACTTCTATATGGATAGATTTATTTGTTCTCTTCTCTGTTCATGATATATGGAAGACTTCTATATGGATAGATTTATTTGTTCTCTTCTCTGTTCATGATATATGGAAGACTTCTATATGGATAGATTTATTTGTTCTCTTCTCTGTTCATGATATATGGAAGACTTCTATATGGATAGATTTATTTGTTCTCTTCTCTGTTCATGATATATGGAAGACTTCTATATGGATAGATTTATTTGTTCTCTTCTCTGTTCATGATATATGGAAGACTTCTATATGGATAGATTTATTTCTTCTCTTCTCTGTTCATGATATATGGAAGACTTCTATATGGATAGATTTATTTGTTCTCTTCTCTGTTCATGATATATGGAAGACTTCTATATGGATAGATTTATTTGTTCTCTTCTCTGTCCATGATATATGGAAGACTTCTATATGGATAGATTTATTTGTTCTCTTCTCTGTTCATGATATATGGAAGACTTCTATATGGATAGATTTATTTCTTCTCTTCTCTGTTCATGATATATGGAAGACTTCTATATGGATAGATTTATTTGTTCTCTTCTCTGTTCATGATATATGGAAGACTTCTATATGTAAGATTTATTTCTTCCCTTCTCTGTTCATGATATATGGAAGACTTCTATATGGATAGATTTATTTGTTCTCTTCTCTGTTCATGATATATGGAAGACTTCTATATGTATAGATTTATTTCTTCCCTTCTCTGTTCATGATATATGGAAGACTTCTATATGGATAGATTTATTTGTTCTCTTCTCTGTTCATGATATATGGAAGACTTCTATATGGATAGATTTATTTGTTCTCTTCTCTGTTCATGATATATGGAAGACTTCTATATGTATAGATTTATTTCTTCTCTTCTCTGTTCATGATATATGGAAGACTTCTATATGTATAGATTTATTTGTTCTCTTCTCTGTTCATGATATATGGAAGACTTCTATATGGATAGATTTATTTCTTCTCTTCTCTGTTCATGATATATGGAAGACTTCTATATGGATAGATTTATTTGTTCTCTTCTCTGTTCATGATATATGGAAGACTTCTATATGGATAGATTTATTTCTTCCCTTCTCTGTTCATGATATATGGAAGACTTCTATATGTATAGATTTATTTGTTCTCTTCTCTGTTCATGATATATGGAAGACTTCTATATGGATAGATTTATTTGTTCTCTTCTCTGTTCATGATATATGGAAGACTTCTATATGGATAGATTTATTTGTTCTCTTCTCTGTTCATGATATATGGAAGACTTCTATATGGATAGATTTATTTCTTCCCTTCTCTGTTCATGATATATGGAAGACTTCTATATGGATAGATTTATTTGTTCTCTTCTCTGTTCATGATATATGGAAGACTTCTATATGTATAGATTTATTTGTTCTCTTCTCTGTTCATGATATATGGAAGACTTCTATATGTATAGATTTATTTCTTCTCTTCTCTGTTCATGATATATGGAAGATTTTTGTATGTATAGATTTATTTGTTCTCTTCTCTGTTCATGATATATGGAAGACTTCTATATGGATAGATTTATTTGTTCTCTTCTCTGTTCATGATATATGGAAGACTTCTATATGGATAGATTTATTTGTTCTCTTCTCTGTTCATGATATATGGAAGACGTTCTATATGTATAGATTTATTTCTTCTCTTCTCTGTTCATGATATATGGAAGACTTCTATATGGATAGATTTATTTGTTCTCTTCTCTGTTCATGATATATGGAAGACTTCTATATGGATAGATTTATTTGTTCTCTTCTCTGTTCATGATATATGGAAGACTTCTATATGGATAGATTTATTTGTTCTCTTCTCTGTTCATGATATATGGAAGACTTCTATATGGATAGATTTATTTGTTCTCTTCTCTGTTCATGATATATGGAAGACTTCTATATGGATAGATTTATTTCTTCTCTTCTCTGTTCATGATATATGGAAGACTTCTATATGGATAGATTTATTTGTTCTCTTCTCTGTTCATGATATATGGAAGACTTCTATATGGATAGATTTATTTGTTCTCTTCTCTGTTCATGATATATGGAAGACTTCTATATGGATAGATTTATTTCTTCTCTTCTCTGTTCATGATATATGGAAGACTTCTATATGGATAGATTTATTTGTTCTCTTCTCTGTTCATGATATATGGAAGACTTCTATATGTAAGATTTATTTCTTCCCTTCTCTGTTCATGATATATGGAAGACTTCTATATGGATAGATTTATTTGTTCTCTTCTCTGTTCATGATATATGGAAGACTTCTATATGTATAGATTTATTTCTTCCCTTCTCTGTTCATGATATATGGAAGACTTCTATATGGATAGATTTATTTGTTCTCTTCTCTGTTCATGATATATGGAAGACTTCTATATGGATAGATTTATTTGTTCTCTTCTCTGTTCATGATATATGGAAGACTTCTATATGTATAGATTTATTTCTTCTCTTCTCTGTTCATGATATATGGAAGACTTCTATATGTATAGATTTATTTGTTCTCTTCTCTGTTCATGATATATGGAAGACTTCTATATGGATAGATTTATTTCTTCTCTTCTCTGTTCATGATATATGGAAGACTTCTATATGGATAGATTTATTTGTTCTCTTCTCTGTTCATGATATATGGAAGACTTCTATATGGATAGATTTATTTCTTCCCTTCTCTGTTCATGATATATGGAAGACTTCTATATGGATAGATTTATTTGTTCTCTTCTCTGTTCATGATATATGGAAGACTTCTATATGGATAGATTTATTTGTTCTCTTCTCTGTTCATGATATATGGAAGACTTCTATATGGATAGATTTATTTGTTCTCTTCTCTGTTCATGATATATGGAAGACTTCTATATGGATAGATTTATTTCTTCCCTTCTCTGTTCATGATATATGGAAGACTTCTATATGGATAGATTTATTTGTTCTCTTCTCTGTTCATGATATATGGAAGACTTCTATATGTATAGATTTATTTGTTCTCTTCTCTGTTCATGATATATGGAAGACTTCTATATGTATAGATTTATTTCTTCTCTTCTCTGTTCATGATATATGGAAGATTTTTGTATGTATAGATTTATTTGTTCTCTTCTCTGTTCATGATATATGGAAGACTTCTATATGGATAGATTTATTTGTTCTCTTCTCTGTTCATGATATATGGAAGACTTTTGTAACATGTATTTTCTTCTTCTTCGAACACTCCATATCGACTAATTGTCAACCACTCTGTGTGATTTGTATGTGATCTGAGCCTAAGAGTGATTGTAATTTGTGCCAGTTATGCGGCTACAAGTAGGCCAGCACATCCAATTTCTGCGCTGCTTTTTATTTACTAGGGTAGCATCCCTAGGGCCTACATCATTCGCTCTTACGACATGCACTTACAACAAAAAGAAGAATGAGATCTGTCATCGGAATGAAGTTCACTAATGAACATGCTACTGAATAAATGAATGGTATAAATCGATTTGTATAACAGGCTTGAGGAGGGGATCATCTATAGTTTCTTCATACTTACAGGGGCTTTCCATGTGCTGAAACTGGTGTCATCATCACTAGTTGTGGCGGGAGACTCGCTGTATAAGTGGGTGGTTAATGCTACTTCTGTGAGGTTTAGTTTCTGCTGCTGAGAGCTGTGCACTGACTGAGGGACTGTCACTGAGTATGGTGCTGGATGCACATCTTCTAGTTCATCTTCTGCCTCCTGAGCCATTGTGGCCAGCATTCCTGCCTCAAAAGAGTCTGTAACTTCTGCTGGTTGATACTTGGAGCGGTCATATGGTTTCTAGAAGGAAGATAACTTTAGATATATTTGCACATACATTATGAATAGATCTTCTTCTTCTTCGAATGCTCCATATCGACTAATTGTCAACCACTCTGTGTGATTTGTATGTGATCTGATCCTATGAGCGATTGAACATTGTGCCAGTTATGCACCTACAAGTAGGCCAGCACATCTGATTTCTGCTACATTTTTTCTTTTCTAGGGTAGCTTCTCTAGGTCCTACATCGGTCGCCTCTTACGACATTCCTTGTAGGTCAGTGGTACTATTCTTTGTTTCCCTTGCAGGCCCCGGCACCACACGGGCGGAATAGATCAAGAGACTTGTTATTTAGTGCTAACAACTCAAATCTTCTGTTTCAAAGGTACTTGGTTCGCTCCATCGTGGAGCAATTGGGATATTTTTCCAGAGATCCCTGATCTCAGCGTAGGTGAGATCGAGTTCCTAGTCTTATTGGAGACAGACGATAAAGCATAGGTCCCATGTTCAAGTTGAGCATGTAAAAGAACCATTGGCAGTTCTTCTTCTTCTTTGCGATCGCTATTTTGATGATTATACCGTTAGACGTGTTCTTATGATGAAGTCGACTGTTGTCTGGAGCTCATCTCTGGTGCCATGTAGTTTTGAATGTAGTGTTCTGTTGTAGGGTCTGCATTCCTTTCTTGGGAGGACATACAGGGGACAGTCTATTGGCAGTTCAAAATCAAGAAGAGCAGGCTGGAAAGCCACTGCCCAAGCAAAATTCATTAGAAAAAATTAAATAATAATAATTTCTCCAATTTCTCCAAAATTGTTCCACCATTTTCTAAATTACACCAGGGACCCTCACCGGAGCTACAGAGTTTGTACACTGCCGCTGAAGTTTTCCTGTGTAAGAAAAATAGAGCATGCATGGCTACTCACCATTGGCAATGATGATGGTCTTATGAATCAATCAATCAATCTCTCTCTCGCTCTCTCTCTCTCGTAATCGCTTCTTTTTGGCCATTTTGATCATTCTTATTGTGATATTTAAACAACCTTTGCCAAGAACATTTGTTTTAAGTCACAATCTTCAGTACCATTTGAAGCCCTAGTGCTTGTCCTTCGGCGATGTGTCCGATTTCAACCAGTGTTTACTTGGTTCGCTCTCCGTCAGCCTTTGGCTGTCCCAGCCGACCTGCAAGGCAGCAGGTTGCTATTTTCTTTAGGGTAGCGACCCTTAGATGACCTACCCTCCTGGGTTGTTGACCATCATCTGCCCAGGTTACCTGTCTTTTTTTGGACTACTTGGTTTACCTACCGTCCAGTTGTGTGTACAGTTTACTCTGCTAGCCTTTGATTGTCCCCAATCTAACTACAAGACAGTAGTAGTTCTCTGTGAGTCATGATATTAAATGTAAAGAATCCTGTACCCATTAAAATAGAGAACCATAATTTATAAGTCAGCGATAGATGGAATCTGTCCCATGTGATCTACTTTGATATAGCGAGACGGCTTGCATGCTTGTATGATCCCTAGTGTTATATCATAACAAGAAGGGTCCTTTCCTGGAACCCGCAGGGACAGTGAAAGAAAGGGAGGCTGAGAAATATACAAAGACGAGATTTGGAGGCAGAGATCAACAATATAAAGAAAAGCTGGAGGGAGTTGCAGGAGATAGCAAGAGATAGGAAGACTTGGCATGAGTTGGTTGAGGGTCTATGCCCAATCCAGGTTTAAAAAGGTAGAGAGAGAAAGAGTACAGGGTTGTTACCTGTAACCCAACTCCCTGAGCCTGGGAGTTCGAGTAATACTCTCGGTAGGTGGCGTGCCATTTCTGCGGCGATGGACCGAGCCATATGGGGTAAAACCCAGCACAGTGAAGTCAATCCTTTGACTTTAGATCCTTTATAAATGAAGTATCTCTGGCATGGAGCACTGTACTGAAGACGCAAAAGCCAGAGAAGCATGAACTGTCATTGCTGTCTGTAATACCACGTTTTAGAGTGATGTTGGCCAGGGAAGACATGAGTCTGTGGAATTTAATGGCCTCATGGCTAGTGCAGTCGTCATGAACCTGTTCAGGTTAGGATTTTTCTATATGCTCCCGAAAATCTTGGCCTTACGTGGGACTGAACCTGGGTCTCCTGCATCAGAACCTGCGCTCTAATCCATTTGGGCCATGCTCTAATCCATTTGGTCCGCCCATGTGGTATCGGGGCCCACAAGGGAAGGAAAGAATAGTACCACTGCAACCTATAAGGCATGTTGTAAGAAGCAAATTATGTAGGACCTAGGGAAGCTACCCTAGTAAATAAAAAGCATCGCAGAGATCGGATGTGCCGGCCTACTTGTAGGTGCATAACTGGTACAACGTACAATCGCTCTTAGGCTCAGATCACATACAAATAACACAGTGGTTTTAAAAAGTGGTCTGTATGGAGGAGAGTTCAAAGAAGAAGAATCCATTCAACCAGATGCTCTACTGTTTTAGGTAATAACAATGATAAATCAATCAATCAATCAAATAATCAATAAATCTCAACTTACATCACTGCTGCTTGAAGTTGTTACAGCACCCTCTGTAAATGGGTTGTTTATCTCTCTGAGTGACCTCTTGCTCATCCTGGACAAAGGGTTTAATGTATTACCTTGACCCATATCATCATGGTCAGAATATAGTTTTGGGTCAAACGCTGGCCTTTGATCTGGACTTGCTGAAGTCTTGGGTACTACAACGTTAACAGATCTTAACTTGGTGGCTGAGTGACTCTTAGTTTTCGGACTAGACGTTGAAGAGGATATGTAACTGCCACTTCGATAACCACTGCTATGACTTCTGTTCTGATTGTTGTTGTTGTGGTTCAGATGACCTGTGTGGTTGCCATAGTGATGAGATCCAGCACTTCCAGGACCGTTCATAGACCGCTGCATTCTCAAATGATGGTGTAACATATCCGCTGTTGCTGCAGGGTCGTCGTCACTACTATTGTGACAAACAAAATCATCCTCTAGCCTGGCACCACGATTTGATGATGTCTCTGCATGTTTGACATTTGACCGAAAAGATTTCAAAGAACTTTTTTGAAACTGAAATGGAAAAATTAACATCATTAAAAAAGCATTTCCAGATAAAATAATTTAAAATTTGCTAAATTTATTAAACATAGATATACATATTACCAGCTTGCACCAAATTACTTAAGTTGTTAATTGTACATGCAGACGTCAAGGCCATCATTAATGAAAACTGCAATGAAGGTGATGTTATTTACACTGATGGATCAGTAGTTCGTCAGGAAATGTCTGCATGGGCCTTCTTCTTCTTCTTTGCGTTCGTTCTTTACGACCAATTTTAATCCCTCTTTGTGATATGTTTGATCTTTGCCAAGAACGTGTATACGTTGCACATTGGTTTGGTAGGCCCCTAAACGCATAGACTTCTACACGTTTAGGACATGTGCATCCGATTTCAGCCAAACCTCCTTAGTCGCCTCTTACGACATGCATGGCAGGTAACAGTGGTTCTATTCTTTACTCTCCGAATTTGGGCCCCGGTAACCACTAGGGCGTGCATGGGCCTTCTCTGCAAGCTCACATGGCAGAATGGTCAAGGATCATGGATCTCTACAAATCAATGTCTTTGGTGTTTGCATGTTGACACTCTACTGTGTCATCTCATGGTCTACGATAATGCTTATCCTAAACATAAGATGGGTTGCCTTTATGAAGCTGCATGCCAGTTCAAGTTCCTTGAGGGTTCCCCATAACAGCTTGGTCTGTATACTGCGTTTGTAAGGTCATGTTTCATTTTGGTGGTGTAAGTATAATGGACATGACTGCAGGATGTGCTATGGAGTCTGTGTTTCAGTCAGAGTGCAGATGATGATGATTTTTTTATTCGCTTGCTTTGAATTATTCTACGACGCTCCAAATCGATCACTTGTTAAACCACTTTGTGATTTGCATGTGATCTGAGCCTAAGAGTGATTGTACGTTGTGCAGTTATGCGCCTACAAGTAGGCCAGCACATCCAATTTCTGCAACGTTTTTATTTACTAGGTAGCTTCCTAGGCCCCTATCTCAGTTGTCTCTTACGACATGCCTTGTAGGTCACAGTGTTACTATTCTTTGCTCCCTTATGAGCCCGGTAACACACAGGCGCTCATGGCACCTAATATAGCTTCTCTGACTGATTTTTGCGTGAAGGTTTTCTTTCCTTATCCCCAACGTCCCTCACCCCAATAAAAGTATCAGTCTCCTGTAGTCCATCCATGTACAGGCCAAGAATTTTTGACCAAACTTGCCTCAAACCACAGAATGTTCATGATACTTGGTCACTAGGGCAGAGTGTTCATAATTTTGCGATCACCAAACCACAGCCAACTCTAGATAACTAGGCCAGACAACTGACTGGTGAATCCCTGACCTATATCAGAGAAGGAGGCTGGAAAATATAGATGTTTAATAGAACACTGCAAGCTTTTTGCAATTTTACTCAATTCTGTGAGTCTATGGTTATTTATTGGTGAAAAATATTCATAATATTGATATTCCTTATTGTTAAACTTAACTTGTTGCATAATATAACTTCGATTTAGCATTTTGTGTTGATTTTTAAATGAATTCGTCTATATACACCAATGCTGGAATGCGATATCACATGGTGTAGTTGTGGTCTGATTTCCCATAATTCTTACCTGAGTCCGCAGGCCTATAAGTTTATAGTTGGCTCCGGCCAACCCCATGATGATGATGATGACAGTACAGATCCTGATAATTTATCAACTCCAAGATATTTTTTTTTCCGATCCAGAAGCACTTGAGCTTTCAGCTCTTCGGCTCGGTGCCATAGACATCATAACCCTTCAGTTCGGTGCCACGAACACCATAAATCTGGGGAATCTGTGGCTTTTTCTGCCATCCCACGGAATTGAATCCGCACACACAGAGGGATAGTCACCCGTAGTCCAACTCGCTACGAACAAGCTGGGCAGACGGGTGCTCCAAGATATAAACAGTATTACCTTATTGGCCTCGATTTCAGCTAAGCTCGGTGATAACGTTCTTCTAATTCCTGCAGACTTGGGAGGTGATGCAAAGAAGTGAAGTTTGTTCCTTTCTCCTGAGGCCTCACTGAAACATAGCAATAATCATTGTTGACATTATTATTATATCACACACGAGAGCTGGCTGAAAATGTTTTCTGCCACTATATTTAGTAACATCCAACATATGTGGATAAATCTTCTTCTTTGCGTTCGGTTTCGTATGCTCGTCTCAACCAAGAAATGAGTTGCGTCTATGCAGCTGTATGTCGGTGTTTCTCGAGAGTTCCCATAGCTTGCTCTGTAAGTTTCATTCATGAGGCCATGTTTCGTTTCGTTGGTGCATGTATGGTGGACATGACTGCAGGATGTGCTCTGGAGTCTGTGTTTCTCTCTGGCATGCACACTGTGCAGTCTGAGCAGGCTTTATTCTATGCATGTGATGGTTGAGCCTACAGTGTCCTGTTCTTAGGCGAAAGATTGTTGTGTGCTGTTTTGTTTAGTCTGCTGATAGGATCTTGTGGGTGTTTGCTGTGGGTTTGTTGCCTCTGTAACTCTTTGTATTTTCGCTTGATATGTGTCTTGATTTCTGGTAATCACACTGGGTGTTTGTGTTGTATCAGTTTTGTATTTTTATATAAGTGGTTGATAAAGATGAGAAATATTAAATATTTTGTACATGTATGACGATATCATTCTCTGGATTGTGGAAATGATCATTCTAGAGAGCATGATGCTGGACAGACAAGAAGAGAAAGTCCAAAGAAATGATTGGTAAAGGATGTCATAGATGAAGTGTTTATCTTCTTCTTCGAATGCTCCACATCTACCACTTATTAACCACTCTGTGATTTGTGTGTGATCTGAGCTTAAGAGCGATTGTATGGTGTGCCAGTTATGTGCCTACAAGTAGGCCAGCACATCCAATGTCTGCTATGGTTTTTATTAACTAGGGTAGCTTTCCTAGGCCCCTACCTCAGTCGCCTCTTAGGACATGCTTTGAAGGTCACAGTACCACTATTCTTTGCACCCCCTGCGAGTCCCCTGCAACACAAGGGCGTGAGTTGAGTATGACAGAAGCAGGACAACTCACACAGGACAGGGAGGCATTTAGAGTTGCTGTCAAGGGAGCCATTATCCAAATGGGGCAAGCTAGATGACAATAATAATTATATGACTGATTGATAGGATCATCATCATTGCACTTCGGTGAGTAACCATGTGTGCTTTGATCTCTTTCTTACACAGGAAGATATCAGCTGAAGTGCACGAACTCCGCAGTGCCGGCAAGGGTCCCCTTGTAATTTAGAAGATGGTGAAATTATTTTGTAGGAATTTTGATTTTTAATTTACTAATGAATTTTGCATGGACAGCAACTTTCCAGCCTGTTCTCGATTTGAACTGCCAAGTGTTTTTTATGTGCTCAACTTGATCATGGGACCCACATTTTATTGCCCGTCTCCAATAGGATTAGGAACTAGATCTCATCTACACTGAGATCAAAGGCATCTGGAAAGTATCGTGATCGCTTCACAAGGGAACCAACCAAGTGCCTTTAGAACGAGAGGCGAGCAACTAACCTCTACACCATAGAGATCCATGATTATATATCATCATCATCAGGTGCTGTGCCGGCTGGCGTAGGCGATCATGGATCTACACAAATCTCTATCTTTGGTGTTTGCTATCAATTCAGATGTTGACTCTCTACTGTACCATGAAGTCAGGCTATCCAAAATTTTCTGTCTTCCTCTGTCTCGTCTACCCTCGATTTTACCAGTTGTTACAATATGTTCTAAATCTCCCCTCCTCATCACATGTCCCAAAAATGATGACTGTCTCTTTCTTATATTGATAAGTTTTCTCTGTCTCTTGACCTCATTCAAAACCTCAACATTAGTGATTTTAGCAGTCCATGGAATTCTCATCATTTTTCTGTAAAACCACATCTCTGTGGCCTCCAGAGATTTTTCATTCTGTTTGTTTATTGTCCATGGCTCGCATCCGTATGTCAGTATTGGTTCTATGTAGTACTGAATAATTCGCATTCTGACCTCAACTGACAAGGACTTGTTGCATATGATGCTTCTCATTTTCATGAACAATGTTTTTGCTTGCCCTATTCTGCTCTTTATTTCTGATCGGCATCTGCCATCTGATGTTACCAGGACTCTAAGGTATTTAAATTGTTGCACTCGTCTTAACTCAGTCCCATTTACTGTGAAGGTGCACTTTGTCAAAGTCTGCTTTTTGATATGATCATAACTTCTATCTTCTTCATATTCAAACTGAGTCCTTTGTTGTTGTTGCTTTTTGTCACATTCTGATTATATATATATATATATAAAACAAATGAGTGAAAATCTCAACTACAGTAAACAAAAAGATACAGAAGCTTCAACTTACTCGTCACTCTCCTCATACTCCCCTGGATGTGAGCTCTCACTTGCAGATGTTGATAAATTGCTGTCTTCATCATCATCATTATCATGAACCCTGCCCTGGTTCTTGCCATTATATTCAGGTTCCAACTTTCCCTCCAATTTGAATGAATCTTTCATAGTTAATTCCCTATTCTCCTTGTCAATCCTCTCATGTCTGCTGTTATTTCTGCTAGGATCTCCATTGTAGAAACCTTCCAAAACTCGAGTGTCTGCTCCAGCTAAGAGTGAAATTACGTCTGCCACAGAGTCATATTCAGAATAAACTGAACGATCTGCAGAGTTTAGACTTTCTCCTGAAATCAAACAATCAGATGTTAGTATTTTAACAGATGATTATGTTTAATTACTCACAAATTATTTCCTTCTTATTCACTCCTCGACCCTATGGAGGCATAGGTCCACAATCAAGGCCTTCCAAACCCATTTTTTCCAGATCTCTCCACTCTCTTCCCGTTTTCTTGCATTCCATCTCCAACTCCCGTGTCCAGGTTTTCCTGTCTTGCTTTACCTCTACTACCCTGGGGGTTCCATCGGAGAGCCTGTCTCATGATGCTGTCAGGGGTCTACTCAGTGTGTGTCCTATCCATCGCCACCTTCTGCCCCTTATCTCTTGTTCCATTTGTCGTTGTTCCGTTCTATTCTACAGTTCCCTGATTATGATCCTGTCATACCATTGCAAATGGAATATCCTGCGCAGACATCTATTGATGAATGTCTGCAACTTTTTGTGTTCCCCTTTGTTGTTCTCTGTGTCTCCGCTCCATATAGAAGGACACCCTTGACATTTGAGTTAAATATCATTATCTTAGTTTTATTACTGATCATTCTTGAGCTTCATATGTTCTTCAGAATGGCAAATGCTGGTCTTGCCTTTTGTATTCTAAAAATAACATCTTCTTCTGTGCCACCCTCTTCTTCTTTGCGTTCGTCTTTACGATCAATTTTAATCACTCTTTGTGATATGTTTGATCTTTGCCAAGAACGTGTATCGTTGCACATTGGTTTGGTAGACCCTAAACGCATAGACTTCTACACGTTTAGGACATGTGCATCCGATTTCAGCCAAAACTCCTTACTCGCCTCTTACGACATGCATGGCAGGTAACAGTGGTTCTATTCTTTACACCCCAAATTTGGGCCCCGGTAACCACTCGGCGTCATGTGCCACCGTGAATGTTAATAACACTCAAATTCAGAATAAACTGAATGCTCTGCAGGGTTTCTGGGATAGAACAGGACAATGACAAGTGGAACAAGAGATAAGGAGCTGAAGGTGGCGATGGATACGACACACACTGAGGAAACCCCCTAACAGCATAACAAGACAAGCTCTCCGATGGAACCCCAGGGCAATAGAGGTAGGGGAAGACCCAGGACACCTGGAGACGGGAGTTGGAGACGGAATGCAAGAAAATGGGAGGAGAGTGGAGAGATCTGGAAAGGATGGCCTTGGATAGGCAGGCTTTGAAGGCCTTGGTTGCAGACCTATGCTTCCCTAGGGGCGAAGGGTGAAGAAGAAGACACTTGTGATAAGGAAAACAAGCCTTCATGCAAAAATCAGTCAGAGGCAACATGACTACACCTGATTTCATAGCGGCGAACGAAACAAAAAATGTTAATACTAAAGGCTGGGCAATCCTGAGGTGTGCGTTCGGATGTATGACATAGAGTCCCAGTAGAGACATTTGTTTGTATAGGAAATCTTGAGTCTGTCACTTCTTCTTCTTTGAACGCTCCTTATTGAGCACTTGTGATTAACCACTCTTTGTGATTTGTATGTGACCCAAGCATAATAGTGATTGTACGCTGTGCCAGATATGCGTCTACATGCAGGCCAGCATATCCGATTTCTGTGACACTTTTTACTTACTAGGGTAGCTTCCCTAGGCCCTATCTCAGTTGTCTCTTATGACATGCCTTGTAGGTAGGTGTTTTAATATTCTTTGCTCCCTTGTGAGCCCCGGGAAAAAAGCAGGCGGAGTCTGTCATTAACGGCAACAGAAAGAATTGGTGAGTAAACAATGTCCTTAAGTGAATATGTATGTATAAATGAGTGATGATACCTTTCCTGGGAGACTGTATATCTGGTACATCGGGACCAACACCTGAATCCTTCTTGAGACTATCTCTGTTTCTGGAATCTCCTGATCCCAGACCAATGCTTGCAATACCAGGACTGACAGCTGATGACTGGCCTGAACTACGTCTTGAACCCATCTGACTTAAGATTGCTGACGTCGGTGGAGAGATAATATTTGCATCCCCTTTAAAAGAGAAATTCAAATGAATAAATGAACAAATTAGCCATATTATACATTGTAAAGATTTATGCAGACCGTTCTTCTTCTGCAATCAACTTCTGCTACGCGAATACTCCAGTATGTGTCATAAACACTGCGGTGTGCTTGAGGTCTTCACCGGTCCCCCATAGTTTGTTCTGTAGGGTTGTTCCTGTTCTACAGATTTCCATTCTCACACTGCTCAGGCTAGGGCAGTCTTGCAGGATGGGCTCTGGGGATTGCTTTGGTGTTCAACAGGTGCAGGCAGTCGAGTCCCTGAGACCCATACTATGGAGGTGTGCTCTGAGACCGCAGTATTCCGGTTCTAAGTCTGAAGACTGTGGTCTGCGCTTTTCTGTTTAATGTATTTATGTTGTCTTGCTCTGAGTTGTATACTACATTTGTTTTTTTCTCAATGGAGACCATTGAATTCTGGGACCAGACGTCAGCCAATCAGCAAGGCTTGGTAACAAACTCCTTCAACCAATGGTATTAACAATACCTAGGACATCTTTGAGCGTCGGAATCCAGCTAAAGCTCAAGCTTGTTGGTCTGTCAAAGAGCCCTGATTGATCTACTCGACTAATGCTGCCAGTGTGGTTGATTCCTACAAATCTTGTCAGTCTCTTCTTCTTCTCTTAACTCCCCTTGAAGCATAATTTCATCTAACCAGATCTATCTTGAGCAAGTCAGCTTAGTTCATTCCAGATCTTTCCGTCCTCTTCTCTTTCTCTGTCTACAGTTTGTCTCCATGTCTCTCTAGGTCGTCCCTCGTTTCTTGCCCTCCGGATTCCATTTCAAAGTCACATGTGAGTATCTGGTTTCCTGCATTCCTAATATATGCCCCAACTACTTCCATCTCCTACATTTTATTTCCTCATCGATATTGTTGATGTCTTTGCGACAAATATACAACTCTGTGTGATTTGTATGTGATCTGAGCATGAGCGATTGTACGTTGTACCAGTTATGCGCCTACAAGTAGGCCAGCACATCCGATTTCTGCTATGCTTTTATGCTTTTATTCTTCTTCTGCATTCGCCCGCTGTGAACTCAGGTGTAGTCATGGCGTATGGAATAGCAGGCACTTCTGACTGATGTGTGCGTGAAAGCCCGATTACCATTTTATTGGTTTCCTCACCATACAGGCAGGCTTTCTCCGACTTCAGAGGTGATGCTTTTTATTTACTTGGGTAGCTTCACTAGGTCCTACATCAGTCGCCTCTTACGACATGTCTTGTAGGTTGCAGTGGTACTATTCTCTACTTCCCTTGCGGGCCCCGGCACCACACGGGCGACTCACCCTAGGTCCTACATCAGTCGCCTCTTACGACATGTCTTGTAGGTTGCAGTGGTACTATTCTCTACTTCCTTGCGGGCCCGCACCACACGGGCGACTCACCCTAGGTCCTACATCAGTTGCCTCTTACGACATGTCTTGTATGTTACAGTGGTACTATTCTCTGCTTCCCTTGCGGGCCCCGGCACCACACGGGCGACTCACCCTAGGTCCTACATCAGTCGCCTCTTACGATATGCCTTGTAGGTTACAGTGGTATTATTCTCTACTTCCCTTGCGGGCCCCGGCACCACAGGGGCGACTCACCCTAGGTACTACATCAGTCGCCTCTTACGACATGTCTTGTAGGTTACAGTGGTACTATTCTCTGCTTCCCTTGCGGGCCCCGGCACCACATGAGCGACTCACCCTAGGTCCTACATCAGTCGCCTCTTACGACATGTCTTGTATGTTACAGTGGTACTATTCTCTGCTTCCCTTGCGGGCCCCGGCACCACACGGGCGACTCACCCTAGGTCCTACATCAGTCGCTCTACGACATGTCTTGTAGGTTACAGTGGTAGTATTCTCTACTTCCTTGCGGGCCCGGCACCACACGGGCGACTCACCCTAGGTCCTACATCAGTCGCCTCTTACGACATGTCTTGTAGGTTGCAGTGGTACTATTCTCTACTTCCTTGCGGCCCCGGCACCACACGGGCGACTCACCCTAGGTCCTACATCAGTTGCCTCTTACGACATGTCTTGTATGTTACAGTGGTACTATTCTCTGCTTCCCTTGCGGGCCCCGGCACCACACGGGCGACTCACCCTAGGTCCTACATCAGTCGCCTCTTACGACATGTCTTGTAGGTTACAGTGGTACTATTCTCTACTTCCTTGCGGGCCCGGCACCACACGGGCGACTCACCTTTACTAAGAGCACCATTCTGTCCTACACTTCTTATTCTCGGCCTGTCGTACTCTGTCACTAGAAGGTTCTCGTGGTGGGTGAGGCTGTTGAAAAGCAAGGTGCTTCTCTCTTAAACCTGGAAACATGAAAATATTTGTTTTTCTTCAATTTAAGAAAAACATAATTCAAATCTTAACTGCTATGAGCTATGCTGTTGATAATATTTTCATATTTATTTCACTTTAATGGTGAAACGAAACTGGGTGGAGGTGCTGGTACAGACTGGGATCATCTTCTTCTGCATTCTCACTAAATTGGGATTTCGGATTCTCGAATCAAGGCAGCCGTCTGCCTCAGATTATCAGCCACATCATACAGTTTGTTCTTACTGCGTGGCTAAATCTCAGAGGCAGATTGGCGACCGTAGAATCTGTTATCCCATTCCTCATTGTGAGGAGTCATTGCACTATGTTATGCTCCTTACGGCCTGGTGCATCCGTTTTCTGCAAGCATTTATTTTGGGTTAGCATTCCCTAGACTTTGATTGCTACACAACCATCCCGCAAGGCAACGGGCCGATGTTTTCAAAATATAGCGGCAGTGTCGCATGTGATGGCGCGAACACAACACTCTGCCGCCATCTTGAAAACCGCCACTTCAGACTGGGATCAGAGAAATCACCTTCATTTTTCGCCCGAGTGGTTACCGTGGCCCAAATTTGGGGTGTAAAGAATAGAACCACTGTTGCCTGCCACGCATGTCGTAAGAGGCGACTAAGGAGGTTTGGCTGAAATCGGATGCATGTGTCCTAAACGTGTAGAAGTCAATTCGTTTAGGGGCCTACCAAACCAATGTGCAACGTATAACGTTCTTGGCAAAGATCAAACATATCACAAAGATTTATTAAAATTGGTCATAAAGAACGAATGCAAAAAAGGAGAAGAAAACCTTCATTTTTGTCCCTGGGCATGCAGGAGTCAGGGGTAATGAACGAGCTGATAGATTTTCTGGCATCGCTACTATATTAGGAGGGAGCTGCAATGAACCAAAATGAAATTATTAACGCAGTGAGAGAGAGTTTCCAAACAGAGGAGTTTCTAGGTTGTGAATCAGTCGCTGACCAGATTGAGATGGATGTTGATAGTGGTACAGCCCGAAAAGAATGACATACCAAAGACGCAAAAAGATTGAGTAATCAACATCGAACTGACATGTTGGATCGCTGGACGCTGCTAGATTTGCTGAGGCGGAGATCGGAGCACCTACAGACATGTCCATAGTGCTATGATGATAGCCCAAATATAACTGATGTAGATATTATTGGTCACAACACATTACATTTCTATGCTTCTACATACTGTGTTTTCTTATGTTTCCTAATATATATATGTATCAATTAATCCGACAATCTTCTTCTTCTTATTTGCATTCGTTCTTTACGACCAATTTTAATCACTCTTTGTGATATGTTTGATCTTTGCCAGGAATGTGTATACGTTGCACATTGGTTTGGAAGGCCCCTAAATGCATAGACTTCTACATGTTAAGGATACGTGCATCCGATTTCAGCCACACCTCCTCAATCGCCACTTACGACATGCATGGCAGGTAACAGTGGTTCTATTCTTTACACCCCAAATTTGGGCCCCGGTAACCACTCGGGCGAATCAGACTGGGGTTTACTAGGTAACATGCACAGTAGGGTCAATGTCATACAGAATGGAGCATCTCTCTTTGCCTTTTACCCCGGGTTGGGGCATAGGCCCTCAACCAACTCATGCCAAGTCTTCCTATCTCTAGCTATCTCCTGCAGCTCCCTCCAGCTCTTCTTTATATTGTTGATCTCCGCCTCCAAAAGAATGGAGCATACAAGACAATTACTTTCACGCCCGAGTGGTTACCGGGCCCAAATTTGGGGTGTAAAGAATAGAACCACTGTTACCTGCCATGCATGTCGTAAGAGGCGACTAAGGAGGTTTGGCTGAAATCGGATGCATGTGTCCTAAACTTGTAGAAATCTATGTGTTTAGGGGCCTACCAAACCAATGTGCAACGTATACACGTTCTTGGCAAAGATCAAACATATCACAAAGAGTGATTAAAATTGATCGTAAAAAACGAACGCAAAGAAGAAGGAGAATTACTTTCAAGCATAACGAGGCTTCCAACCTCCCGTGGGTTACATGGAGATATATACATATATATTTAAATTTTCTTTATCTAGATTTTCTATATTTTCTCGGTGAAAATTCCTAACGGATAAACTGTGCGCGATTTCTTGTGATTGCGGTGTGATTGACGCGGTTTCTGGCCACTATAAGCGGACAGAATGTGTTAATTAGTGTCCGTGTTTGTGTATGTATGGTCAGAGCAGACGCCTGACCGTACATTGTGGCCTTGAGCATGTCGGCGCCGTATCGGAGAATAGCGTGACCTGTTATCGATAGGCAGCGCACCACGTGGCGATGGACTAAGAGCGAGTCCAACCTGCTGCCTTGTAGGTTAATAAATTAAGGCTAAAGGTGGGCAGCCTGACAGAAACGCCGCAAAAGACGGGTGCACAATGTGCAGCGCAATTCGTTTTACGACGACATATATTTTCTCATTTATTTCACTATGTCATTTATTTCACAATCAGAGGTGCCTGATTAGGTGATGTGACTATGTCTGAATTCTTAGTTGACAAACAAACAACAAAAAGACACACTCAATTCTGCTGCTTCTTCTTTGAACGCTCCATATCAACCACTTGTTAACCATTCTTTGTGATTTGTATGTGATCTGAGTCTAAGAGACGCCCGAGTGGTTACCGGGCCCAAATTTGGGGTGTAAAGAATAGATCCACCTGGACTTTGCAGACGATATAGCCCTGGTGTCACACAAATATGAACATATACAAGAGAAAAGTACAATACTTCACAGCACGGCAAAGACAGTAGGCCTCAAAACAAACACAGGAAAAACAAAAATTATTACAAACAGTGAAATCCAACAACCAGTAATGTTAGAAAATGAAACACTGGAAAGGGTTGAGCAGTTTACATATCTTGGTAGCGTACTGACACTAAATGGTGGCACAGAGGAAGATATAAAATCACGTCTAAGTAAGGCCAGAACCGCTTTTGCCAGAATGAAACCAGTATGGAAGTCCAAAATCTACAATAGGACCACAAAGCTTAAACTCTATAAAAGCATTGTTTTGCCAGTTTTGCTCTACGGATCGGAGTGTTGGAGGATGACCAAAGGAGATACTAGCAGGCTGTCAGTTTTCCATCACTCTTGTCTTCGCAGAATCTTGGGAATCTTTTGGCCAGTAAAAATATCCAATAACCAACTACTCCAAGACACAAGACAAGAGGCAATGAATGACATACTCAAAAGAGAAGATGGAAATGGCTCGGACATGTTATGAGAATGAGACAAGAAATGCCTGCAAGGATAGCCCTCACTTGGACACCAGAGGGAAAGAGAAAGAAAGGCAGACCACGGACAACATGGAGGCGCATGATGGAAGAGGAACTGGACACCGCATCTCTGACGTGGGGCTCTGCGCTGAAGGTTGCACGGGACAGGAGAGCATGGAAAGTCCTTTCTGAAGCCCCATGTGTCACTAGGCATGACGGGATTAAGTAAGTAAGTAAAGAATAGAACCACTGTTACCTTCCACGCATGTCGTAAGAGGCGACTAAGGAGGTTTGACTGAAATCGGATGCACATGTCCTAAACGTGTAGAAGTCTATGCATTTAGGGGCCTACCAAACCAATGTGCAACGTATACACGTTTTGGCAAAGATCAAACATATCACAAAGAGTGATTAAAATTGGTCGAAGAACGAACGCAAAGAAGAAGTCTAAGAGCGATTGTACATTGTGCCAGTTATGCGTCTCCAAGTAGGCCAGCATATCCGATTTCTGCGCTGCTTTTTATTTACTAGGATAGCATCCCTAGGGCCTACATCAGTCGCCTCTTACGACATGCATTGTAGGTTACGGTGGTACTATTCTTTGCTTTCCATGCGGCCCGGGGTACCACACGGGCGACACACTCAATAAATAAAATAATTAATGAAATAATAACATTAAATTTAACCGTTCTTTACCATTTGTAACATAACCAAAGTCATCTTGTGTGACAGGTTCCGACTGCTGACGGCTGTATGATGTATTAGCTGATAAGTTACTGAGAGTTGATAAAGCACCGGCGCTGGCTGGGGGTTGTGGTTTAACTATATCCAGCTGACCTGCTGCTGTATGCAATTCAAGGTTGCTGATATTGTCTGAAATGCTGTTTCCTGCATTATTTGAGATATCTGAAATAGTACACTCGCAAATATACACAAATCAGAATGCAGGTATCAGAATTGAAATATGTGTGAAGCATATGTGACAAAAACAAATAGATAATAGTATTGGTTACTGAATCTACGTCATTGCAATCCGGGCAAACCCATAGGTGCTCAGTCTTTCCCTAACAGAAGGCAAAGCGTATGGATACTGATGGCTAGCTGGTTTAAACACTGCACGTGAGCTGTGGTGTATATACCTTTCAGTCCGACTTCAGCATAGCCTTTTTTGGGTACCAGGATCGCCCGAGTGGTTACCGGGCCCAAATTTGGGATGTAAAGAATAGAACCACTGTTACCTACCACGCATGTCATAAGAGGCGACTAAATATGTTTGACTGAAATCGGATGCACATGTCCTAAACATATAGAAGTCTATATGTTTAAGGGCCTACCAAACCAATGTGCAACGTATACACGTTCTTGGCAAAGATCAAACATATCACAAAGAGTGATTAAAATTGGTCGTAAAGAACGAACGCAAAGAAGGTACCAGGATAGCCCTCTTCGATGTCCACAAACTTAGCCAGACTTCGTGATAGTTGTCTATTTCCAGGACCACCATGAGAGGGTGAAGTGGAGTCTTGGTTAGCTTTGTTCTTACGCTGATCGTAACGCTGTCAGCTATGAATCGCAGACTGCTATAACCCATGCAGCTTGTGTGTGGTCCTCAAGGGATAATGCAGCGTTTGGCCCCAAATGAGAACAACAAGATGGAAAAAATTTTTTGGAGAACACACTAAATGTACTCACTTTCATTCTGAGATGTCTGAGATCGAACACTTCTGTTTACAAGGCCAGTCTGAGGAAGATATTAATATAAGGTTACATGAAGACATTATGTATATATTTCACTCTTTATTTTAATGGTTATCTCTCTCTGTCTCTCTGTCTCTCTCTCTCCCCTCCCTCTCTTTCTTCCCCTCTCTCTCCCTCTCTGACATCTTGAACGCCTCGTAATTCCAAATGTAGACAAAAGGGTGAAGAAACAGATCCCATCTTGAGAGCAAAGACACTAGAACACATTGACACCTCATACCCCCATCCCAAGTGAACCCATATATACACAGACGGCCATATATACACAGACGGATCATCAGACACGACAGCGAGGAAAGGAGGGGCCGGAACCATCATCATACTCCAAGATGGCACTACACTAACAAATTCAAGTGCCACTGGAGAACTATCAACAAATTTTAGAGCCGAACAACAGGCAATTGTGGATGCCTCAAAATACTGCAGCAAAGAAACATCCAAAACAACAAACTTGTCTTCCTTTGCGACTGCTTGTCAGTCCTGCAGGCCACACAAAGGGAACCACAAGATAACATGGAAAGAGAGCTGACACTACAGCTAAACAAGCTCTCAGAACACAACAAAATTATTCTCCAGTGGATACCAGCCCACTGTGGCGTACCAGGAAATGAGAGAGCAGACATGCTGGCTAAGGAGGGAACAAAACTTACACAACAGAAACACCCAGTATCACTACCAGAAATCAAGACACATATCAAAAGAAAGTACAAAGAGGTATGGAGGCAACAAACCCACAGCAAACACCCACAAGATCCCATCAGCTGACTAAACAGAAAACAGCACACAACAATCTTTCGCCTAAGAACAGGACACTGCAGGCTCAACCACCACATGCACAGAATAAAGCCTGCTCAGACTGCACAGTGTGCATGCCAGACAGAAACACAGACTCCAGAGCACATCCTGCAGTCATGTCCATCATACATACACCAACGAAATGAAACATGGCCTCATGAACAAAGCTTACAGACCAAGCTATGGGAACTCTCGAAGAACTCCAACTGACATGCAGCTTCATAGAGGCAACCCATCTCATTATTTAGACGAGCATACGAAACCGAACGCAAAGAAGAAAGAAGAAGAGAACGCCCTTGCAGAGTGTGGCTGCAGAGAATATTTTCATCTAGCTAGGCTCATCAATCAAAATCGAACTGGTACGGTCAGTCGCTGGACGCTGTTGGAGATATTGCGAAGGAGTTCAGAGCACCTATGGACATGTCCAGACTGCAATGAAGATATTTCAAACTAAAACTGAAACAGATAGTACAAGGTTGGACTACAGGAGGCCCTAATCCTTTACCTGGGGATCTAAATTACAAGTACCTCTGAATTTGTAATACGGTTCGCCTGAATAGCGAAGGGCTCTGATGATAAGGAAAACAAACCTTCGCACAAAAATAAGTTAGCAACGCCATAATAGCATCATGGCTGCATCTGAGTAGGGTAAACAGGCGGAAGAGACACCAGAGCATGTCCTGCAAGACTGTCCTCTCCTGGGGAGCTGAGAAGCAACATGTGGCCACACCCAGTCGACCTGAAAACTAATCTTTGGGGAAACCTGACAGACCTGAAGCTGATTGCCCAGTTTTTGGTCCACAGTAAATTAAGCGCATGACCAGATATCGCTGAAGAAGAAGAAATAGAGGGTAAACGAAAAAATCAATGATATATCAATGACTCACCTGTTTGGATGTTTTTCTATTGGTGTCTGGGGCACGTGGAGCTTTTGAGCCAAATGCAATCTTGCCATCAGAAGAATAAGCTTTTCGGCTACTCAGATCTAGGTCAAGCATTGAACCGGCTCGAAACTGTTCAGCAAGTGCTGGGCCCTTGCCCGATCTCAAACGTTCTGCACATTTTATTTTATTGAATGTAAGAACCTGTAGAAATTATGCACAAATAATGTTAATTACTTTTAACCGAGTTTTGAGATAGAACAAATTAATAACCATGTGGTTTCCAGGGTAGAGAAATGTCTCCTCTCAGCGTATATCATAACAGGTGATGATCTTCTTTGAACGTTCCATATCAACCACTTGTTAACCACTCTTTGTGATTTGTATGTGATCTGAGCCTAAGAGCGATTGTGCGCTGCGCCAGTTATGTGCCTATAAGTAGGCCAGCACATCCGATTTCTGTGACGCTTTTTATTTACTAGGTGGCTTCCTAGGCTCCTCAGCCACCTCTTACGACATTCCTTGTAGGTCGCAGTTTTATTACTCTTTTCTCTCCTGTGGGCCCGGAAACACACGGGTGTAACAGGCGATCAAGATGGGTAGGAATTTTTCAACAGTTTTCATACATTCATATTGTTGTTGCTACTAGGCAATATGGGAGCAATTAACTCTGTATTTTTCCTTTAAGGAAGTAGAAATGTTGGGCTAAGATAGAATGTGAGAAGCTGTTCTGTCAGGTACAAGAGCGTGACTTTTGATCCTGCACTCAGCAAGCAAATCCTGCCTACTCCACTTCTCCATGCTCTGCTTTCGGTACAGAGTTGACAGCCGTCTTCCCTTGCACCGACACAGGACAGACATGTTAGACAGCAGTCTTCCCTTGTACTGACACATTACACAGCAGTCTTCCCTTGCACCAACACAGGACAAACATGTTACACAGCAATCTTCCCTTGCACCGACACAGGACAGACAAGGTACGCAGCGGTCTTCCCTTGCAGCGACTCAGCACAGACCTGTTACATAGAAGTCTTCCCTTGCACTGACACAGCACAGATCTGTTACACAGCAGTCTTCCTTTGCACAGACAAAGCACAGGCATGATACACAGCTTTCCTTTGATCCCTACTCATTTTGCAAAACTACAATGCAGCAGTTTGTTTCAGGACTCACCTGTGAGTTGCCGAGGACTGCAAGGGATGCAAAGAATAGCACCACTGCGACCTACAAGGCATGTTGTAAGAGGCGACTGAGGTAGGGGCCTAGGGAAGCTACCCTAGTAAATAAAAACATAGCAGAAATCGGATGTGCTGGCCTACTTATAGGCGCATAACTGGCGCAATGTACAATCGCTCTTAGGCACAGATCACAAAGAGTGGTTTAACAAGTGGTCGATATGGAGCGTTCGAAGAAGTTTCCAGGGACACCACATGGAGGTGTAGTAGGATCTGGGTTAGTGCCAGTTGGGTCTGGCACAGTCTTGTCACTTTCTTTGATTGCATCTGTGGCCCCTTTAATCTTCTTCTTTGCGTTCGTTCTTTACGACCAATTTTAATCCCTCTTTGTGATATGTTTGATCTTTGCCAAGAACGTGTATACATTGCACAATGGTTTAGTAGGCCCATGAACGCATAAACTTCTACATGTTTAGAACATGTGCATCCGATTTCAGCCAAGCTCCAATAATCAATTTAAAAACAAACAAAATCCCAGGAAATATTTGCTGTAAAGGCCTACCTGTGTTTGCTGTGCAACACTGGGTGTCATCTGGCACTGTTTTGGAATGCTGTCAAGTTCTCCGCTGTTTGTGTTGGAACAGCCATACAAATCTGTCCACAACAACACATTCAAATCAAATACTGATACAAAAATGATAAATAATAATAATAATTCTTTCAGCTCCATCTGAAGCATAGAACTTCAACAAACATATACCATAATTTTATGTCTAGTAAATAAAAAGCGTCACAGAAATCGGATATGTTGGACTACTTATAGGAGCATGACTGGCACAATGCACAATCGCTCTTAGGCTCAGATCACATAAAAATCATGAGTGGTCGATATGAAGCGTTCGAAGAAGACAATTTAAAGCTCCAGTGTATCTTGCTGGGACAGTCTCACCATTTAATCTGCAACTGCTTTTTCAGCCAGTATAAAACTGGATTATATCACAGATGACACTTTGAAGATCATCCTACTAGCCACTATCCACGGATGCGTCAGGTTGGGAGCATTTACTCCCTTCTGCCAGGACTCAAACTTCTATTACTTACATACTTATTTATTATCTTCATGCCTGGTGGCCGAAGAGGCTTCAGTAACAGTTTTCCATGTTCCTTTGCAACCTTCAGTACAGCAATTTAAGTCAGAGAATACGCAAGGGGTCAATGATAGCAAAATTCATAATATATGCAGCGCTAATAAGCAAATGGTGGCGTCTGTGGTCTAGAGGATAGTGACTCTGTCTATTAACCCCGACATTCTGTGTTCGAATCACACTGCGGACAGTTTGGTTGCAAATTGTTTCGCGTGGATTTTTACAAAGGACGATGGCACCATCCGTTCAGAAAGCAATGGCAAACTACTGAACGTAATAATGTTTAGAAAATTCACAAACAGCGTTAAAAAGCTGGGGTTGATTCGCAAAGTCTTGTAAAGAATATGCAATTAACTAATCACCAAATGCCGTGGAAATTTCGATATTCGATACCAACTTGGCCAAACATTCTCTATGCGCGCACAGTGCTCGGTTGGACTACAGGACATCCTGATCCTTTACTTGTGAATCTCCTTCTTCTTCTTCTTTGCGTTCGTTCTTTACAACAAATTTTAATCACTCTTTGTGACACTTTTGATCTTTGCCAAGAACATGTATACGTTGCACATTGGTTTGGCAGACCCCTAAACGCATAGACTTCTACATATTTAGGACATGTACATCTGATTTCAGGCCCACCTGCCCAGCGTGTTCGTATCGCGTTAGACGAAGGGTGATAAGCCCTTTGTGAGTGTGGGTTCATTCCGCGGGCTGGCAGAGAAAGCCACAGGTTCCCCAGATTTACGGTATTCGTGGCACCGAACCGAAGGGTTACGATGTTCATGGCACCGAGCTGAAAAGCTGAAAGCTCAAGTGCTTCTGGATCGGACCCAAAAAAAATCTGATTTCAGCCCAACCTCCTTACTCGCCTCTTACGACATGCATGGCAGGTAACAGTGGTTCTATTCTTTACACCCTAAAGTTGAGGCCCGGTAACCACTCGGGTGTTCCATAATTCATCTCAATCCTGTTCTTGGTCTTCCCTCTAGTGTCCATGTGAGGGTTGTGTTCATTGGTATAGCTGGATTCATTTGCATAACATAGTTTTTTGTGATGGTATTCATTATTTGTTGCAAACTTCTATGGTGGAAAAATAAATGGAATATAAGCAGTAATGGATCATTGACAAAGCGGCAGAGAAGATCATAAATGCCTTTGAATGCAAATGCTACAGAAGATTACTTAGAAAATTATGGACAGAGAAAAGAACAAATGCTTCTGTTCTTCAACAGTTTGATATTAAAGAGAGTTGGCTATTAAAGAGCATAACATCAAGGAAAATGTAATATTTCAGACGCAACCAATGACATGACTGCCTAGAGAAGATCATTTTGGAGCCTGACGGAGAATGGTGCCTGGAAGAAGAATGAGAGGAAGACCTAAAAGATGATGGGTGCAAGATCTCATTGACGATCTGAGAATAACTGCTGCTGACGCCGGCCAACTTGCACAGAAAAGAGAGTTTTTCAGGACTGCTGTCATGAGAGCAAAGTTCCGGAAGGGACAAGCTACTTGATCTTCTTCTTCTTCCTTTTTCGCGTTCATTCTTTACAACCAATTTTAATCACTCTTTGTGATATGTTTGATCTTTGCCAAGAACGTGTATACGTTGCACATTGGTTTGGCAGGCCCCTAAACGCATATATTTCTACACGTTTAGGACATGTGCATCCGATTTCAGCCAAACCTCCTTAGTCGCCTCTTATGACATGCGTGGCAGGTAACAGTGGTTCTATTCTTTACACCCCAAATTTGGGCCCGGTAACCATTCGGGCGAAGCTACTTGATGATGATGATAATGAAGCAGTAATGCTGTTTTTTTTGCTATCGTTCTTATCAATCAAGTTAACCATTCTTTGTGATCTGTATGGCTTGCATGATAACTTGAGTATATTGCCCTATTAGGCTTCTATGCCATGTAGCACAGGAACATCCTAATTTCGTCTACAGTGTATGCATATAATCCAATGGTGCACAAATTTATTCAGACGAGTAACTGTAAGATTTGACAAACAGAAAAACTTCAAATTCAAGTACCATATCTGGAGTTACACTGTAGCATGACATTAGATCTGTTAGGTCATAGAGAAGACACATAAAAAAATATAGATATGTCCCGACAGGATAACAGTTATCTCGAAGTCGGAGAAGGCACGCCTTAATGGTGGGAGGACACTGATATTAAGGACAGTAGGCCTTCATGCAAAAATCAGTCAGATGCCCAATTCCAGACGCCCTGACTACACCTGAATTCATAGCGGACAAACGCAAGAAGAAGAATAACAGTAAATCAAGAAACATGGTCTCATTGAGAGCCTTACCATCATCATCAGTCGAGTCTGGAGGTTGAGACTTCATAGTGAACACTCGTCGTAGTTTACAGTTAGCAGAGATTGATATTTGATCTACTGTACGAAATGTTTGGTTAGTCCATGTGTCTCCAATAAATGATACCATGTCAATCACCAGGTTCAGCCACTGAGGACAACAATTCATTCATATAATGATATGGTGCATAAACATGGACAATGAACAAGCATCTAGAAGTCAAAAATTGACCAACAAAATTTTCTTCTTCGAATGCTCCGAATCGACCACTTGTTAAACCATTCTTCAGGTAAATGGATCCTACTAGATTCTAAGTTTGTTACTAGGACCATAACTTTCAACTTAGTTCTGTGCCCTCTAGCTGCTTCTTCTTATGTTCGCCTGTTATGAATTTGGCGTAGTCAGGTGCCTTATATGACGTTTCTGACTGATTTTGGTGTGAAGGTCTGCTTTCCTTTTTATCAGTGTTCTCCCGCCACACAAGCATGCCTTCTCCGAATTCAGAGGTTGTCCAGGTCTAACTTTGCAGGTCATGTAAGAAAGGGCGGTCTTGAGGTATGTGTTTCAACAATCTCTCGACTCAGAATAGGACACTACCTACTCAATCCCAGCATACACAGAATGAAGTCTGCTCAGAGTACACAGTGTGCTTGTGAGACTGAAACACAGACTCCAGAGCACATCCTGCATTCCTGTCCATTACACCTAATCATCAAATAGCTTGTCCTCAGCAGAACTTGCCACCCAAACAGTCCTTTGGAATTTCTCTCTTAGAGGCCAGGTGTCCCGCCTCAGCAGTTGTCATGCTCAAATCATCAGTTACATCCTGAATCCATCTTCTCCGTGACCTTCATCTTCTCATCTTTGCCGGGATGCCTCCTTCCATGATGGTCTTCTCCAACCCTTAGTGTCTCTTTATATGTTCAAAATACTTCAATTTTCTCATTCTTATTTGTAGCATCAGCCAGTTTTCTTTGATTTTTCTCTCTCTCTTGATCGTTCTTTTTCTGCCATTTTTATCATTCTTATTGTGATATATAAACAACCTTTGCCAAGAATGTTTGTTTTACGTCACAATCTTCAGTACCATTTGGAGCTCTAGTACTTGTCCTTCGGCGACATGTCCGATTAAAACCAGCGTTTACTGGGTTCGCTCTCCGTTATTCTTTGACTGTCCCCAACCAACCAGCAAGGCAGCAGGTTATACAATCAATCAAGCATGCTGTTGCAGCAAGAGAAATTACTTACCATAGCTCTTCTTACAATGGTTAGGGGAATTTTGGCATGAAGGGGAGTAACTTGTGTCTCTTTTTGTGCAGTCGACAGTAAAATCCTTCGTTTGTTGTTACCAAGATCCGTCACTCTGTCATCAACACAATTGAAGATAGAATTATTTTGTTCTAATTTATAGTCAACATATTCAAAGAAAACAAAGAATTAACAATCAAATTATGTTAGATAAATGATAGTACAAGTCAGTTATGTTAACCTCACATGTCATAAAGCTGATCTAACACCATGCTACAGTATAAAACAGTAGATGTGGCACCTCTGAAGCTGATCTAACACCATGCTACAGTATAAAACAGTAGATGTGGCACCTCTGAAGTCAGAGAAGGCACACCTGTACGGATGGGGACATTGATAAAAAAGGAAAGTAGGCCTTCACACAAAAACTAATCAAAAGTGTTGTACCAGACGCTCTGACTACACCTGAATTCATAGCAGGCGAACGCAAAGAAAAGAAGAAGTAGATGTGGCACTATAAAGTGGGGTTTTCTATTTGTAAAACTACTTTCGGGTTTGCATACTCAGTGACTCCATGAGTATGATTTGTAAAATCGAAATAAAATTAGTGGGACGAAACTGGGTAGAGGTACTGGTACGCCCGAGTGGTTACCGGGCTCAAATTTGGGGTGTAAAGAATAGAACCACTGTTACCTGCCGTGCATGTCGTAAGAGACGATTAAGGAGGTTTGGCTGAAATCGGATGCATGTGTCCTAAACATACAGAAGTCTGTGTGTTTAGGGGCTTACCAAACCAATGTGCAGCATATACACGTTCTTGACAAAGATCAAACATATCACAAAGAGTGACTAAAATTGGTAGTAAAGAGCGAACGCAAAGAAGAAGAAGGTACTGGTACAGACATGGATCAGAGAAATCAACTTTTTTTTGGTCCCTGGGCACGCAGGAACCAGGTGCGAGATGTGATCTTGCCACCAGCGACATCTCAGCTCGAGGAGACTGTAAATGCCGCCCTAACCCTCTCCCAAGAGCTATGTTTGTTTGTTTTATGGTCATTCCATGATATGCCAAGACTATGATAAACATCTCATATGTTTGATGACATTGTTCCACTATTTAAGCGTGTTCCCATCTATCTCAAAGCTGGGAAAATATATTTTCTCCCTCTTCTGGAATGTTCTACATTTTACTTTAAATTCTCAAGAATGATTTCTTCTTCTTTTTTTTTCTAAGATCAGTTTTTCCATGCTCAGAAATCTAAGATTTTTTCTTTTTCTTCTTTCCTATTCTTCTTCGAACGCTCCATATTGACCACTTGTTAAGCCAGTCTGTGTGATGTGTATGTGATCTGAGCCTATGAGCGTTTGTATGTTGTGCTGATTATGCGCCTACAAGTAGGATGGCAAATCGTATTTCTGCAATGCTTTTTATTTACTAGGGTAGCTTTTCTATGCCACTACCTCAATTGCCTATTACAACATGCCCTGTAGGTCACGGTGATACTATTCTTTGCTCCTTTGCGAGCCCCAACACCACATGGGCATTCTCTTGGTTCAAAATTACTTCAAACATCGCCGTGTGGTGCCGGAGCCTGCAAGGAAGCAAAGAATAGTACCACTGCAACCTACAATGCATGTTGTAAGAGGCGATTGATTAGGCCCTAGGGATGATATCCTTGTAAATAAAAAGCAGCGCTGAAATTTTATGTACTGGCCTATGTGTAGGCGCATAACTGGCACAATGTACAATCGCTCTTAGGCACAGATCACATACAATCGACATAGTGGTTGACAAGTGGTCGATATGGAGCGTTGAAGAAGACTTCAAACATAAAAGAAAATGGATTTTCTACAAATACTAATGGTTATATATGGAAAGGTGGATCTCAAGAGATAACAGAGGCGATGAAAAACACTGTTTATGAAGCGCACACAAAAGCCTATTCTAGAAATCTCTTTTTATCCTGATGTTGTGATGCAAAACAGGATTAGAGAAAAGAAGAGGATTAATGGTTATAACTATTTCTTCTCACCCGAGCTCCAATGAGTAGTCGACTCCTTTTGGTAAATATAACTGTAAGACTAAGAATCTCTGTACCAGCATCACTGAAACATGTAAGATAATGTAATGGTGAGGTAATTCAATAGTGAGGTAATGTAATTGCCAGGTAATGTAATGGCCACATAATGTAATGGTTAGGTAATGTAATGGTCAGATAATGTAATGGTCGTAAAAATCGGGAAGATGTCAGACATCTTCTTCTTCGAATGCTCCACATCAACCACTCTGTGTGATTTGTATGTGATCTGAGCCCAAGAGCAATTGTACGTATGCAAGTTATGAGCCTACAAGTAGGCCAGCACATCCAATTTTTGCTACGCTTTTTATTTACTAGAGTAGCTTCTCTAGGCCCCCACCTCAGTCGCTCTTACGACATGTCTTGTAGGTCACAGTATTACATTTCTTTGCTCCCCTTGAGAGCCCCTGCAACACACAGGCGGTCAGACATCTTCTTCTTCTTTCTTCTTTGCGTTCATTCTTTACAACCAATTTTAATCACTCTTTGTGATATGTTTGATCTTTGCCAAGAACGTGTATACGTTGCACATTGGTTTGTAGGCCCCTAAACGCATAGACTTCTACACGTTTAGGACATGTGCATCCGATTTCAGCCAAACATCCTTAGTCGCCTCTTACGACATGCATGGCAGGTAACAGTGGTTCTATTCTTTACATCCCAAATTTGGGCCCCTGTAACCACTCGGGCGGGTCAGACATCTAATAGTAGACAACTGAGAAGATCAACAAATGATATCAAAATTGATGGGTCATTGAAAGAGTTGCCCAGATGATTCCAGGGAACATTGGGCAAAGCACCTCTTGGGGTCCACTCCATAAAATGGTGGAGTGCTATAAAAACAAACATTTCCATGAAAGTGGCTGTGTGACACATAACCCCCACCCCCTTTTTTAGATGACAGATAAGTACTTATATAAGAAAAAATGAAATGACTAAGATATTAAATTTGTGGACAGTACCCCCATTGATGTGATGAGGGATAAGTATTTATATTTTTCTTCTTCGAGCGCTACATATCAAACACTTGTTAAACAAATCTTTGTGATCTGGGCATAAGAGTGATTGTACGTTGTGCCAGTAATGCGCCTACAACTAGGTCAGCACATCCGATTTCTGCTACGATTTTTATTTACTAGTGTAGCTTCCGTAGGCCCCTTTCTTAGTCGCCTCTTACGACACGCTTTGTAGGTCACATTGTTACTATTCTTTGCTCCCTTTGTGGACCCTAGCAACACACAGGTGAAGTACTTATATAACAAAACTGCCCGTATGGTGTCGGGCCCGTAAGGGAAGCAAAGAATAGTACCACTACAACCTACAATGCGTGTCGCAAGAGGCGACTGATATAGACACTAGGGATGCTACCCTAGTAAATAAAAAGCAGCGCAGAAATCGGATGTGCTGGCCTACTTGTAGACGCATAACTGGCACAACGTACAATCGCTCTTAGGCTCAGATCACATACAAATCACACAGTGTGGTTGACAAGTGGTCGATATGGAGCGTTCAAAGAAGAAGAAGAAGATATAACAAAACCTCTGAAGTCGGAGAAGGCAAGCAAGTATGGCAGGGGACACTGATAATAAGGTCAGCAGACCTTCATGTAAACATCAGTCAGAAGCAGCATACCATGAAAAGATTCACTATGCCTGATTTCATGCAGGCTGAACGCAAGAAGAACAATGAAATGACTAAGATTTGTAATTTGTGATGATACTCACAACTCTGTTTCTGATCCTTCGGAGAATAAATCTTGGTGGTAGCTGGAGAGCCTTCTAATGTTAGAACAAATCCTTTCACATCCTTCTCATATGTCTGAAAATTATAAATAATATTCATTTGATTATTATTCTTATTTTGTCCATCAGAAACAGATAAGGCGATCTCCTCCCTTTTTTCATTCACTTACAATATATTGCTTATGCCTGCTTCTTCATTTGTTCTACATGTACTACTAGTTAAACCACTCTTTGTGGTTGGCATGTGATTTGTGCCTTAGAGCATGAATCTGTTGTGCAAGATAGGAGCCTACAGACTCATAGTCCAGCATTTCTGGCTTATGCATGCTTTTTCGTTAGCGTTCGTCTCCCTACATAAAACCCCAACAAATAATAAATAAATAAATATTTTTGTTAATCGACCTAGGGGAGTCCATCCACAGGACGGACTAGTTCTATAGAGACCTCCTCTTCTTTTTCTTCTGTGATCTACTTCTGCTATGCGACTACTCCAGTATGCGTCATGAACAGGGCGGTGCGCTTGAGGCCTCCACCGCCCCATAGTTTGTTCTGGAGGGTTGCTCTTGTTGGCCAGATTTCCATTCTCACGCTGCTCAGGCTGGTGCAGTCTTGCAATAATATGCTCTGGGGACTGCAGGCAGCTGAGTTTCTAAGATCCATTCTATGGAGATGTGCTCTGAGACCGCAGTGTCTCGTTCTAAGTCTGAAGACTGTGGTCTACTTTTCTGTTTAATTTATTTATGTTGTCATGCTCTTAGTTGTATCCTGCTTTGTTTTCTCTTAAGAGATCTCAACACCTACAGCTTTCTTTGAACACCTTGATGTCAGAGAGTAAAAGAAGAAAAAAAAGGCAGGTTTTGATTGACTGGACCCTCATCATTGCACTTCTGTGAGTAACCATGTGTGCTCTGATCTCTTTCTTACACCGGAAGATCGCAGTGCATGAACTCCGTTGTACTGGCAAGGAGGCTCCCGATGTAATTTAAAAGATGCTGAAAATTTTGTAGTAATTTTAATTTTTTCTAATCAATGTTGCTCAGGCAATGGCTTTCCAGCCTGCTCTTCTCAATTTTGAACTGCCAAGGATTCTTTTACGTGCTCAAATTGAAAACAGGACCTACGTTTTATCTGCCATCTCCAATAGGGCTAGGAACTCGATCTCGCCTAGACTGAGATCAGGGATCTCTGGAAAAATGTCATGAGGGAGCAAACAGAGTACCTTTGTAACAAGAGGTGATCACCTAACCTCTATGCCAAAAAAGGAAGATATGGCTGATAATATAGTAACTTGTCTACCTCCATGTTTGAACTCTCACTAGAAAAAAGATATCTATTATCTGAGTACTCAACAATCACAAATGATGTTACAACTCAACAGTTGTAATACTACTTTTGCAAATAACAACTAATCTGTTTCATACTCACTGTTACCTTTTTAATGCCAGAGCTTGACTCTTTCCAGTTGGTCATAGATTCACGGCCTTGAGTGCTCAACAGTTCAAAGTAGGGGCCACCCTATAGATAATAAGTTCCAAGAATGGTTAATACAGAATGGATTTGACAGTTAATTACTTATCCATAATCATAGTATCTTCTTCTTCTTGCATTCGCTCGCTATGAATTCAGGCATAGTCAGTGCGCCCGGTGTGGCGCTCTGGCTGATTTTTGCATGAAGGTCTGCTTTCATTATTATCAGTGTCACCTGCCATACAAGCAGAACAATCATAGTTCATACAATCATACTTCTCCAACTTCAGAGCTACAATCATAGTATCAAAACTTCTTCTTCTTCTTCAAAGGCTCCATATCGACCACTTGTTTAACCACTCTTTGTTATTTGTATGTGATCTGAGCCTGAGAGTGATTGTACTAGTGCCATTGAGCGAACCAAGTACTTTTGGAACAAGAGGCGAGCACCTAACTTCTACGCCACGGAGACCTAATCTATGAGTCTAATATACTTGTGTAGTATAAAGCTGGGGTTGATTCGCAAAGTCCTGTAAAGGATATGCAATTAACTTTTAGTATTAAATTAACTTTACTGACTATTTATCTTAACTCGAATATATTCTCTGTACACCCTGCTTACCTGGAATCCACTTTTAAAAGCCATAATGCATCAGTTGTCGTTTAAATTATGTGCCACACTAAAGTGTTTCGCTGCGTTCACAGAGATGGGAAAATATCTGAGTCAAGCTTGTGTCACATGAGAGAAATAACATAATCTGTAGAATACAAAATGTAATTAGTATATCTTTACCTCTGTAGTCAGAGAAGGCACACCTGTATGGGGGGGAACACTGATAACAAGGAAAGTAGACATCACATAAATCAGTCAGAAGCAACAAACAAGGCGCCCTGACTATGCCTGAATTAATAGTGGTTGAATGCAAAAGGGGCCGCCCGTGTGGTGCTGGGGCCCGCAAGGGAAGAATATTATCACTGAAACCTACAAGCGTAACAAGGCATGTCGTAAGAGGCGACTGATGTAGAACCTAGGAAGCTAACCTAGTAAATAAAAAGCATCACAGAAATCGCATGTGCTGGCCTACTTGTAGGCGCATAACTGGCACAACGTACAATCGCTCTTAGGCTCAGATCACATACAAATCACACAGAGTGGTTAACAAGTGGTCGATATGGCCGAGTAATGGAGCGTTCGAAGATTAGAATCCTAGATGTGAATAATTTCTGAGTGCACAATAGCTGCTAGGATCATGTGTGGCATGAATTCCTCCCTAGTTCTGTCGCCAAGTTGTCCCAGAGACTTGAGTAACTCTTTTTGAGTTGTGTTCCGACGCCGACGACAGTATTCCAATTGTCAGTCGACGTTGTAAACGGTTGTTAAAGTTAAAATCATGAGTTGATTGTTGTTGGCCAGCATAGACCAAAACATTCAGCAGAGTGGCTCCCAAACAATACCACATTGCAACATTTAAAAGCATATTAAGTGGTTTACAATTATAGCTAAAAATTGATATATGTACTGTATACTAACAACATACAAACATCTATAACATTTTAAACTGTACTCCTAAATGTGGCCACTGTTGATCTTTCAGAACATGGGCGCCATTTTACAACTACTGTTGTCAACATGTACTATTTCCGGGGAGATAACTTACTTGTGATATCTTGATACCGTCTCTGAATGATAACAAGAATACCATGGATCATTTGGTTGCTTCAGTCTTCTTCGACCGATCCATATCAACCACTTGTTAACCACTCTTTGTGATTTGTATGTGATCCAAGCCTAAGAGCGATTGTACGTTGTGCCAGTTATGCACCTACAAGTAGGCCAGCACATCCGCTTTCTGCGACACTTTTTACTTGCGAGGGTAGCTTCTCTAGGCCTCTACCACAGTCGCCTCTAACGACATACCTTGTAGGTTGCAGTGTTACTATTATTCTTTGCTTCCCTTGAGGGCCCTGGCAACACACGGGGAAGTGACACATATAATGTCAACATTCGAACTGACTATCAGTCTATTGTCTATTCCCAGGTGGAAGATGTAGTTGACTGTGCACTCTTGCCGTTAAGCGTAGGGATGGGAGCTTTAATTTGCGTTCTAGGGCTAGATGAGTCGCCCTTGTTGTGTTGTATCTGTTTATGTAGTGTGGTCTTGATATCGTCTATCCATCTTTTTCTTGGTCTTCCCTTAGCTCTAGTACCCGATCTTTTGTTATTGTATGCTGCTATTGGTGGTTGGTTATATTTCATTCTCATTTAATGTCCAAACCACTGCATTTGTTGTCTTTCGGTGTATTCGATGCATGAAGTTATGCCCACTCTGCTTCTGATGTCCTTATTTCGTGGTCTGTCTTTCCTGGTGACTCCCACTGCCTTCCTCAAGCATTTCATTTCACACGTGGTGAGCTTTCTGTGGTGTGTTGCTGTAAGAGACCAAGTTTGGCACTGGTAACAAAGTGTTGGTAGGAAAATACTTTTTATCATCTGTCTTTTCACATCCATCTTGATCTTTGTGTGTTGTAGTAATGGTGCCAGCTGGTAGGCCACTGCATTTGCTTTTGACACCTTGTCTCTATTTCTCTATCGAGTTTTCCGTCCTCTGTGAAAATGCTGCCTAAATATTTGAATTCAGAAACTTGCTTTACTCTGGTGTTATCTATTTGTATGTTTGCTTGGCTTGGTGTTCTGCTGATTTTCATGGTCTCGGTCTTTTGTTTGTTGATTTTCATGTTGTACTTTCTACATGCTATTAGCAGCGAATTCATGTGATGTTATAGCTGATCTTCATCTTCATAGATTAAACTTTGGTCGTCCGCAAAAAGCAATTCGTTGATTTGGTTGTTTAATTGGTCGTTGTGATCATTGTAACTCTCAGTACTCATGAAAAATGTTTGTGAGTGTCAATTATCCCACACACCATCCGACATGGTACATGATAATGACAAATAGAAGATGAGAAGAAATATGACATACTTTGCCACTGTGGGTACACATACCACTATATCATCTACTCCAGCAAAGTAAGGGGGGGGGACATTAATTATAGGTAAGAGGGGCATACGAGTTCATACGGCAGAATAGTCAGGGAAGTCAGTGGTGCATTTAGTATTTTTTTTTCCGATCCAGAAGCACTTGAGCTTTCAGCTCTTCGGCTCGGTGCCATGGATATCGTAACCCTTCGGTTTGGTGCCACGAACACTGTAAATCTGTGGACCTGTGGCTTTTCTGCCAGTCCGTGGAATTGAACCCGCATTCACAGAGGGCTAGTCACCCGCAGTCCAACGCTCTACGAACACGCTGGGCAGGCAGGCAAAGGCACTACTAAGGCTGGAGTCACACACAAAACTACACTCATGTGTGAATTCTGAGTGATTCATTGAGTATGATCCGAAACGTGGTGGCTGTATCTGCGTTCCGGGGCACATGGCTGTCGTTGGCAATGAGAGAGCAGATAGACTGGCTCCGCTACCATATCAGGGGATCAGTCAATGGATAGAGCTGACATTCTGAAGCTTGCAGGGGTGCTATTCTTTGCTTCCCTTGCGCCGGCACCATACGGGCGCAACAGGTATCTCTCGCGCGCGCGATCGTTCTTTTTGACCATTTGATCATTATCTTGGATTCTCCGAAAGGAGTTAATTCTTTTTTTTTCATGTTTGTTGGTCTACACGCTCTAATATAACCAATAAAATTTTCGCCTTAGGTTGAAAGGGGCGTGAATCGGCTTAAAGAGGTTTTAATCCCATACTAACCAAACACAACAAAAAACTTTTTTACGTCACAATCTTTAGTACCATTTGGAGTTCTGGTGCTTGTCCTTCGGCGATGTGTCCGATTTCAACCAGCGTTTACTGGGTTCGCTCTCCGTCAGCCTTTGGCTGTCCCAGCCTACCTGCAAGTCAGCAGGTTAACGGATATATGAGTAGACTCATCAATCGACATCGAACTGGAATGGACGGATAGTCGCTGGACGGTGTTGGAAATATTGCGAAGAAGATTGGGGCACCTACGGACATGTCCGAAGTGCAAATGAATACATTCCAAACTAAAACTGCAACATTGTGGGCATTATGAAGTCACTAAAACTGCAACATTGTGGGCATTATGAAGTCACTAAAACTGCAACATTGTGGGCATTATGAAGTCACTAAAACTGCAACATTGTGGGCATTATGAAGTCACTAAAACTGCAACATTATGGGCATTATGAAGTCACTAAAACTGCAACATTATGGGCATTATGTAGTCACTAAAACTGCAACATTGTGGGCATTATGTAGTCACTAAAACTGCAACATTGTGGGCATTATGAAGTCACTAAAACTGCAACATTATGGGCATTATGAAGTCACTAAAACTGCAACATTGTGGGCATCATGTAGTCACTAAAACTGCAACATTATGGGCATTATGAAGTCACTAAAAGGTCGTCTGTTAGATAGTGAAACCGCTAATCTTCTTCTCCTTCTTCTTCTTTGCGTTCGTTCTTTACGATCAATTTTAATCACTCTTTGTGATATGTTTGATCTTTGCAAAGAACGTGTATACGTTGCACATTGGTTTGGTAGGCCCCTAAACGCATAGAACTTCTACACGTTTAGGACACATGCATCCGATTTCAGCCAAACCTCCTTAGTCGACTCTTACGACATGCGTGGCAGGTAACAGTGGTTCTATTCTTTACACCCCAAATTTGGGCCCCGGTAACCACTCGGGTATGGTAGGCCTCTAAACGCATAGACTTCTACACGTTTAGGACACGTACATCCGATTTCAGCCAAATCTCCTTAGTCGCCTCTTACGACATGCGTGGCAGGTAACAGTAGTTCTATTCTTTACTACCCAAAATTTGGGCCCCGGTACCACTCGGGCGGTTTTTCAGAGTAATCTAGGTCCTACATTAGTGGCTTCTTACAGGGGGACTGCCTAGAGTAGTTGATAGTAGCTCGGCCTGCTAGCTGTGAGACGCCTCATAGCTCGGGTTCGAACCTACTGTCCGGCATTTGTTCGAGTCCCTGGTCTTACTCAGGACGATAACGTGAGTACCTCTGAAGTCGGAGAAATTCTGCTTGTATGGCGAGGGAATACTAATTACGAGTACATTGAGCACACGGCTGCCAGTGTAAAGTAATTTACAATGTGCACGCTGCTGCCATTGTAAGAAATTGGAAAAACAGATTTTCACGCAAAAATCAGTTTCAGAGATGGAACTTCGTCTGAGTTGAAAGCGGACGAAAGAAAAAAAAAAAGAAGAAAAAAAAAAAAAAAGTGGCTTCTTACGACATGTCTTATAGGTCGCAGTGGTAATATTCTTTGTTTCCCTAGCGTGCCCTGGCACACAGCACAGGCGAAGATTATATGTAATGTGATCGACTCACTTTCTAAGATTGTATTGAAAAAAAATGAAAATTGTGGCACATCCTTTACAGGACGTAGCCATCAACAACAGTAAATGAGTCGTTGATTTTCTAGGCACCGCTTATACGTTTCGTAGTTTGTCATTGCTTTCTGAACGGTGAGGTCTATTTTTACCTTTTGTAAAAAAAAACTACGGAAACGAATTTGCTTCCAAACTGCCTGTCGTGGAGTTTGAACCAGGTACGCTTCGGTTGAGATCGAACTCACTACCGTTTAATCTACAGAAGCTCATAAAATTATATCACAAGGGACAGTTGAGGGTGGACGGAGAAGAGATGGTCAGAGAAAATCCTAGAATGACAATATCAAGAGCTGGCCCGACTTCTCCAGACTCGTTCGAAAAGTTGAAGACAGAACTGTAGCGGACATTTTGTTTAATGTCTCCATCCTGACACCCCTACTACTTTGGAAGGTTATGGGTTTTATGAAAAATATATTTTAGATGCGTCTCTTTACTTTATTATAGTCCGTACAACAACTCATGCCCACAGTCCAATGCGAATTGTAGCAAAACCATCAAGTCCACAGTAGCGAAACTTTGCACCCAATCTTAGAATTATACCGATGCAAATGTCTGATAGAAGAATTTGCTATATGTAACCTGGATTTTGTAATATAACAGTTTCCTTTGATGTTGGCGGCATACTTGGTTAGTCTGAAACGAAATTTTAGTTTTTACAGTAAATGTACCAATATGACATTTGATGACAAGTTTCATGCAAAGGCGTATCATCTTAGTTTATACATGGGGGCCAATGTTAGTACTTGCAATAAAGTCATGCAGTAACCAAGAAATGTAGACTTAGTTCTATTGTTGTTTTTAAATAACTTACATTACAATTAAAGATAGCTGCCACGCCATAATGGCATCCCTCTTTCACGTCTAGGCTTGGGACTGGCAATGGCGGAGCTACTTGGAGACGTTCTTTTCAAATCGCAACTTCTTCGTTACAATGTGCGTGTGGTAACATATGTAGTAGGGAGGTATTACTATAATAAAATAGCTCTTTTCTCTGGTTCTTGTATACTGTAGTACAGATGACATATACGTGCCTCTATGCGGAAATGCGCGTATAATATTAATGATACTTTTTGCATTGTAACTTCAAACTCATTAGAAATGTTATATCAATGTCTGTTTTGTGAAGTCAACAATATGACCCAATAGTCTCACACTAATTCAGGTATACGCCTTTAACTAAATGCGTGGTTCGGGCATATGATGAGATATAGCTCACTCTCTAAGACTATCCTAGAGGGAACAGTTGAGGGTGGAAGAAAGAAAGGAGGGCAGAGAAAATCCTGGTTTGACAACATCAAGAGCTGGTCGGGCAGAGTTTCTCCACACACGCCCGAGAAGTTGAAGACAGAGATTCATAGCATGCTTTTTGTACTGATGTCTCCACAGTGATACCCCTACGACCCTAACGGGTTATGGGCATTATTATTATAATGACGCCATTTATTTACCTCGGACATTCCTGAGTTGATTTGGTGCACTGGAAATGCAAAAATTGTTAAAAACCCACGGTATTCGTCCTGAATGTCGATATTTTTGTCATCAATGTATTAAAAAGCTGTAAACATTAGTTTTATCCAACCATGCCAATGGAGGCGTTAAATATATAGCACAAAGAAGGAAACTTCTAGATGGTATGATTGTTTGAATGGCAACAAATATTTTATAGCGTCGGGAACATGTGTAGTTCCCATGCAAGTTTTCAAGTTATTTTCAAATGGTTACAAAGATACACATTTTACTGTGGGCGGGGGACTGCCTAGAGTAGTTGATAGTAGCTCGGCCTGCTAGCTGTGAGACACCTCATAGCTCGGGTTCGAACCTACTGTCCAGCATTTGTTCGAGTCCCTTGGTCTTACTCAGGACGATACCTCTGAAGTGGGAGAAAATCTGCCTGTATGGCGAGGGAATACTAATTACGAGTACATTGAGCACACGACTGCCAGTGTAAAGTAATTTACAATGTGCAGGCTGCTGCCATTGTAAGAAATTGGAAAAATGGATTTTCACGCAAAATCAGTTTCAGAGATGAAACTTCGTCTGAGTTGAAAGCGGACGACAAGAAAAAAAAATGTGGGCGTAACCTCTTTTGTGCTAAAAGATATGACATATGGAATAGAGAGAGAGAGAGTGCGTGTATGTGTAACAGGTCACTAGTATATAAGTTTAAGTTTCTTTAATTTTAGGAGTCCCATCAAAAGTTCCATCTTCGTCTTCGAACGCTCCATATCGACCACTTGTTAACCACTGTGTGATTTGTATGTGATCTGAGCCTAATAGCGATTGTACGTTATGCCAGTTATGTGCCTACAAGTAGGTCAGCACATCCGATTTCTGCGGTGCTTTTTATTTACTAGCGTAGTTTCCCTAGGTCCTAATAGCCGTCCATCGCAAGCGATGATGACAACAATCTCAGACGTGTACTGTTGCACCTCTCTGGTGTGTGCGGAGGTGACTGTAGAGTCCAATCCTAGAACAGAATCCCCGACCACAGGTGGGGCATACATGATCAAGGTTAGACATGTGCGTGCTCTGTCTTTTCGCGCTGCTCGTTTTCTCTGTGACTCAACAATACGATGATTCTCAGCTATTCGGGTTCCTCTTTGTTGTTACAGCGCCACATTTGGCGATCTTGCGCAAGGATTCCCAGCACGTATTGTCTATATCGAAGCATTTCAGAGACACTTTAAGAGTGTCTTTAAAGCGTTTTTCTGTCCACCAACTAGGTCCTACATCAGTCGCCTCTTACGACATGCCTTGTAGGTCGCAGTGGTACTATTCTTTGCTTCCTTGCGGGCCCCAGCACCACATGGGCGTAATCAACCAACCAATCAATCGATCAATTAATTCACCAACTAACAAAGAAACAATTTCAACATTATTACTTATACTTGGATTCTCCGCAAGGAGTTCATTCTTATTTTTCATGTCTGTTGACCTATTCGCTCTGATATAACGAAAAAAGGCTCGTCCTTAGGTTGAAAGATGCGTTTCGGCCTAAAGAGTCTTAAATCCCCTTCACAACAAGTAAACAAAATAACAGTAAACAGTAACAACAAATATACGATGAAGAGAACAAACAAATGGGAAACAAATCGTGCTTTTTTGTCTGTTACATATAAATGAATTATGTCCCTTCAAGTAATAATGTATAGGCGGGAATACGCATACGGGTCTCTTTGTTATATAGTTCACTTGAATAGTTTATTCGCAGTTAAGGTCTTGAACGTCATAGCGTCGTGTGCTGAAGCTGCTTCTGTCCGCTCACTTATCCTTATACAGAATACTTAACAACTATGGGTAAGCCATTTCAATTCGATTTTATAAATTAAAGACGCAATGCAATACTATACAAGTCGTTCGAATTAATAGTTAAGTGATGTTTGTATATGCAGAAAGTATCTGAATTCGTAAATTTATGTTTGTGTGTCAGACTTAATTGGCGAAAGCTGGGCACCGGTTTTTCCTTCTTTAGCCATCTTGGTTTGCTGGTGTGGGCGCACGCTTAACAAGAGAATCATAGCGGCCTATATTCTCTATACATTTTACTATGTTGATATTATATAGTCAATTTATTACCACTTTATAGAGGAATGTTGAAGGTATATTTTGGTGATGATTATATGCGAAAGTTATAAGTGGAAATATGAAATAAATTTGGTTAAAGTGGTGCAAGTTGGGTGTTAGAAAATTGTTTTTCTTTGTTCGAAGGTCGACGATGAGGAATCGAGAGGGAAAATGAATTTCTAGCGTCAGTACAGGCGGCTAGTTTTGAATTTATCAAAGAGGGCGCATTCTCTGAAGCGCTTTTACGAATTATTCTATGAACTGATATAACTGCTTTAAAGTTATAGTATAGTATATTACTATTGCATAATATATATTTAAAGCATATATATCGAATTTTATTGGTTGTAATTTTGGTAAAAAAAGGGGGAAAGATAGACTGGCTGAAAAGGAGCAGGTAGAACCATGCCTGTTGGAATTTAAATACAGAAAATATATGAATACTTTTCAGACATTTTTCTTTAAACTTAGTTCATATTGAAGTGAGTGTTACAGAACTAGTTGTTAATTTTGTTGAATCCTTATGGGCAAGGAAATAGAATTAGCATAAAATCAATGATTTGAACGCATAGATTAAGATACTAACAGTTTCAAACTAAGTTGAAAAATTGAAACATGTTTTTAACATAAAGTATAAAATAATTTATCAAAAATATTTTCACTATATGTTTGTATTAAATAAAATGTGATTAGTAAATTTTATTTTTTTAAAGGGTTTTGTAACTGCTATTATTAACTATTACTACTGGTGGAACAACCATACATATGTACTTCTATGCAGATTACTACAGTTCTAACACTAATAGTAATACATAGTGATGGTAGAAAACACAAAGGAAGTGAAACATGACCCATTTTCATACCATGTGGTATGTTTGGAATACTGCAAATTTTCTATTCACAAATACTCCACATAGTGGGAAATTTTCAACAAACACAGGCCACCTTTACTTTCTTGTATTTCTCCGGTACCCAATTGAGGCTGGGTTGCAGTTGAAAAAAACTATGGAATTGATACTCATACAAGCTAGTGATTAATGCACTATGCCAATGCTATCACAGCTTTCTGAAAACACTGTTTGGAGTATCTGTCATGGAATTTGACTGAAGGCAACAAAAGACACATAAAATTGATCTGCATTCTCATTCTTTGTAGAAGTCTTATATACTAGTGGACATGATGACGTAACTAATAGTTGGTGTCAGTTTTGGGGGGTGTTATAGCGAAGTCATGTAAATTGCATTAGGATTGAATTAATATTGATTAATTTACAGGTCGTCCTAAAGGTGCTATTGGTAAAAACTCCAAAAAGAAGGTCAAGGATGTTAACAAACCTAAGCGTGCAACCTCTGCATACTTCTACTTCTTGGCACAATGCCGTAAGGAAGCAGCCAAGGCCGGAAAGGCCCCAACAAAGGTACTTACTATTAGACAGTTCAGTATGCAGTTAATATATATGATTGGGGCATGTGAGAATGGAAACTTGCAGCATACCAAAACAAATGTTCTGTAAACTTTCGGAGGGTAAGAGGCACAAGGACAGACCACTGCTCAGATATAAAGTCTCAATGAACTTCTTTTCTATAGGTCCCAGCACATGGGAAAAACTAGCTGATGACAGTTGTGTGGAAAGCGATATTGCGCATGGTCTTTTGAGAAGAGACTTATGTATCTCACTTGTGATCACCGCTTAGACTGATGTACCAGATTTCCCCATAAATTTCATTCAAGCGGAAATCTGATTTATGCAGTCTTAGCATGGATGTGTTTCATCACATTTTCAGCGCCATTTGGAGCTCTGGTGCTTATCCTTTAGAAAAGTATTTGGTTTTAGCCAGCATTTACTGGGTTCGCTCTCCATCAGCCTTTGGCTGTCCCCAGCCGACCCGCAAGGCAGCAGGTTAGACTTATAATATATGAGCTGATAGAGAAAAGTGAAAACTCTTATCACAAGGTTTTCAAAGTAAACACTTGCCAATTGAGTCTGTAAAAACGAAAAAGGCCATACAATACAGTTGAACATTATCTTATCACAAGGTTTGTTGTATACAGATATATTCACAACAATAAATAATTTTTAATTTTATCAGCCACTGTCCTACTTGTTCTGTATTGGATTGACACATTTGTTGACTTTGCTGAACCATTTTTGTGTTATCCAACACAAATATTTCTCTTTTTTACATTCCAAAGATTGCAGAATTCACTAAAGAGGCTTCAGAAAAATGGAAGGCATTGACAGGTGACAAGAAAAAGCCTTTTGAGTCAGCCGCAGCTGAGGACAAGAAGAGATATGAAACTGAGGTCAGTTTATCGTTTCTTGTACAAATTATTTCAAATAATTTTTGATAATCTTTAGTTTTCAGTGGAATGGTACTTGTCTGATCTGATTGTCCATGTCATAAGTCAACTCTGACAGCCTATGACCAAATCGGATGTGATACCATGCTGGTGGTACTTGGGATACTTTTTAAATTCTTAGTTATCAGTCTACAAATTTGTGTCCGGTTAGATATGTACACAGGGACACTGTAGCAAACCACAATGTAACCAAGAACAAATGCAAACTTGTGTCCTATCATTATAGAAATATATTATTCAGTTATATCATTTCATGATCTGATTGTAAAGTTCAGATTAGTTTTCAAATGTTGTTTGTTCGTTAACTAAATTAACCATTCTGTGTGGTCTGCGCCAAGATATGTTATACCCCATGACATGCACATCTGAATTTCAGCCAAAACAGATTGGATTTGCCTACCTTGACATTCTGAGACTTTTCTTTCCCTTCTGTTCATCCTGATTATTCACTCATTATTGCTTTCTTCTCAGCCACTCATTGAAGCTTGATATGATCTGAGCCAAACAGCATGTACATGCGAATGCCACATTGAGGTTTCGGATACGGAACATTTTCAATTAGAAATTAGAATTTTCCGTTCAAAGAAACGGAAATGTTGGGACATGAACAGATATCAGTCTCATTGATGTGACTAGTTGAGCTGTTTTGCTTTGCAGATAGTGCAGGATTGGACAATTCTGGCATGACCATCCTGCTCAACTATAAACCTGAAGATGGTTTGTGGCATGATTTCCTGAATCAGTATCTAGGTCACTGGCATGACTATCTCTCTCTCTTTTCCTTTTTACCTCTGATTTGGGGCATAGGTCCTCAACCAACTCATGCCAAGTCTTCCTATCTCCTGCAACCTGTCATGAGTACCGGTTATTAATCTAGGACATAGACCAGATTTCTGTTGGTTTCAGACACTCCCGAGATACTGGTTGTTTGATGTGCAACCAATTCTCAGCTGTACTCACTGTAAACCTCATGGTAGTTCTCCTTTAATCCCATCTGTCTTTGTCAGACTACAACGCAGCAATCTTGATTCCAGAGCCACCACATAGAGATGGAGTAGGGTCTTAGTCAGTGCCAGCTCACTGACCATGTGCTATTTTGTCTAAGTCTTATTTCATTGTCCTTATGGCACCATTGTTCAAATATAATTAACATCTTGCTGGAGTTAGGATTGACTAAATAAATATATGCTTTTCTGAACCAGATGGCCGTATACAAGGGTAAGACAGTAGACCCCAACAAACCCAAACGGCCACCAACTGCATACTTTGTCTTCTTGGCTGACTTCCGTATTAGGATGGCAAATAAGGGTATTGAACACAAAGAGCTTCTTAAAATGGGTATGTACATCACATAATTTTCAGCGTGTAACATTTTGATCAGTTTAAATTATCTAATTTAAAGACAATGGTAAATGATAAAGCAGACAAGCTAAGAGTCAACACAAGAACAAACGATCACAGCAATAACTCTGCATACAGTAGAGCTAATCCTAAAATGAAATTTGACAACATGCGGCCATGGGAGACACGGAAAGAGTTACATACACCCAACGACTCAACCATAATGATGAGATCAGAGAACCATTTTTTTACTCCAACCCAACACTTAATCATGTGAACAGAATTCAACCACAACACAACTTCAGAGTGCCAGCTGTATGCACATTATCATTTATGGCCACCGTTTCAGGTGCCAATTGCTAGATGTCCGTAAGATCCTTCTACCTCCTAGACCAGATAAATGGAACACATAACAACTTACACACACATTGAATCTGCTGGATCCTTGAAGATGATAGAAAATGTTGTTTGTAGTAAATCATACAATGTAGTTTCATGCCTTAAAAAATATATATAATTCTTTTGTTTAACATAAAATATGCATATTTTATCACTTTTCTTTTTTTTAACTACCAGCTGGTGAAGAATGGAGGTCTTTGAGTAATGAGGACAAGAAACCTTTTGAAAAGAAAGCCCTAGAAGAGTCAAAGAAATACGAGTCAGCCATGACTGAATACAGGAGGGTATGTACATTTTTTTTCTTGCAGTTCTTGATTCATACTACTGTCTTCAGTACTTGTTGGTGAATGGGAGAACCTGTTTGATTGACCTGCTGATGCAACTTCAGTGCAAAATGTCTTCCTTCTTTTATTTACATTAGTTTAACAAACTATTAGCAGCGTTAATTACGTTGTTTGATTTAAACAGCGTTTATTATTAGCATTAAAGTTCTTAACTTTTAGTTGCATTAGTTAATTTGTCCCAACTTATTTTATTTAACCCGTCATCCATCTGAGCCGATATTCAGGCTCCCAGTATTTTTTAAGATGATACAAAGGCTACATTACAATATAAATGTACAGTATATATATATGGAACTGCAGTAAAACTATTTGATTGGCAAAACACGTAATTACAAAGTACTGTAGTTTTACAAATTACAAAAACAATGACAAAATACAGCAACGTTTCGACCAACAAGGCCTTTATCAAGCAACGAACAAACAGGAGTGACAAATTAAAATGAAATACAAATGTAATATAAATGTACCTGAAGGTTGAAAATAATTATGGGATTAAAAGTTGTAACAACTTTTTAAAATGTTAATCTTGTCTGAGATGATCCTAAAGCACTAAGATTCCTTGGATGATGTTGCAATATCTCCTAATCGTCAACTATTAGAAATAATTATTAAAATATATTTTTTCTTATTTCAGACTGGTGGAGGTGCTGCAAGTGCGCCACCTGCTAAAAAGGCTAAGGTTGTAGAAGAGGAGGAAGAAGACGACGATGAGGAATTGGAAGATGATGAAGAGGATGATGATGACGAGGATGATGAATAAATGTCTGCCCTCCCTTCAACTTTGTACATAAATTACATCACTAGTTCCCATGCCATTCACTTTTAACTTTGAAGAATACATTCAGAATATGATGTATTCCTAGTAACACTGATTAATGTATTGTAATACTGATGTGTTCTGAAATATCTGGTCAAATATAATTTAATTAAAACTCCATCTTTAGATTTTTTGATCTGACTGAAATTTATGTCCAAATTCACAGAACTATTTTATAATGGTTCAACCTTGTCTACATCAATAGTCAGTACTTATAGTGCCCTCGCTGTATGCATTTGTTAATGGTTCTTAGTCTAATAAATGTTGATACGTCACCATTTCTTGCGGTAGTTTCTCATCTGATTGAATGAATCATTTCTTGTCTCTTACTTCGGACCTATTCATTATTTCATTTATTTGGTATCAATTTATATCCCTTTCTGACGTTAATTTATAACCTAACGTCAAGAGATCAATTGCTGTCACTGAAGCTATTCTGTAGTATCCATGATCGAGGTTCAGACAAAAAACACAACTCACTCACTGCTGGAGAGTTACACACACATCATATGCACCAATAGTTTTATTTTAGAAACTGCGATATCTTAAAGTGCACCCTACTGACCGATCCTGTCAGTAATGCTAAACTTGAGAGTTAAGTTCATAAGAAAAATAGGCGATGAAAATTAGTCTCAAGTTAGATCTATAACCGAAAGCCTAGAGGTGTTAAAATGTGCAGTGTGATCCTGCTCAACTCGCATACAAGAGGTGAACTTGAGCATCTGGTTAAGCTAACATGCTGACGTTCCGTCCTACATTAAGTATGAGCCTACAGAGAGCACAAATCATGGTTAGCATGACTGATAGAACAAACAAAACTAACATTCTGATTGCAAAAGAATTAATCTCACCATATCCGAATGTGGTTGCAGGTGCTTTTGTTCAGTCCTAATTTTAATGGAAAAAGTACAAGGCATTTTCAACAATATGATGAACGTGTCTCAGGGATATATATTTTTTCTTCTACTTTTTGCCTGCCTTGTACAGAAGCAGCATATCATCTCAGACTGTTGTGTGTTGTTAATTTTACATTTGTGTTGCATTATACATAACTGTATGCATTAGGTTAGGGCTTAGTTTTGATATCCTTGTTTTTGTGGATGTATGTGATGTAATATGTCTTAAATGACCATTGCTGATCTTATATCCCATGAATATATTCATATAAGCATACCTCCCTTCTGGAAAATGTTATAACTTCACTGAATTGTGTGTTGGCGTGATTGGAAATACTATTTTTGAATTTTATTCTTTTATTTTAAATTGATCAAAATGTTTCCTGATATTGAACTTTCAGTGTAGATAGATTATCCATCTGACAGTAATGTAACTTTCACATTGTGACCATATATTTGTAACATTTTATACTAGTATTGTTTCAACAAGGATGAGGTATATTACAACCTATCTAGAAGGGACTTGCCTCTGGACTGGTCACAACAGAATAAGACACCACCTGTGACTTGCGAATATAACAACAGAGCATATCCTGCAGAACTACCCCCAGTGTGCTGACCTGAGAAGAAAGAGGTGGCCCACTTACACCTGCGTCCAAGATGAACTGTATGGCATGGCTAGAGCTTGCCTTTATTTTAGAGAATCCAAAATCTCAATCTGGTGAAAGCACAGAAGATGCTAGTATTGTTGAACAAATTGTGCGATTCGTACTGCTAGGTCAGAAACATGACACCGTTCATAATTGTGGACATAGTAGATATTGTATTGGAAGTATATGTAGTCCTGGCACCAGTTGGATCACATTTACTATCCATGATCCAGCATGGTCTGAATAACAAGTGTATGACCTTACTAATTGTGAACATATTCTAGACAAGCATTGTGGCTGGTATTAATTGTTAACTTTAGGAGGAATTTTGTTATTGTAATTTTCCGTTAAATTTCCTAGTTTGTCAGATTGTGAAATTTTTAATAAAACGGCAAACTCCTTTCTCTCTGCTGCATGTCTGCTTGAGCTTGTTAATTAATGTATATTTGGATAAACAGTTATAATGTAAATGGCAGTTTCCTTAATGGTGATTTGTAGAAAGTATCAAATTGACACCAGCACATAAAGTTTCTTATTTTAAAAAAAACTGACACCTATTGACACTAACTGTAAATTGGTAGCTATAAATTGGTATTGTTTGATGTTCCTTTATAGAATGCTATTTTGTGTGTGCTGTAAAATAGAAATCAGTATGCAGTTAGTTTTAAATATTACAATTTTCCTTGTTTATCATTGTCAATCAATTACAGTAGAATTTACAGTTGTGAAAATGAACAATTTGAAACTGTCATCCTGTCGATTAGTTTTTTTTTTAATAGTAATAATAAATTCTGTTAATTTTCTTTGAAGTAAAAATGTTCCATTCTTGATGTCAATGAAACACATGTTGTAATTAAATAAATAAAAAAACACATGCCTTCGTTTTATCAATTTCTAGACTTGTTGCTTTATGTTCATCAAACAATAAATTCTTCGAGTGCTTCATCTCAACCATTTTTTTCTACATCAAAACTGGTTGTATTATGTTTGAGCTGTGCTTCTCTCTCGTGATAACCTATACTTCTGCCTGCTATGCTTTTTATTTATTAGGGTAGTTTCCCTATGTTCTACATCGGTCTCAGTGGTACTATTCTTTGCATGCCTAGGCACCGCATGGGCGAAGAATCTGTTGGTGACTTGGGGTGAGCTGAAAGGCAAGAGACACAAACTGAGAAGTTGTCACGAGAAAGGTCAAATATATTGCATAATACTATTTACCACATTCTCCTTTGCGTTCGTTCTTTACGACCAATTTTAAATCACTCTTTGTGATACGTTTGATCTTTGCCAAGAACGTGTATACGTTGCACATTGGTTTGGTAGGCCCCTAAACGCATAGACTTCTACACGTTTAGGACATGTGCATCCGATTTCAGCCAAACCTCCTTCGTCGCCTCTTACGACATGCGTGGCAGGTAACAGTGGTTCTATCTTAACATCCCGAACTTGGGCCCCGTTAACCACTCGGGCGATTACCATATTAAATAAACGGATATTCTGTGAAAGTAATTCTAGAAATATTGTTTTTTTCCGATCCAGACCGAACACCATAAATCTGGAGAACCTGGGGCTTTTTCTGCCAGCCCGCAGAATTTAACCCACACTCACAGAGGGCTTGTCACCCGTCGCGCAACGAACACGCTGGGCAGGCGGGCTTTTATAGTGTTAAATACTCAAATTGTAGCATGACTTGTAACCAGGACACGTCAAAATTAAACTAATGAGAAAAAATCCGAAAACTCAATTACAGTAAACCCTCGTTAACACGAACACCCGGTTAACAAGAACAAAAATGTGGTCCCGTCATAAATGTCTATTTCTTATCAGTAAATAACACGAATTTATGTGTATCACGAACTGTATTTTAGTCCCTCCGCCAATTTTAGGTAAACACGTAAAAAGTACTACAGTTTTACAAAATACATAAACAGTGACGATAAACAGCAACGTTTCGACCAAAAGGCCTTTATCAAGCAAACAATACAACAAGAATGACGAATTTCGAGGAACACTACAAATGGACGATTACATGGGGAAACATAAACCTTTATCTCATTTAACCCGAACTTCCAAAGCTTCACAATGTTTGTTGTCACCTTAAAGCCTTTCATTGTTAGTGATCGGAAAGGTAACACTAACAGTTTCATTTACCAGTGGGATGCCCTTGAGTTTGAGATAGGTGGAGACATTAATATGTACACAAAGCATTTTCGGACAGCGGGGAAAAGATTAATGCGTCCCCGGAAGGTGCGATAGCAGATCTGTCGGAAGTAAATTCGTCGTTTCCAGGATTCGGTCACATCGTAGAAGCTCTGGGTACTGTATTTTTATTACAGGTACGAGAATTTTATAGCCAGAACACCCAATTAGAAGTAAAGTATGGTTTTGGGCAGGAAGGGAGGGGGTGGAAGGAGAGAAGGAGGAGCAGAAAGTGAAAGTGAAATTCCAGTTGATAAAAATCTGGTGAGAAAATGTTCAGATAGGACGGAAAGTTAGATAGTCAGTTGAAGAGTCATGTCTAAGAGGAAGCAGACAGGTATAGATCTGGAAACAAAACTAAGAATTCTAAACGAAGTAGACCGTGGTGCATTGAAGAAAAAGACAATTGCTGAACAGTTCTTACAGACTCATTGTCAGCTATACAAGCCCTGGAGGCTAAATCCACTGACAGCACAGTACAAAAACTACAAAGAGAACTTGCTCAGCTTTCAGAAAAGGCAGAAATTCACTTGCAGTGGATTCCATCTCACTGTGGCATTGCAGGCAATGAGAGTGCTGATGTCTTAGCTAAGGAGGGCAGTGCCAAAGAGCAAATTTACCAACCCTTGTCTTTTCAAGAGGTCAAAACCCTCATACAGAGAAAATCTGCAGTAGACTGGAAGACAAACACTGGATATGATTATGGAAAAGACTCCCTCAAAGACCTAAGCAGAACAGACCAGGTCATTATATTTCGACTACGCACCGGACACTGCAGACTCAACAAACACTTATACAGACTAGGAATAAGTCAAACAGCTCTCTGCCAGTGTCAGCAGGCAGAACAGACACCAGAGCATATCCTGCAAGACTGTCCTCTTCTGTGTGAGCTGAGAAGCAACATGTGGCCACACCCAGTCGACCTGAAAACTAAGCTTTGGGAAACCTAACAGACCTGAAGCTGTCTGCCCAGTTTGTGGTCCACAGTAAATTAAGCGCATGACCAGAGATCGCTGAAGAAGAAGAAGAAGAACAGTATGGAATTGCCAAGTCTACCTTATACACAGTACTTAAAGACCGGGAAAAAATTCTTAATGCTGTTGCATTAGGTTCCGGTAACAAATCTAAGCGACTTCGTAGTGCTAAGTACGAAGATATCGAAACGCTACTCTAGAATGGTTCAACCATATGCGCACTTCCAATGTACCTTTAAGTGGACCTATAATTCAGTCAAAAGCAAATGAGATTGCCAAAAATTTGAACATTCAAGATTTCAGCTGTTCCGCTGGTTGGCTGTACCGGTTCCAAAAGAGACACTCAATTTCATCAGTAGTGATTTGTGGTGAAGCAAATAAAGTTGATGAAGAAGGGGCAAACAACTTGTTGCATGGATTTTACCGAGTGAGAGAAAAATATGCCCCGTGTGATGTGTACAATATGGACGAAACTGGACTTTTTACAATCTTTTTCCAAGTCATACCCTCGGAATAAAAGGTGACAAGTGCCATGGTGGTGCGCGCAGTAAACAACGTCTAACTGTTGTCCTTGTATGTAATGCAGACGGCAGTGATAAACACCTCCCATGGGTGATAGGCAAGTCCAAGAAACCACGTTGTTTTAAAAACATGAACATGGATACTCTACCTTGTATCTACTCTCACCATAAGAAAGCTTGGATCGACAGCACATCATTTCGTAAGTGGCTTCTTCATTTCAACAGTCGAATGGTGGCTCAGAATAGACATGTTCTTATGACAATGGACAGGTGTACGGCCCATAAAATACATGATCTGAACTTAACAAATGTAAAGGTTCAATTTTTCCCCCTAAATGCAACAAGTCGTCTTCAGCCTTTAGATCAAGGCATTATTGCTCTTATGAAGAGAGCTTATCGCAAGCGACTTGTGAGAGCTGCAATTCGCGCTGTTGAAAACAACACGATAACCCCAAGTTGGAGTGTGCTCGATGCAATAAAACCTATCGCTGTCTCCTGTGAATCTGTGCCATCAAAACACTTGCAGAACTGCTTTAGCAGAGCCTGGAGACATAGCAACACTAATCCTATCGAAGAGTTAGATGGTGACATCGACACCACCTCTCATGACGAATGGGATATTCTTCAAGACGTTGCAAACCCTGGAGTTAGTTTTGAGGAATTCATTAGTGCATATGACGATGTTGCCGTGTGTTCTCCAGGAATCTGATGTACATGTACAATCAGTTGTGTGTGAGGTGCAAGAAATATCATCAGAAGAAAGTGATGAAGACAATAGTATACCGCCCACCCACCAGGAAGTGTTAACGGCCTTGGACACTTTAGAACGGTTTGCTACAACAGCTGAAATGACCACTAGGTTTACGGAAGCTATACACACAGTTGGCCGTGAAGTTACTATGCACTTTCGCCCCCGTCTGCGACAGCGCAATATACAGGAATTTTTCTGCAGAAAATAATACGTGAGTACTTCTTTAAAAGTTAATTACTGTAGTAGTGTTTATATGATGGCATCTGTATTGTATATGGTTAATACTGTGCTGCATTGCAATGCCAAAATTTGAGTCCCCGATTACACGAATTTTTTTAACACGAACTCGTGATTTTTCGGTCCCTTCGAGTTCGTGTTAACGAGGGTTTACTGTACTAAAACCAGAGAAGATAATGATTTTGCATAGCTGAAATATTTGAGCACGAAATTTAAGAAAAACGAGAATAAACTAAACCTTTGTATTCCAACGATCGTGGGTTTGAATCTGGGTTCTGTTTGCAGGTGTATTTTTTCCAGAGACCATAGGAATATTGCTGGAGCTACGGAGTTCATGCTTTGTGCAATACTCTCAGCAAGTGGCGTGCCATTTCTGCAGAGAGGGACCAAGCCATATGGGGTAAAACCTTGAACAATGGTCAATCTTTCGGTTTTTTATATGTGATCTTTGCAACCGGTTTCATATGCTCACGTCCAGTGGCGGCTCGTGATAATTTTTGATGGTGGGGCCAGACATTTTTTCAGGATAAATCATTGTTTTAGATTGCTATATTTTAATTTTAAAAATAATAAATACACGTTATACATTATTTTTGGCCGGCCCCACTGGCCCTTATAAACGAGCCGCCACTGCTCACGTCTAAACTTTGAGATCGGTTGCCTCTATGCGGCAGCATGTCAGATTAAGTTTCTCGAGGTTCCCCGTAGCTTGCTGTTAGATTTATATGGAGTGCAAAGCGAATTTGGTTTGAAGACCAAGTAACAATGTTTGGAAGAAAGATTTTTAGAATATCATACAATAGCAAATGTTGGAAAATGACAGTAGCACGCTCGTGTGTTGTCGGAAGGCAAAGAATAGTAACAATGCGACCTACTTAGAACCTATTGAGGTAGTAAACCTAACCTAGTAAACAAAAAGCTTCATAGAAATCGGATGTGCTGGCCTACTTGTAGGGGCGTAATTGGCACAACGTAAATCACTCTTAGGCTCAGATCACATACGCATCACACAGAGTTGTTAACAAGTGGTCGATATGGAGCTTTCGAAGAAGAAAAGTAGCATACATTATACATAACTTAGAGACTTTCAAAACAGGGAGATATTTTGGCAAGGAAACATCAAAAGATGTTAAAGAAAATAATTGTACACCACCGAGAGTTTGGCTAGATTTAGACTTGGTGAGGGCCTAAGCTTAATAACTATTTGAGACTCCCTATTAAAACAAATTACATCTCACAAGAATTGAAGACATACTGGGATGCCTTTTATTATTTAGTAGCAAGAGATTTACAGTGAAAAATACAATTTATTTTAAATTGTAGTATGGGCCTTTTGGGAAAGACAGCTCTTCAAAGGACAGCAGGATACTGGAAACCTGAAGAAGAATTGTAGAAATAAATCTATATATCTTCTTCATGCCCCGTTTGATATATAAGGCTTCCACAAAAGATTTCTATTGTTACCGTTCTGTCGTCTTTATCTTAATTGTTTCACAACGTTAAGCCCCAATCTTTCAACTCTCTTACCACTGCTCGTATAGGATACTATGCAGTGACGGCTCGTGATCATTTTTGTTGGTGGGGCCAGACATATATTTTCGGAAAAATAATGGTTTCTGTTAGGATATATTTTAATGTATAAAATAAAAAATACACGCGACACCTTATTTTTGGTGGGCCCGACCCCACTGGCCCTTAATGACGAGCCGCCACTGATACCATGTGTAAAAAAAAGGCGGTGACGTGGTTAATGACCAATGTACCAGCTATGACATGAAGAGGATATAGATACTAGCGGAAAGGTAGGGTAAAAGAACAGTGACGTGGTTAATGCCTAATGTATCACCTATGACAAGAGGTATAGATTACATGGTTTTTAAAGCCAAAGGATTGACTTCATTGCACCTGGTTTTACCCCATCTGGCTCGGTTCCTCTCCGCAGATATGGCATGCCGCCTGCCGAGAGTATTGCACAAAGCACGAACTCCGTAGCTCCAGAAACAATCCAAGGGGTCTCTGGAAAAAAACTGCACTCGTGAACAGAACGGAGCGGTCCGGATTCGAACCCACGACATTCGACTGACAAGGCAAAGGACTTAACCACAGAGACCCGAGCCATATGGGGTAAAACCCGGTGCAATGAAGTCAATCCTTCGGCTTAAAAACCCTTTAGGATATAGATACTAGAAGAAATGTAGGGTTACATGATTCGTAGGATGGATGGCAAGACATCTGGCTTATGCATGAGAGAAATTCTGAAAGACTATTAGGGTGGCAAAGTTCTGATCAGGACAAGCTATTTGATGATGCGTCTGGCATAGGTCTCCAGCAGGTTTCATCACAGCGGAGATCATGTCGATCCTTGCTTTGTTAGCCAAACCGCCTGAGTGGTTACCGGGGCCTTTTTTTTTTTTTTTTTTCGTCCGCTTTCAACTCAGACGAAGTTTCATCTCTGAAACTGATTTTTGCGTGAAAATCCGTTTTCCAATTTCTTACAATGGCAGCAGCGTGCACATTGTAAATTACTTTACACTGGCAGCCGTGTGCTCAATGTACTCGTAATTAGTATTCCTCGCCATACAGGCAGATTTTCTCCGACTTCAGAGGTACTCACGTTATCGTCCTGAGTAAGACCAGGGGACTCGAACAAATGCCGGACAGTAGGTTCGAACCCGAGCTATGAGGCGTCTCACAGCTAGCAGGCCGAGCTACTATCAACTACTCTAGGCAGTCCCCGCACTCCCGGGGCCTAAGTTTGGATTGTAAAGAACAGAACCACTGTTACCTGCCACGCATGGCGTAAGAGGTGACGGAAGAGGTTTGGCTGAATTCGGATGCACATGTCCTAAACGTGTATGTAGAAGTCTACACAATATATATATATGAGATTGCAGTAAAACTATTTGATTGGCAAAACACGCAATCACAAAGTATTGTAGTTTTACAAATTACAAAAACAATGACAAAATACAGCAACGTTTCGACCAACAAGGCCTTTATCAACAAACGAACAACAGGAGTGACAAATTTGAAAAAACAAATGGACGACCAAAAACAAACGTTTCTAATGAAAATGACTTTCATTAGAAACGTTTCCAGATTTTCATTAGAAACGTTTGTTTTGGTCGTCCATTTGTTTTTTAAATTTGTCACTCCTGTTGTTCGTTTCAATGAATGACATACTCAAAAAGAGAAGATGGAAATGGCTCGGACATGTTATGCGAATGAGACAAGAAATGCCTGCAAGGGTAGCCCTCACTTGGACACCAGAAGGAAAGAGAAAGAAAGGCAGACCACGGACAACATGGAGGCGCATGATGGAAGAGGAACTGGACACCGCATCTCTGACGTGGGGTTCTGCGCTGAAGGTTGCACGGGACATGAGAGCATGGAAAGTCCTTTCTGAAGCCCCGTGTGTCACTAGGCATGACGGGATTAAGTAAGTAAGTAAGTTGTTCGTTTGCTTGATAAAGGCCTTGTTGGTCGAAACGTTGCTGTATTTTGTTTTGTAATTTGTAAAACTACAGTACTTTGTGATTACATGTTTATGTAGAAGTCTATGCGTTTAGGGCCTACCAAACCAATGTGCAACGTATACACGTTCTTGGCAGAGATCAAACATATCACAAAGAGTGATTAAAATTGGTCGTAAAGAACGAACGCAAAGAAGTTAGCCAAACGAATTTGTTTGACTAACAAATCATACTACAGTACAGGGAAGTGATGCAAGGTCTTGACCAGTATGCGTATGTTTCCTGTTCGCCTCTGTGAGGTTCCCAGCAGGCTTCCTCACAGCGGAGATCATGTCGATTCTTGCTTTGTTAGCCAGACGAATTTGTTTGAATAACAAATCAAACTACATTACAGGGAAGTGATGCAATGTCTTGACCAGTATGAGTATGTTTCCTGTTCGTCTCTGTGTCCCAGACAGTGAAACACGTACAAACAAAGTACTATAGTTTTACAAAATACATAAACAGTGACGATAAACAGCAACGTTTCGACCAACAAGGCCTTTATCAAGCAAACGAACAAACAGGAGTGACAAATTAAAATGAAACACAAATGGACGACCAAATACCAACGTATCTAAGGAAAATCTGGAATAAAAACGAATAACGAAATAAATGTAACACAAAAACACACATAAAAACTAGAAATAGAAAAGAAACAATGAAACATCTAGTAAATATATAACTTGCGCGATATACGCCAATGCTCTGTGACCCTGTAGCTACCCATTTCAATGATACTGGCCATTCAGGAGCTTGCGATGTCCAGGTCACAGCCATCCGATCATGTTCCTCTGATGATCGTAGTCGATTTGCTCTGGAGAATCGGTTGATTTCTTTGTATGGTACCTTGCGACCACGCGGCTCAACGTATTACATTCTTATGCTTCTTAGTACTTTCTCTTCCCATGCTTTGTAATCTCTATGGGTATATGTTGCATGTATTACATTCTTATGCTTCTTAGTACTTTCTCTTCCCATGCTTTATAATCTATATGGGTATATGTTGCATGTATTCAAGTTATATATTTACTAGATGTTTCATTGTTTCTTTTCTATTTCTAGTTTTTATGTGTGTTTTTGTGTTACATTTATTTCGTTATTCGTTTTTATTCCAGATTTTCCTTAGATACGTTGGTATTTGGTCGTCCATTTGTGTTTCATTTTAATTTGTCACTCCTGTTTGTTCGTTTGCTTGATAAAGGCCTTGTTGGTCGAAACGTTGCTGTTTATCGTCACTGTTTATGTATTTTGTAAAACTATAGTACTTTGTTTGTACGTGTTTCACTATTTACCAAGTTTTACTGCAGTCTTCCCCTATTTCGATATTTGTCCCAGACAGTATACATTCACGTTATAGAACTAGACTTGATGCATACCAAACGAAAAGCATAGAGTATAGTTGTATGGCACTATATGTTGTCAACATCTACATTTCATTCGTTGTATAAGCGAAGCTACGAAGTTAATTCAAATTGACCGCCTACGATCCGCGATTAATGGGAACTCTTGCACGACAGCGGTGTTAAAAGTGAAGCTGTCATGGTGGGTACGTGAAAAACGAAAGCAAAACTGTAAAACAAAGTTAATACAACAGCAGGTAAACTGTAGAATGTGGTAGTGTAAAATAGTTGTGATATATAGTAATTTATACCAAATATAACATGAACTGAGCTTATACAATTTATTCGATATAATTGAGTTAATGACTCGAAACAGCTGGCTCGATTAGGCGGTGTGTACAAATAGAAATGGCCGAACGGAAGTGAATGATACAGCAGCTAACAGCAGACGTTCAATTTGATCAAATGTCCGATTTGTTACAGTAGACAAAATAAACTAGTGATAAAATTTGATAGCCTTATAATATTGAAAATATATCCTCGCTGAGGTCTTAAATATCGGTATCCTATTTCAGTTGGGATGTCCAAGCCTGGAGGTTGGTTCTAGATAGAAGTCTTCTTAAGTTCTTAAGTGTATGACACTTGACAGTGACAGAACAGTGAGAACTCACTTCTTAAAAAGTAGTTAAAGTAACTACCTACTGTTGTTGGTGATAGTATAGTGATAGTACTCTCACTCACACTGACTAGGACTAGTTGACCGTCGGTAAAATCCGGGTAAAGAAAGCTGAAAAGTTGATGGCAGGCGTTAGGCCATGCGTCGTATGATGCATGCATGAGAACACAGCGCTGCTTATCTCATTGTTTAGCATTTGTCATCAAAATTTTGTATATAATAACACTAACTAATAACTTAATAACAGTTTAAAGTATAATTACATATATTGGATTCATATTGTAATGTCACTGTAGCAGTGTATGTTTATAGTTTATACATATTTGTTTAGGATCATCTGTATACTCAGAATTATTCTGCTCATCCAATATACAGACCAGTGACCTTTCCTTTGTCATTCTTGACCGGTGCTTACTTAAAGCACCAGTTGTTCATCTCCGAATAGACTCTTTTAGGAAAGTTATCTTTCTCAACTTTCTGAACAGATTCAGTCATCATCAGGTCCCGGTTGGCGTAGGCGATCATTGATCTCCATATATCTCTGTCTTTGGTGTTTGCTATAAACTCAGATATTGACGCTCGACAGTTGAGTGCCATGAAGTCAGGCTATCCACAATTTTCTCTCTCTGTCTTATTCAGCATCACATTCTTCTTCTTCTTTGCGTTCGTTCTTTACAACCAATTTTTATCACTCTTTGTGATATGTTTCATCTTTGCCAAGAACATGTATACGTTGCATATTGGTTTGGTTGGCCCCTAAATGCATAGACTTCTACACATTTAATGATATGTGTATCCGATTTCAGCCAAGCATCACATTGAAAATCACAATGTTGCAGAATTAATATTTGACAACATTGTTTCTCAGTGGATGTATGTAGAAATTAAGCTGTAGTTTTCTTAGTTTTTAAAGGATTTATATGAATTATATATTGTTTTGTAGATAAATAAATGGACTATATCAACTACTAAAGAATGGTATATGCAGATTATGTACTGTTAAAAAAATGTGATTTACAGAAACAGATGTTTTAAAAATTCAGAATATCATTACATTTTGATTTTGTTAGATCTCTCATCTAAACTTCTTCTGCATTCGCCTGCTATGAATTCAGGCATAGCCATGGTGCCTGGTGTGACGCTTCTGACTTATTTTTGTGTGAAAGCCTGCTTACCATTTTATTGGTTTCCTTGCCATACAGGAAAGGCCTGTATACGGGCCTTCTCCTACTTCAGAGATCTCATCTAAACTAAAACATCCCATATTTATTTTAATATGTAAAGGTCATGCTGAAAATAAAATTGATTTCCGTTTTAAAACTTAAATACAGAAACACAATATGAGATATGTTTTATTTTATGCTGTTTTATTGGTTTACTGTAGACGATGTTATCTCACTAGGTTGATATGTATAAGTGAGATAGAATTCATCTGGGGTCTCTGTTTAGTGGAGGTTAGGTGTTCATCTCTTGTTCCAAGTGTAGTCGGTTCGATTCCTTGTGGAGCCATTGTGATACTTTTCCAGAGATCCCTGATCTTAGTGGAGGTGAGATTGAGTTTCTAGTTCTATCGGAGGCTGATGATAAAACTTAAGTTCGGATTTAGTAATTGAATGATATTTCTTCTTCCTCATTCATTTTCATACTCACGTAGGTTATAGCAGTATGCAGTCTGCTGAACAGAATGTGTTGTGTTGCAGTTTTCAGCTTGAGATGTCGTGTCTGCACCTTTCGATCTGACTTCAGCATAACCTTTTTTGGATTAGCTTCTCCCTCTTTGATCTCCACAAACTTAGCCAGACATTTTTTGGGGCTGCCACAGAAAGGTGGAGTTGAGTCTTGGTCAGCTTTGTTCTTACTTTTGGATTTTGTTCTTAAAGTCCATTCAGCTTGTGTATAGTTCCTCGTAGGGCACTGGAGCGTCTGGCCCCAGAATGATATTTCTAATTTGTTAACTATCTTGTGCAGCTGATCTAAAATATTGACTTTTTTCCTCAACAGATTGTATGATTAATAGGGACCAATATTTCCTACTGCAGCTGTGTTTGACATCACCTTCTAAAACGAGCAAAATTATATTTGATACTGCTTGAACTGTATATGGTTCAACTTCAATATTCACAATACTACAGCCATATGTGCCCGAAACTGAGAAGCAACATTTGATAGTACATAGTGAAGTGTCTTAGATAGTGGTCAGTTAATGGCCAGTGAGTACATTCTAAACTTTACATTTATAAAGATCATCTAGGTTACCATGGCAGCAGACAATTCCAGTGCTTATGTAGCATCTGGCAGCACCGAGGGTAACAGTGGAGACAGTAACATTTTTGGTGTCTTCCGCCGCAAGTGGGAGAAAGTGCAGGATGTTATACAAGGATTCACTTCTCCACTGAAACGCCACAGCATGTATGAGGAGCTACCTGAGCATGTGTGGCCTCAGGAACACATTGAAGTGTCACGTGTCATCCAGCAAGGATTAGGTCATAGCTTCCTCCCTTGCCAACTAAGTAACCCTACTTGGTGTGACTACTGTGGGGATTTTATATGGGGCATCGACAAACAGTGTTTGCGCTGTCAGAGTAAGTAGAATTTCATTAATTTTATCTCTCACTATCAGTCTTGAATACTATTTTATATAGGGCATCTTCTTGTTCTGCATTCTCACTAGATTGGGATTTGGATTCTCTAATAAAGGCAGCCGTCTGCCTCAGATTATCAGCCACGCCATACAGTTTGTCTTGGATGCTAGTGTAAGTGGGCCACCTCATTCTTCTCAAGTCTGCATACTAGGGGCAGTTCTGTAGGATATAATTCCTATGATTTCTGCTTCCCGTTTGTGCCGACCTCTTCCCACAGTAAGTTTTGGCCACCCTCGTGATGGTAGGTCTGACATTCTTACTGCATGGTTAAATCTCTGAGGCAAATTGGCGACCGTAGAATCCGTTATCCCATTCCTCATTGTGAGGGTCGTTGCACCATGTTATGCGCCTTACGGCCTGGTGCATCTGTTTTCTGTAAGCATTTGTTTCGGGTTAACATTCCCTAGCGGACACATGCATCCGATTTCAGTCAAACCTCCTTAGTCGCCTCTTATGACATGCGGGGCAGGTAACAGTGGTTCTATTCTTTACACCCCAAATTTGGGCCCGGTAACCACTCGGGCGATATGGGGCATCTACAAACAGTGTTTGCGCTGTCAGAGTAAGTAGTTTTTTTCATTTATTTTATCTTTCCCTATCAGTCTTGAATACTAATTTGTATGGGGCATCTTCTTCGAACGCTCCATATCAACCACTTGTTAAACCACACTTTGTGATCTGTATGTGATCCGAGCCTAAGAGCATTTGTACGTTGTGCCGGTTATGCACCTCCTATAAATAGGCCAGCACATCCAATTTATGGGACGCTTTTATTTACTAGGTAACTTCCTAGTCCCCTACCTCAGTTGCCTCTTACGACATGCCTTGTAGGTCACAGTGTTAATATTCTTTGCTCCCCTTGCAAGCAACGACAACACATGGTCGTGATTTTACTGTACAGTTGAGTTTCATCCAGGAAGATGGGGTTGTTGTTTTCTTGGTTAATTCTCATCTTTTTCTTATGAATGTTTAGCTCTAGTTGTTCCTGTTGTCTCTAGACTTTGTGAATGTTATTTTCTTGATAATCTCTTATCAAGATTTTATGGCCATTAGTGATTTATTGTCTGACTGTATATGTTATGTCTGGCGTATATCTATCTCTCTCTTTGCCTTTTCAACTCGGATTGGAGCATAGGCCCTCAACCAACTCATGCCACGTCTTACTATCTCTAGCTATCTCCTGCAGCTCCCTCCAGCTCTTCTTTATATTGTTGATCTCTGCTTCCAAATCCCGTCTCCGTGTATTTCTCAGCCTCCCCCTCTTTCGCTGTCCCTGTGGGTTCCAGGCAAGGGCCCTTCTTGTTATATTTCCCTCAGGTTATCGCAAAGTGTGTCCTATCCAGCGCCAGCGTATTTTTTTAACCTGTTCGTTCACTGGAATCTGTCTTGTTCCCTCCATAAGTTCCTCATTTGTGACCCTATCATACCATCTTAGTGCCTCTATTCTGCGCAGACACCAATTGATGAATGTTTGCAATTTATGCGTTATTGGTCTGGCGTATAGAAAGTCTGACTTTCATACATTATTTTGTATCCTTTCCTTGATAAAGGAAGGCCTTTTGTTCAAAACGTTGCTGTATATTGTTTTTGATACTCTGTAAAACTACATTACTGTGTTTTTACTTGTTTTGCCTTTATTGCATATTTTATAGCAGTCTTTCCTTACATCTTCGATAATCCCTTCAGGAACAACAAATGTGTTGTGACTATGTAAATAATAGAATTGTTTGAGTTATGTCCCTTGAGGATACTTTTTTGGGGGGATTCAATTCTTCTTCTTCTTACGTTCACCCGCTATGAATTCAGGCATAGTCAGGGCGCAGGTACGGTGCTTCTGACTGATTTTTGCGCGAAGGCATGCTTTCCTTTTTATTAGTGTCCCCAGCCATACAGGCGTGCCTTCTCCGACGTCAGGAGTTCAGATTCAATTCAAAAGTGACATGTCCCTATCCTGGATGCTTCTTCTTCGAACGCTCCATATCGACCACTTGTCAACCACTTTGTGTGATTTGTGTGTGATCTGAGCCTAAGAGCGATTGTACGTTGTGCTAGTTATGCGCCTATAAGTATGCCAGCACATCGGATTTCTGCGATGCTTTTTATTTACTAGAGTAGCATCCCTAGGGCCTACATCAGTCACCTCTTACGACATGCATTGTAGGTTTCAGTGGTACTATTCTTTGTAGCTCCGGGACCACATGGGCGATCCTGGATACAAAGCGTGCAACACTTTTTGAGTATTTAATACTCTGAAAAAATGAATGTTTCTAGAATGACTTTCACACAATATAGGTTAATTTTTATGTGGTAATATTAATATTATTATAATTATGCAATATATATGGCAGATTTCGTCTTCACAGACGGTCAATTGGCAAGTGTTTTATGGTGACAACTTCTTAGTAGGTGCTTGTCTCTCTTGTTCTTCAGCTCATCCCTAAGTCTCTTTTCAAAACATTCTGCACGTTTGCGTAATGTTGTTGTCGCACATACTCGTGTGTTGCAGAGGCCGTAAGGGGAATAAAGAATAGTAACACTGCCACCTACGAGGCATGTCGTAAGAGGCGACTGATGTAGGACCTGGGGAAGTTACCTTAGTAAATAAAAAGCATCTCAGAAATTGGATGTGCTAGCCTACTTGTAGGTGCATAAATGGCACAATGTACAATCACTCTTGGGCTACGCCTATATGGTGCTGGGGCCGCAAGGAAACAAAGAATAGTACAATCGCTCTTAGGCTCAGATCACATACATATCACACAGAGTGGTTAATAAGTGGTCGATATGGAGCGTTGGAAGAAGAAGTAAATACTTGTTTTCTCTTGCACTTGTGATTAGTGTCAAAGTCGGCGAGTAAAATAGTGGGCCAGGGATGTATCACAAGGACATCATAACTCCCGCCTAGCAGCACCATGTTGGGCAGCGCTGCTCAATATCCTTATGTATTGAGTTATTCTTACCCTCTCCATTCTCTGTCTATGGTTAATCTCTGACTCCAAATATTTTTTCCAAGCATTTCTAAAGTTCTCTTTCTTTCGCTTTTCCTTCGGGTTCCAAGAAAGAACCTTTCTCGTTAATTTCGCTCGTGTTCTCTCAACGTCTATCCTATCCATCACCTGCGGGAACGTACAATCAAAATGAAAATCGTGGCAAATCCTTTACAGGACGTAGCCATCAACCACAGTAAATGAGTCGTTGATTTTCTAGACACCACTTATACGTTCAGTAGTTTGTCATTGCTTTCTGAACGGTGAGGTCTATTTTTACCTTTTGTAAAATCCCACGGAAACGAATTTGCTTCCAAACTTACCCACCGTGGGTTTTGAACCAGGTACGCTTGGGTTTGTGATCGAGCTCACTACCGCTTGAGCTACAGACGCTCACATTGTGTAATTTCAGTGAAAAATGGTAGAGTGAAACACTGAATAGTGTCCATGGGCGTCCCGGTAAATGTTTCGGGGTGGGAGTGGGCTAATTAAAAGAAATATTTTAGTAGTTAGTTTAATACGTGGAAATGAAGCAGACCAGATTCGCATCAGACTTGTATTCAAAAATCATTTTCTAGCCAAAAACACCTCCCCACCCCTTTCCACGTGCCTTATTAAAAGCACCACCCCACCTTAATGTGTAGACGCCCATAATCCATGATAGGAATAGGTGTTTTGTTTGCCCGTTTACAGGTATGAACCTCATCTTGTTTACTGGTGCATGTTTGTTGTGGGTTTTCCCCAGTGGCAGACAGTAATATGTTATTTGGCAGAAAGTTGAGTTCTTCTTTTGTTGTTAGAAGCAAACAAGCGTTACTCAATCTCTCACTGAAATGTGACTATACAAGAGTAATATTGCCAGAATGAGAGTCACCACAACGTTTTCAAATTCTATAGAGGAATGTTTGCCGACCCGACCGTACGTCTCTCATCTCGCCCTAGCTTCTGGTGAGTACTAGAGAAACACTGAGACTTAAAAAAAAATGTTGCAGGGGCTCGCAAGGGGAGCAAAGAATAGTAACACTGCGACCTACAAGGCATGCATAAGAGGCGTCAATTAGGAGCCTAGGGTAGCTACCCTAGTAAATAAAGAGTCGCATAAATCGGATGTGCTGGCATACTTGTAGGCGCGTAACTTGCACAACATACAGCGCTCTTTTTCTCAGATCACACACAGTAGGGCCGATATGTAGAGATTGAATAAGAAGAAACTTTCACGTGTTACTCAATCGCTCATTTAAATGTGACCGCCCGAGTGGTTACCGGGGCCCAGAGTTGGGGTGTAAAGGATATAACCACTGTTACCTGCCGCGCATGTCGTAAGAGGCGACTAAGGAGGTTTGGCTGATATCGGATGCACGTGTCCGCTAGGAATGCTAACCCGAAACAAATGCTTGCAGAAAACGGATGCACCAGGCCGTAAGGCGCATAACATGGTGTAACAACCCCTCACAATGTGGAATGGGATAACGGATTGTACGGTCGCAAATCTGACTCGGAGATTTAGCCACGCAGTAAGAATGTCAGACCTACCATCACGAGGGTGGCCAAAACTTACTGTGGGAAGAGGTCGGCACAAACGGGAAGCAGAAATCATAGGAACTATATCCTACAGAACTGCCCCCAGTATGCAGACTTGAGAAGAAAGAGGTGGCCCACTTACACTAGCGTCCAAGACAAACTGTATGGCGTGGCTGACAATCTGAGGCAGACGGCTGCCTTTATTAGAGAATCCGAAATCCCAATCTAGTGAGAATGCAGAAGAAGAAGATTTAAATGTGACTATTCAAGAGTAACATTGTCAGAATGAGAGTCACGATAACGTTCTCACATTTCATAGAAGAATTTTTTTTTGCCAACCGTGCGTCTCTGAGGTCGACCCAACCTCTGGTGGATACCAGAGAAACATTGATAATTAAAGAAAAATCATCCATTGTGTGCTGTTGGTCAAAGAAAAATGTTTGGTCTAACATCAAATCCCCCAATATTCCGCATGGTATGAAAACGTGATGGAGGAGCGTCTGACCGAATAGATTAGAGCACGGCTCACATGTGGGAGACCCGTGTTCAATTCACGGTCAAGTAAAGAAGTTTTTTCTGTTGGGGACATAAATGAAAAATCCTAACCTGAACAACTTTGCGGCGATTGCACTAGCCATGCGGCCATTAAATTACTCATACTCTCGTCCCACCTGTCCCCCCCCCTCTCTATCTCTCTCTCTCTCCTCCCTTCCCCCTCCCTCCCTCCCTCCCCTCTCTCCCTCCCTCTCTCTCTCTATCTCTCTTTGCCTTTTTACCCCGGGTTGGGGCATATGCCCTCAACCAACTCATGCCAAGTCTTCCTATCTCTATCTATCTCCTGCAGCTCCCTCCAGCTCTTCTTTATATTATTGATCTCCGCCTCCAAATCTCGTCTCCATGTATGTTTTTATCGGCCTCCCCTTCTTTCGCTGTCCCTGCGGGTTCAAGGCAAGGACCCTTCTTGTTATATTCCCCTCCGGTTTTCGCAAAGTGTGTCCTATCCAGCGTCTTTTTGTAACCTGTTCGTTCACTGGAATCTTGTTCTCTCCATAAGTTCCTCATTTGTGACCCTATCATACCATCTTATTCCCTCTATCCATCTGTCCTACATCCGCCTAAAAGCGATACCACAAGGCAGTAACGATAGTTTTAAAAAATAAAATTAATTAATTTTCTATTTTATGAAAACCTGATCGTTACTTTAATTATTGAGAATATGGTTAGTGAATGCACGTACAGTGTCCGTGTCGAGTGTGTGTGTGCTGTTAGACTCATTACTCACTTGCGTCTGTGTGTGTACGTCTAATAAATGTGTGACATACACTGTTCTGCGTGTGTAATTGACTTCCTATCCTGTGTGTGTTTTCTATTTTTGTTTTCAGTTCATGATGTTAGTCACTTCTGTCTTTAGGAGCCTACCAAACCAATCATCATCATCATCAGGTGCCGTCTCCACATCGAAGGTTGGCTGCAATGAATCTCCAGCATCCTCTGTCTTTCGCCTTGGTGTTGCACACTGCCAGACTATAACCTGTCCATTTCTTAAAGTTTCCCTCCCACTTATCTCTCGGTCTTCCTCTTGCTCTTCTCCCTCAACTTTCCCCTCTAGTAAATGTTTTATCATGGTGTCATGCCTTTTATGTGCCCAAAATACTTTACTTGTCTGAATTTTATTTCTCTTAATAATTGTTTCTTCATGCCTAGTTTTCCTAAAACTTGTTTATTTGTCTGTTTTCGGTCCATGAAACTCTGCTTATTCTTCTATATATCCACATCTCAAATGCATCAATTATGTCTTCTAACTGCTTGTTCATTGTCCATGTTTCCGAGCCATACATTAATATAGGATATATATAGCATTTGATCATTCTAATTTTTAGCCTGTTTGTGATTTGTTTGGATGTCAGTAACTTTCTCATACTATTGAAATTATCCTTGGCCAAACCAATATGCAACGTATACACGTTCTTGTCAAAGATCAAACATATCACAAAGAGTGATTAAAATGTCTTTTTTTTCCGATCCAGAAGCACTTGAGCTTTTCAGCTCTTCGGCTCGGTGCCATGGATATCGTAACCCTTCGGTTCGGTGCCACGAACACCGTAAATCTGGGGAATCTGTGGCTTTTTCTGCCATCCGCGGAATTGAACCCGCACACACAGAGGTATAGTCACCCGTAGTCCAAAGCGCTACGAACACGCTGGGCAGACGGGCGAAATTGGTCGTAAAGAACGAACGCAAAGAAGAAGAAGACAAGGAGTGATTAAAATTGATTGTAAAGAACGAACGCAAAGAAGAAGAAGACAAGGAGTGATTAAAATTGATTGTAAAGAACGACCACAAAGAAGAAGAAGACTTCTGTCTTATCCTTACTTGCTGTAATAGCACATTTTTAGGACGGTGTAGGATAGAGGTTAATGCGCATGAGGTTGTTAATGGACGCAGGGCTAGTGCAGTCGCTGCGACACTGTTCATGTTAGGATTTTTCTTGTATGCCCCCAACAGAAATAAAATTGGCCGTACCGTGGGTTGAACACGGGTCTCTCGTATGAGAGCTGCGCTCTAATCCATTCGGCCAGACGTTTCTATCTTGTTGTACGACACATTTCTGTCTTGTTGTACCATAAATTTCTTTCTTGTACGACAAATTTCTGTCTTGTTGTACGACAAATTTCTGTCTTGTTGTACGACACATTTCTATCTTGTTGTAAGACAAATTTCTGTCTTGTTGTACGACACATTTCTGTCTTGTTGTACGACACATTTCTGTCTTGTTGTACGACACATTTCTATCTTGTTGTAAGACAAATTTCTGTCTTGTTGTACGACACATTTCTGTCTTGTTGTAAGACAAATTTCTGTCTTGTTGTACGGCACATTTCTATCTTGTTGTACGACACATTTCTGTCTTGTTGTACGACACATTTCTATCTTGTTGTACGACACATTTCTATCTTGTTGTACGACACATTTCTGTCTTGTTGCACGATACATTTCTATCTTGTTGTACGACACATTTCTGTCTTGTTGTACGACACATTTCTATCTTGTTGTACGACACATTTCTATCTTGTTGTACGACACATTTCTGTCTTGTTGTACGACACATTTCTATCTTGTTGCACGACACATTTCTGTGTTGTTGCACGACACATTTCTATCTTGTTGCACGACACATTTCTATCTTGTTGCACGACACATTTCTGTCTTGTTGCACGACACATTTCTATCTTGTTGCACGACACATTTCTATCTTGTTGCACGACACATTTCTGTCTTGTTGCACGACACATTTCTATCTTGTTGCACGACACATTTCTGTTGTTGACGACATTTCTATCTTGTTGCACGACACATTTCTATCTTGTTGCACGATACATTTCTATCTTGTTGTACGACACATTTCTGTCTTGTTGTACGACACATTTCTGTCTTGTTGCACGATACATTTCTATCTTGTTGTACGACACATTTCTGTCTTGTTGTACGACACATTTCTATCTTGTTGTACGACACATTTCTGTCTTGTTGTACGACACATTTCTGTCTTGTTGTACGACACATTTCTATCTTGTTGCACGACACATTTCTGTGTTGTTGCACGACACATTTCTATCTTGTTGCACGACACATTTCTATCTTGTTGCACGACACATTTCTGTCTTGTTGCACGACACATTTCTATCTTGTTGCACGACACATTTCTGTGTTGTTGCACGACACATTTCTATCTTGTTGCACGACACATTTCTATCTTGTTGCACGACACATTTCTGTGTTGTTGCACGACACATTTCTGTGTTGTTGCACGACACATTTCTGTCTTGTTGCACTACACATTTCTATCTTGTTGTACGACACATTTCTGTCTTGTTGTACGACACATTTCTGTCTTGTTGTACGACACATTTCTGTGTTGTTGCACGACACATTTCTATCTTGTTGCACGACACATATCTATCTTGTTGAAGACAAATTTCTGTCTTGTTGTACGACACATTTCTGTCTTGTTGTAAGACAAATTTCTGTCTTGTTGTACGACACATTTCTGTCTTGTTGCACGACACATTTCTGTGTTGTTGCACGACACATTTCTGTGTTGTTGCACGACACATTTCTGTGTTGTTGCACGATAAATTTCTGTGTTGTTATACTGCACATTTTTATTGTTCTGTTATGGTCCATGTTGTTGGTCATTTCTGTTTTGTTGCGCAGTAAATTTCTACTGTCCCGTTATATTGTCAATGTTGTTTTCAACCAACCCTCAAATTCGATTTCTTCTTTACGTTCGTTCTTTACAATCAATTGTAATCACTCTTTGTGATATGTTTGATCTTTGCCAAGAACGTGTATACGTTGCACATTTGTCCTGAAATAATAGAAGTATTTACTCTCATTCTCTGTGCCAGATGGTCGAGTTTATACTTGTCACTTCATTCTGTGTTTTGTCGGGGCTCGTAAGGGGAGCAAAGAATAGTAACAATGCGGCCTACAAGGCATGTCGTAAGAGGCGACTGAAGGAGGGGCCTAGGGAAGCTACCCTAGTAAATAAATAACGTGGCAGAAATCGGATGTACTGGCCTACATGTAGGCGTATAACGAGCACATCGTACAATCGTTCTTAGTCTGAGATCATATAGAAATCATACACGAGTGGTTGACAAGTGGTCGATTTGGAGCCTAGGAAGAAGAATACGATCTCTGCTTGATTATAATCGTAAAACACAGACTGCAGAGCAGGTCCTGCAGTCATGTCCATCATACCCATACATACACCAATGAAACGAAACATGGCCCCCATGAACGAAGCTTACACAGCAAGCTATAGGGAACTCTCGAGGAACTCCAACTGACATGCAGCTTCATAGAGGCAACCCATCTCATGGTTTAGACGAGCATACGAAACCGAACGCAAAGAAGATTATGATCCTAGTGAAGTCTTCTGAAGATATCTTTTTTGTTATTCGCCCAATACGAATTCCGGCGTAGTCATGGCGTCTCCCACTGATTTTTTCGTGACGTCTTGCTTTCCTTACCACCAGTGTTATCACCATTCAGGCGATTATTACGCCAACTGCAGAGTTACTTGTGATTTAGATCCCTAAGTACTTCTGAAGTCGGAGACGGCGCACCTGTATGACGGGGTATACTGATAGAAAGGAAAGCAGGCCTTCATGCAAAAATCAGTCAGTAGTGTCGTACAAGTTCCCTGAATTCGTAGCGGGCGAACGCAAGAAGAAGAAGATCCATAAGTAAAGGAATCAGGATTTCCTGTAGTCAGACCGTGTACCGTGTGCGCACCGAATTTATGTGACTCAGGCTGGCCTCGAACCTCGGATAGTCCCGGACACTTGGTTTCTAGCTCAGCATGTTATCAACTTGGCTATCTGTGACCCCATTTGTAGTTGTTTGTATGTCAGTAATATGAAAGTTTAACCTAGAAACTTGGTACAGAGGTCTACTTAGATATCTTGATGACGTCCATGTTCTTGTCTGGGCTCACAAGCAGAGCAAAGAATAGTAACACTGACACCTACAAGATATATCGTAAGAGGTGACTGATGTAGGGGCCTAGGAAAGATATCCTAGTAAATCTTCTTCTTCTTTGCGTTCGTTCTTTACGAGCAATTTTAATCACGCTTTATGATATGTTTGATCTTTGCCAAGAACGTGTATACGTTGCACATTGGTTTGGTAGGCCCCTAAACGCATAGACTTCTACACGTTTAGGACACGTGCATCCGATTTCAGCCAAAGCTCCTTAGTTGCTTCTTACGACATGCATGGCAGGTAACAGTGGTTCTATTCTTTACACCCCAATTTTGGGCCCGGTAACCACTCGGGCGATCCTAGTAAATAAAAAGCGTCGCAGAAATCGGATATGATGGCCTACTTGTAGGCGCATAACTGACACAACGTACTATCGCTCTTAGGTTCAGATGACATACAAATGACAAAGAGTGATTAACAAGTGGTGGATATGGAGCGTTCAATGAAGAAGAAGAAAGAAAGATATTTTGATGAGATTCACACACTTATTTTACAGTTGCAGTTTGAATATGCTCAACATTTTATTCCATCATTTCTTCATGTTTTCTCACGACATCAAGCACTTGTTAAACTAGTCAATGTCATCTCTATGTGATTTGTGCCGTAGAGCATACGTTCATTGTGTCAATTAGATCTTCTTCAACGCGTTCGTTCTTTACCACCAATTTTAATCACTCTTTGTGCTATGTTTGATCTTTGCCAAAGAACGTGTATACGTTGCACATTGGTTTGGTAGGCCCCTAAACGCATAGACTTCTACACGATTAGGACACATGCATCCGATTTCAGCCTAACCTCCTTCGTCGCCTCTTACGACATGTGTGGCAGGTAACAGTGGTTTTATTCTTTACACCCCAAATTTGGGCCCCGGTAACCACTCGGGCATGCCAATTAGATGTATACAAACCCATAGGATAGTACATCCGGTTTCTGCATGCTTTTAATTTGGGTTCGCATCCCTAAGTGGGACATGGAAAAACACACTGACCAAGGAGAGTCAATCCGCAAGTTAAGCCAGAGTCCCGTTAACCTTTCATCTCGCTATCAAAGTTTCTTAGTTTACAGCACGGAGAGGTGGGATTGGCGTACGTGTTATACGCGTCATCAGCAGACTACTAATTTCCAATTTTCGCCCTTCCAAAGAGAGACTAGCCACAGCCAACTCAAGATAACTTTAGATAAGTTGATAGTTGGCTCTGGACTAGCCTACCTGAACTCTGATGGATGCAGAACCCACATTGTAGGCTTTATTCCAAATTGAATACCATCAAAATGTCAGTGAATTATAAGCAATGCTTATTTAGAGTTGACGTACCAACAGATACGTGAAAAAACAACATTAAATGGAACAAGCTATCAGTTGAAATAACGAGACAACATCTGCTACACGATTAGTCAAATACATTGATCGAGCTTCAACATCTGGACATACCTGAATTACCAATGAGTTTTAGTGGTCGACGAATCTCACGCGTCCTCTCCTAGTTGTATATAACATTTTGGTTGTATGTAATTCTGTTGTGAAGTGTTGTGATTTTACATTCTCTGTTTTAACGAAGTAAAAGTTGCAAAGATAAATTCAGACTCTCTCTCTTGAATTTTTGAAACCCCGGTTGAGGCATATGCCCGTAACCCTTTAGCTGCTAAGGACGTATATATACGTTTTCCCATTCACTTCTAAAGACGCGTATATCGTTATACATTGCTACTGTCACTGCTATTGGCGTACATTCACGTTTGTGAAACAAAGAGTAGCTATTTTTAGCTCAGCCTTCGGAAAGTATGTAGCAGCAAAGGGTCATACCAAGTCTTTCTTTCTTTAGCTATCTCTTGCAGCTCATTCCAGCTCTTCCGTATCTCGTTAATCGCTTCTTCATGTATTTCTATGCTTCCCTCTTTTTCGCTTTCCCTGCCGGTTCCAGCAAAGGGTCCTTGTTATATTCCTCTCGGGTTTTCTAAAGTTGTGATATATCCTGTATCTTTTCTTTCCCTCTACTGGTTCACTGAGATCTGTTTCGTTATCCTCATAAGCGTCACATTAGTTATCATTTATCTGGTTCTCATATATGGCCCAACTCTATCATGTCATCTCCAGACTCTATTTTCTGCGCAGACACCAGTAGATAAATGTTTACAATTTATTCGTTATTTTTTAGTTGTTCGTTCTCAACGTTTCTGACCCATACATCAGAATTGCTTTAAAGTTGCGGTTAAATATTCTCTTCTTCTTTGCGTTCGTTCTTTACGACCAATTTTAATCAATCTTTGTGATATGTTTGATCTTTGCCAAGAACGTGTATACGTTGCATATTGGTTTGGTAGGCCCCTAAATGCATAGACTTCTACACGTTTAGGACACATGCATCCGATTTCAACAAACCTCCTTAGTCGCCTCTTACGACATGTGTGGCAGGTAACAGTGGTTCTATTCTTTACACCGCAAATTTGGGCCCGGTAACCACCCGGGCGGTTAAATATTCTAATTTTTCTTCTAGATTTGATTTCTTTAGACTTGCACACATTTCCTAGTACGATGAAAGCTCCTCTTGTATTCTGTCTTATTCTTCTGCGTTCACCCGCTAATAATTCAGGCATAGTCATGGCGCTTGGTATGGCACTTCGGACTGATTTTTGCGCGAATGCCTGCTTTTCTTATTACCAGTGTCCTCCGCTATATAGGCGTTCCTTCTCCGACTTCAGAGGTAGTTCAGGTATTTCTCTTCTTTCTCTCCTTCTCTCTCTCTTTCATTTCATCTCTGCTCTCTCTATCTTTCCTTCTCGATCTCCTCTCTCTCTCTTTCCTTCTCTCTCTCCTCTCGTTCCTTCTCTCTCCCTCTCTCTCTTTCCTTCTCCCCCAACCACAAAAATCCCTCAGAGAATTTGAATAACGTTACAAAACACATTTGTAGTACTGTATATATTATCTGTTATTGCAGTGTAGGAACTGACTGTCGTTACTGCCTTTTAGGGCGGTGTTGGGCAGGGGGGAAGACATGAGACTGAGTAATTCAATGCTCGCACGGCTAGTGCAGTCGCTGCGAATCTGTTTAGGTTATGATGTTTTTTTTTATCCTCCGACAGAAAAAAAGCTCATTGACCGTAACGGGAATCGAGTTCTGGTCTTCCAAATTGGAGCCCGCGTCCAAATCCATTCGGACAGAAGCTTCTTCTTCTTCTTCTTCACCTTTCAACTCCCAACATAGCACATATCTTCAACAAACTTCTTCCAGCTCTTCCTCTCTCTTGCCATCCCTTCCAATTCCTTCCATGTTTTACCTATACTTTTATATCAGTCTCCCGCTCTCTTCTCAAGATCTGTCTAGTCCTTCCTTTACTCCTCTTTCCCCGCGGTTCCAAAACAATTTATGTCTTGCAATGCTTCCGGTCGGTCTTCTCACAGCCGCTCATAAAACACCTACAAAATATATCTATTTATAAAAGTTCTAACTAACTAAACAAGAGAGAAAAAAAAGCAATGTTGAAATATTTCTCAAATTGAATCGAACGATAAATTGTTCACTTGCAATGTCAAAGTTCAAGATATCACATGCAACTTTTCTAACGTCCGTGCTGACTAGCATAGCACACATCATATCATAGATACACACACCAGTTTATGATCGATGAGTAGTAGTTGTTGTTGTTCATGTGTTGGTGTATAAAGCCACTTGACTCTTCCACTACAAACGTGCTGTGTTTCAATGTGTTTCCATATGGGATATCTACTACGTACCATTGTTTATTCTGTTACGTACAGCAAGTTACATGATTTTAGTTCATATTTTAGCAGTAGATACACCTCGACATTTCCCGCGCTATCTTAGAAGTTGTTGAAATGAAAATTGTGGCATATCCTTTACAGGTCGTCGACATCAATCACAGGAAACTGAGTCGTTGATTTTCTATTATACGTTCTATTATATTATTCTTTACACCCCAAATTTGGGCACCGGTAACCACTTGGGTGACAATTATATTCAAAACAGACATTAGCTTTTCTCGCCTCTTACGACATGCGTGGCAGGTAACAGTGGTTCTATTCTTTACACCCCAAATTTGGACCCCGGTAACCACTCGGGTGACAATTATATTCAAAACAGACATTAGCTTTTCACTGCCATGTTTGTGTGTCCATGTTTTACACCCATACATTGCCACTGGGATTATGTACACTTCTACGATACATACATACTTACTGGACATACGCTAGCAAACGTCTTATCAGTACTGGAAGCAGTGGCGGCTCGTCATTAAGGGCCAATGGGGCCGGGCCCCACCAAAAATAATGTATAACGTATTTATTATTTTATAAATTAAAATATAGCAACCAGAAAACCATGATTTATCCGGAAAATAATTTCTGGCCCCACCAACAAAAATGATCACGAGCCGCCACTGACTGGAAGCATAGGGCACAGAGAATGAAATGATGGCAGTCAAGTTTAGCTAAGTGGAGCTAACCAAGATATCTAACCCACCTCCAAGTGGTGGTCTTGGTAACGTGCTGCATCACTGCAGTGTGGCTAAAACGAGTTGACATCGCAGAGTGAAAGCAAATTTGGTCCCACAAAAAAGCCGTGCTGAAAACGGAGTGTCAAATCGATGTAGAGTCATAGCTATCACTGTCTCGCTGTAATCTTCGCCGCAACGTAGCAGTCATTTTTAGAAAGAAGATTGACTGATATTACCATCATTATTGCACTTCGGTGAGTAACCATGTGTGTTCCGATATCTTTCTTACATAGGAAGATCGCATCGGCATTGCATGAACTCCGCAGCACCGGCGAGGATCCTCGATGTAATTTAGAAGATGGTAAAACATATTTTATTGGAATTTAATTTTTGAAGCTTCCTAATGTATGTTGCCTGAGCAGCGACTTTCCAGCCTGATCTTCTCGATTTTGAACAGCCAAGGATTCTTTTACGTGCTCAACTTGAGCACGCTACCCGCCTGTGTGTTGCAGGGGCTCTCAAGGGGAACAAAGAATAGTAACACTACGACCTACAAGGCATGTCGTAGAAGGCGACTGGGGTAGGGGCCTAGGGAAGCTACCCTAGTAAATAAAAAGCTTTGCAGAAATTTAAAGTGCTGGCCTACTTGTAGGCGCATAACTGGCTCACCGTATAATCGCTCATAGGCTTGGACCACATGCAAATCACAAAGAATGGTTAACAAGTGGTCGATATGGAGCGCCCGAAGCAGCAGAAGAAGAATACGGGACCTACGTTTTATTGTCCGGATAGGACTAGGAACTCGATCTCACTGACACAGAGGTCAGGGATCTCTAGACAAATATCCTGATCACTTCCCGAGGGAACGAACCGAGTACCTTTGAGACGAGAGGTGAGCACATAACCTCTATGCCACAGAGACGTCTAGAAGAAGAAGATGTTTACCACATAACTCAGGCTTTTCTTCTTTCATTCAATGCATACTTCAACACACATACACATATTCTATTCTTACACGCACGCGCGCACACACACACGCTCTCCCTCCCTCTCTCCCTCCATCTCCCTCCCTCCATCTCCTTCCCTCCCTCCTTATCTCTCCCTCACTCCCTCTCTCTCCATACACGACGACGCACGCACGAAAGAAATGTCGCGGAAGTAGTTTCAAAGAACGCTTACATGCCTAACTGCACGTTCTAGACTCGTCTTGTGTTATGATAACACATCGGTAATATGTTATATTGCCATGATCTTCTCTCTCACCTGAGGAGACTGCATGATCATGCCGACGGGCACAGATCAAGGAAACGCGTGTCAGTTATGGTTAACCTGACAGAGCTACAGTGGTAGGGTTATCTGCTCTTGAAGCAGTCAATACTATTTTCTGTAATTCTAGGGTTCACTGTATCACTAATTCTAGGATTCACTGTATCACTCATTCTAGGGTTCACTGTATCACTCATTCTAGGGTTCACTGTATCACTCATTGTAGGATTCACTGTATCACTAATTGTAGGATTCACTGTATCACTCATTGTAGGATTCACTGTATCACTAATTGTAGGATTCACTGTATCACTAATTGTAGGATTCACTGTATCACTCATTGTAGGATTCACTGTATCACTAATTGTAGGATTCACTGTATCACTCATTGTAGGATTCACTGCATCACTAATTGTAGGATTCACTGTATCACTAATTGTAGGATTCACTGTATCACTCATTGTAGGATTCACTGTATCACTCATTGTAGGATTCACTGTATCACTCATTCTAGGGTTCGCTGTATCACTCATTCTAGGATTCACTGACCGACTCATTGTTGAATTTATTGACCCCACTAATACTGGGATTCACTGACCTACTCATTCTGGGTCTCACTATATCGCTCACTCATGGGTCCACTGTACCACTCATTCTACAGTCCACTGTGCCAGTCGATATGATGATAACAGCCTCTTTTTATTTGGGGGTTCACTTTGAGACTTAGTAAGGAGATTACTGTTTACTTTAGTAGGCTATGTTTTCTTTCACTTTGAGACTTAGTAAGGAGATGACCGTTTACTTTAGTAGGCTATGTTTTCTTTCACTTTGAGACTTAGTAAGGAGATGACCGTTTACTTTAGTAGGCTATGTTTTCTTTCACTTTGAGACTTAGTAAGGAGATGACCGTTTACTTTAGTAGGCTAGGTTTTCTTTCACTTTGTCTTCTTGTTCGAACGCTTCCTATCGACCATTTGTTAAACACTCTTTGTGATTTGTATGTAATCCGAGCCTAAGAGCGATTGTATATTGTGCCAGTTATGCGCCTACAAGTAGGACAGCACGTCCGATTTCTGCTTCTCTTTTTATTTACTAGGGTAGCTTCTCTAAGCCCCTACCTCTGCTCTTATAGCATGCCTTGTAGGTCGCAGTGCTACTATGCCTTGTAGGTCGCAGTGCTACTATGCCTTGTAGGTCGCAGTGCTACTATGCCTTGTAGGTCGCAGTGCTACTATGCCTTGTAGGTCGCAGTGCTACTATGCCTTGTAGGTCGCAGTGCTACTATGCCTTGTAGGTCGCAGTGCCTATGCCTTAGTGCAGTGCTTGCTGAGGTCGCAGTGCTACTATGCCTTGTAGGTCGCAGTGCTACTATGCCTTGTAGGTCGCAGTGCTACTATGCCTTGTAGGTCGCAGTGCTACTATGCCTTGTAGGTCGCAGTGCTACTATGCCTTGTAGGTCGCAGTGCTACTATGCCTTGTAGGTCGCAGTGCTACTATGCCTTAGCTAGGTCGCAGTGCTACTATGCCTTGTAGGTCGCAGTGCTACTATGCCTTGTAGGTCGCAGTGCTACTTGTAGTGCTCTTGTAGGTCGCAGTGCTACTATGTCCTTGTAGGTCGCAGTGCTACTATGCCTTGTAGGTCGCAGTGCTACTATGCCTTGTAGGTCGCAGTGCTACTATGCCTTGTAGGTCGCAGTGCTACTATGCCTTGTAGGTCGCAGTGCTACTATGCCTTGTAGGTCGCAGTGCTACTATGCCTTGTAGGTCGCAGTGCTACTATGCCTTGTAGGTCGCAGTGCTACTATGCCTTGTAGGTCGCAGTGCTACTATGCCTTGTAGGTCGCAGTGCTACTATGCCTTGTAGGTCGCAGTGCTACTATGCCTTGTAGGTCGCAGTGCTACTATGCCTTGTAGGTCGCAGTGCTACTATGCCTTGTAGGTCGCAGTGCTACTATGCCTTGTAGGTCGCAGTGCTACTATGCCTTGTAGGTCGCAGTGCTACTATGCCTTGTAGGTCGCAGTGCTACTATGCCTTGTAGGTCGCAGTGCTACTATGCCTTGTAGGTCGCAGTGCTACTATGCCTTGTAGGTCGCAGTGCTACTATGCCTTGTAGGTCGCAGTGCTACTATGCCTTGTAGGTCGCAGTGCTACTATGCCTTGTAGGTCGCAGTGCTACTATGCCTTGTAGGTCGCAGTGCTACTATGCCTTGTAGGTCGCAGTGCTACTATGCCTTGTAGGTCGCAGTGCTACTATGCCTTGTAGGTCGCAGTGCTACTATGCCTTGTAGGTCGCAGTGCTACTATGCCTTGTAGGTCGCAGTGCTACTATGCCTTGTAGGTCGCAGTGCTACTATGCCTTGTAGGTCGCAGTGCTACTATGCCTTGTAGGTCGCAGTGCTACTATGCCTTGTAGGTCGTGCTACATGCTGTAGTGCGTGCACTATGCCTTGTAGGTCGCAGTGCTACTATGCCTTGTAGGTCGCAGTGCTACTATGCCTTGTAGGTCGCAGTGCTACTATGCCTTGTAGGTCGCAGTGCTACTATGCCTTGTAGGTCGCAGTGCTACTATGCCTTGTAGGTCGCAGTGCTACTATGCCTTTAGTCCGTGCTACTATGCCTGTAGGTCGCAGTGCTACTATGCCTTGTAGGTCGCAGTGCTACTATGCCTTGTAGGTCGCAGTGCTACTATGCCTTGTAGGTCGCAGTGCTACTATGCCTTGTAGGTCGCAGTGCTCACTATGCCTTGTAGGTCGCAGTGCTACTATGCCTTGTAGGTCGCAGTGCTACTATGCCTTGTAGGTCGCAGTGCTACTATGCCTTGTAGGTCGCAGTGCTACTATGCCTTGTAGGTCGCAGTGCTACTATGCCTTGTAGGTCGCAGTGCTACTATGCCTTGTAGGTCGCAGTGCTACTATGCCTTGTAGGTCGCAGTGCTACTATGCCTTGTAGGTCGCAGTGCTACTATGCCTTGTAGGTCGCAGTGCTACTATGCCTTGTAGGTCGCAGTGCTACTATGCCTTGTAGGTCGCAGTGCTACTATGCCTTGTAGGTCGCAGTGCTACTATGCCTTGTAGGTCGCAGTGCTACTATGCCTTGTAGGTCGCAGTGCTACTATGCCTTGTAGGTCGCAGTGCTACTATGCCTTGTAGGTCGCAGTGCTACTATGCCTTGTAGGTCGCAGTGCTACTATGCCTTGTAGGTCGCAGTGCTACTATGCCTTGTAGGTCGCAGTGCTACTATGCCTTGTAGGTCGCAGTGCTACTATGCCTTGTAGGTCGCAGTGCTACTATGCCTTGTAGGTCGCAGTGCTACTATGCCTTGTAGGTCGCAGTGCTACTATGCCTTGTAGGTCGCAGTGCTACTATGCCTTGTAGGTCGCAGTGCTACTATGCCTTGTAGGTCGCAGTGCTACTATGCCTTGTAGGTCGCAGTGCTACTATGCCTTGTAGGTCGCAGTGCTACTATGCCTTGTAGGTCGCAGTGCTACTATGCCTTGTAGGTCGCAGTGCTACTATGCCTTGTAGGTCGCAGTGCTACTATGCCTTGTAGGTCGCAGTGCTACTATGCCTTGTAGGTCGCAGTGCTACTATGCCTTGTAGGTCGCAGTGCTACTATGCCTTGTAGGTCGCAGTGCTACTATGCCTTGTAGGTCGCAGTGCTACTATGCCTTGTAGGTCGCAGTGCTACTATGCCTTGTAGGTCGCAGTGCTACTATGCCTTGTAGGTCGCAGTGCTACTATCTTGGCAGCACTATGCCTTGTAGGTCGCAGTGCTACTATGCCTTGTAGGTCGCAGTGCTACTATGCCTTGTAGGTCGCAGTGCTACTATGCCTTGTAGGTCGCAGTGCTACTATGCCTTGTAGGTCGCAGTGCTACTATGCCTTGTAGGTCGCAGTGCTACTATGCCTTGTAGGTGGCAGTGCTACTATGCCTTGTAGGTCGCAGTGCTACTATGCCTTGTAGGTCGCAGTGCTACTATGCCTTGTAGGTCGCAGTGCTACTATGCCTTGTAGGTCGCAGTGCTACTATGCCTTGTAGGTGGCAGTGCTACTATGCCTTGTAGGTCGCAGTGCTACTATGCCTTGTAGGTCGCAGTGCTACTATGCCTTGTAGGTCGCAGTGCTACTATGCCTTGTAGGTCGCAGTGCTACTATGCCTTGTAGGTCGCAGTGCTACTATGCCTTGTAGGTCGCAGTGCTACTATGCCTTGTAGGTCGCAGTGCTACTATGCCTTGTAGGTCGCAGTGCTACTATGCCTTGTAGGTCGCAGTGCTACTATGCCTTGTAGGTCGCAGTGCTACTATGCCTTGTAGGTCGCAGTGCTACTATGCCTTGTAGGTCGCAGTGCTACTATGCCTTGTAGGTCGCAGTGCTACTATGCCTTGTAGGTCGCAGTGCTACTATGCCTTGTAGGTCGCAGTGCTACTATGCCTTGTAGGTCGCAGTGCTACTATGCCTTGTAGGTCGCAGTGCTACTATGCCTTGTAGGTCGCAGTGCTACTATGCCTTGTAGGTCGCAGTGCTACTATGCCTTGTAGGTCGCAGTGCTACTATGCCTTGTAGGTCGCAGTGCTACTATGCCTTGTAGGTCGCAGTGCTACTATGCCTTGTAGGTCGCAGTGCTACTATGCCTTGTAGGTCGCAGTGCTACTATGCCTTGTAGGTCGCAGTGCTACTTCATGGGCTCTTAGGTCGCAGTGCTACTATGCCTTGTAGGTCGCAGTGCTACTATGCCTTGTAGGTCGCAGTGCTACTATGCCTTGTAGGTCGCAGTGCTACTATGCCTTGTAGGTCGCAGTGCTACTATGCCTTGTAGGTCGCAGGTGCTAACTATGCCTTGTAGGTCGCAGTGCTACTATGCCTTGTAGGTCGCAGTGCTACTATGCCTTGTAGGTCGCAGTGCTACTATGCCTTGTAGGTCGCAGTGCTACTATGCCTTGGTCCAGTGCTACACCTTGAGGTCGCAGTGTACTATGCCTTGTATGCGCTCTATGCTTGTAGGTCGCAGTGCTACTATGCCTTGTAGGTCGCAGTGCTACTATGCCTTGTAGGTCGCAGTGCTACTATCTTGTAGTGCTGCTACTATGCTGTAGGTCGCAGTGCTACTATGCCTTGTAGGTCGCAGTGCTACTATGCCTTGTAGGTCGCAGTGCTACTATGCCTTGTAGGTCGCAGTGCTACTATGCCTTGTAGGTCGCAGTGCTACTATGCCTTGTAGGTCGCAGTGCTACTATGCCTTGTAGGTCGCAGTGCTACTATGCCTTGTAGGTCGCAGTGCTACTATGCCTTGTAGTCGCAGTGCTACTATGCCTTTAGTGCAGGTACATGCGTAGCAGTGCTTTCACTATGCCTTGTAGGTCGCGATGCTATGTACATGCTCTTGCTGAGTCGCAGTGCTACTATTCTTTGCTCCCTTGAGAGCCTCGACAACACACGAGTGATAAATAATTTACGAAATACATTTAAAAAGTATCATTTAATTGGTGTTTGCCGACTCACCCTTGCTATACCCTCCCTGTGTAATATCTTTCTCAGTGTTTAACCAGAAGACAAGAAGGTATATTTTCTTGTGTTATTCATTTCTTTTCTGGGAATTCCATTCCATTTTCCATAATATATTTCCCCCAAGTCTGTATATTTTTTACTTTGTCACCTTCTTTTCTCTGATTTTCTTCTGTTTATATTTAGGTTTCCTTTTTTATAAATTGATTATTTTTATGTGTGGTTTAAAGATTTGTAAACTAGGTTTCTGCTTCCTTCTTCTTCATTTCAGAGGACGATGTTTTTTTGTTTGTTTTTATGTTACATGACGCACGAGTATTTGGTGTGTTTTTTCTTCTCATCAGTTTCTACCTGAGAATAACGTTTCTTTAGCATGGAGGGTAATTTATACAGCAACTTTGTACCACTTCCAGCCGCGTCTACCTCTAGCTACTCTCATCCGTCTGTTTATAAGGTTCATGTCAACGTTCGTCTTTTTTCCCCTTCCCAATTCACATTCTATTCACGTGTTAAAGCCACCGTACCACGGCAGCTGTTGCTACCCTCATTGTAGCACGTGCTCCGATCTGGCGCCAGGTTGGGAGCTCGTGATCTCAAGTTTGTCTCATAGCACAGAGAGATTCGGAATCTCTGGTATTGCGGGGACACCCCCCTTCCCCGGTTAGCAATCGTCACCTGCTCTAAGGCGGGAAGTAAAAAAGTGATAAATTATATAACTAAATAAGCGACAGACTACAGTTTAGTTCAGAATTATGGCTCACACTTAGACAAAAAAATCAATAATTTCAGGGCAGGAAAGTAAGCTACAAGGCAACAAGAGAAATATATATTCTGTCGCCTGTATGTTGCCAGGACTCGCAAGGGGAGCAAGGAATTGTAACACTGCGGTCTACAAGGCATGTTGTAAGAGACGACTTAGGTAGTGGCCTAATGAAGCTAACGTAGTAAATAAAAAGCGTAGCAGAAATCGGAGGTGCTGGCCTACTTGTAGACATATAACTGGCTCAATGTATAATCGATCTTAGCCTCTTATCACATACATATCACAAAGAGTTGTTTAGCAAGTGGTCGATATGGAGAGTTTGGAGAAGAATAAGAAGACACACAACCGCACCCTTCTTCCTTCCCCCTCGATTAGCTGTCGTCACCTGCTCTTAGTCGTCAGACGAACAAGTTACAAATAATATAATTTAATACGCGACATGCTAAAGGGTGCTCAACTATCCCGGGAGACCATAAAGAAAACAGCCAGAGACAGGTACAAGTGGCCAACAACTGTTGATGCCCTATGCTCCACGAGGTGCGGAGAGGAATAAGTCAAGCGACAGGCTGCAGTTTAGACCAGAAACGTGTGTCATACTTGAACAAAAATCAATAATTTCAGAACAGAAATGGAAGCTCTCAAAGCGACAACAACAGAAATGGGTCAATCTATCAAAATACTATGATCGGCTACATTCTTGCACGATTTCATTATATCTTCATTAACTTCATACCCGGATAATGAGCTTTGAATTTGTAACATCTCGCATATCGACTACTGCTACTACTCTCACGCTTGGAATGTTATTCTGTAATTGTCTTTGTTATTGACCGCGCATTGTTCACGCTTGGGCTGTTGATCTGCATTGAACGTGAGTACTGATTTCTCTCTCTCTCTCTCCCATACACCAGCCACCCTTACTTCTGGTTATATTCAGATGAACGCGGCAGGTATATTAATCTTTTTCTCATATTTCATCCGCTGACGTGAGCTGGTCTCTACAGAGTGTGCATGCATATCTAACACACAGCGTCCCTGGTGGGGAATGTTAGGTAACTGGTACCGGTTGTGTGGTTACGAACCTCGCTATGATTGTCTGTCATTCCTGGGTTGGATATGTTTAAGACCTCGTCCTCTGTAGTTTTCGTTTGTCAGCTCAGTTTTGTGTATGTGCGGGGTACTCTGCGCCTATACTCGATCCACGATGCACGTACATCAGGTAGATGTATGTACCTGTCGGTGTTGCGCCACCAGTGCTTGTGTTTTTCTTATTTAGTGTTTGCACATTTTCTACAGCAGCTACCTGTATAAGTTATATGTAAGTAAGCACCATCGCGCACGGGAACAGAAATGTGAGAATGACGGTGGAGAGTAGAGAGACACGGGGAAAGACCGTCTGAATTCTTGATGTTTCTCCTTTATTCGTTACCGGAATCTATGCTTTTCATTATATTATCTGACTGTGTACTCCTTTACGCAACAATCTAGCGAGTACACTTAAGTTCTGTCTTGAGGACAGACCGACTGTTGTGAGTAAGCCGTATCATTGTGTTTTGTTATTCATTATTTGATCGTAAAGTTCACCCAAACTTCAACCATGTACAAAGTCACACGAAAGGGATATATTTTATTGTGTTTTCTGCGTTAAGTGTTGATATAGAAAGTACGGAACAAACGGTTGAATAATGTGAGCAGAAGTGAATAAAATAGTGGCAATATACACGAACTAGTTAGCTATCTTTATTAGAAGCAGTTATCGGCTATTAGAATTGTGAATGTTATTATATGTGAAAGTACAGTTATAACAAGGCAGTAAAAATATTTTCACCATCTTCTAAATTACATCGTGGACCCTCGCCGGTGCTACGAAGTTCGTGCACTGCCGCTGAGATCTTCATGTGAAAGAAAGAGATCTGAACACACATGGCTACTCGCGGAATTACAATGATGATGGTCCTATCAATCATTAAATCAATCAGCAAGGCTGTGGAAAAATAAATGTGCTTTTGAATATAAGTGTTAAGGAAGAGTTCTCCGTAAATCATGGACAGAGAAGAGAACAAATAAATCTACCCAGAAAGAATTCAAAATCAAGGAAAACTGGCTGATGCTACAAATAAGAAATGAGCAAATAAAAAGAGACACGAAGTGTTGGAAAAGACCATCAAGGAAGGAGGCATCCCGATAAAGAGAAGAAGAAGATCACGTAGACGATGGATTCAGGGCGTAACTGATGGTTTGAACATGACGAATACAGAGTCGGGACATCTGGTATATGAGATCAATTCTGACGGACTGTTAGGGTGACAAAGTTCTGTCCAGGAAAGCCACTTGATGATGATGATGATGGCAGAGATATTGATAGCATAGCAAAGATGTCAGAAAAACCCCTTTTAATAAATGCCACAATTCATAACCGAACATAAAAAATCCTATCTGATGTAGAAGGATATAGAAAATAAACTGTTAGCGTGTGTTAGTCCAGAGCCAACTATAAACTTATGGGCCTTCGGACTCAGGTAAGAATTATGGGAAATCAGACCACAACTACACCACGTGACCTCGCATTCCAGTATTGGTGTATATAGACGAATTCATTTTAAAATGAACACAAAATGCTAAATCGAAGTTATATAATGCACAAAATATATATGAGACTGCAGTAAAACTATTTGATTGGCAAAACACGTAATCACAAAGTACTGTAGTTTTACAAATTACAAAAACAATGACAAAATACAGCAAACGTTTGTTTTTGGTCGTCCATTTGTTTTTTAAATTTGTCACTCTTGTTGTTCGTTTGCCTGATAAAGGCGTTGTTGGTCGAAACGTTGCTGTATTTTGTCATTGTTTTTGTAGTTTATATTATGCAACAAGTTAAGTTTAACAATACGGAATATCAATATTATGAATATTTTTCACCAATAAACAACCATAGACTCACAGAATTGAGTAAAATTGCAAAAAGCTTGCAGTGTTCTATCAAACATCTATATTTTCCGGCCCCCTTTTCTGATCTAGGTCAGGGAACCAGCAGTCAGTTGTCTGGCCTAGTTATCTAGAGTTGGCTGTGGTTAGGTCAGAGCCAACAATAAACTTATATATGTGCAAATAGTAATGACTCGTTACTCGAATACGTATTATTACCGGATTCGAAAGTAACGAATATGCATAGGAAAAAAACAATCGTTACTTTACCACTACTAGTGATGTTCTATTATTACATGGATCCGAAAGTAGCGAATGTGTTGTTAAAAAAGTAATTCTAATTTACCGTTGCTAAGTTGGGCGGCTGTACATACTTAACATATTGTGTGTATTGGTATTTAAAGATGTGGTACAGGACTGTGAGTGTCTGGTAAAACATTTTAGTCAATTAACAATTTCATTGAAGATTTAGTAACCGATGTTAGCATGTCTGTGTGGATATTTCAACATGTATAGCGCTGAAGGTCGACCAAGGGACCCTTAGGGATGGATGACAGTGGATACTGTAGTCGCGGTTCTCGAGATTTTCAAATGTGCTCATCTGCCGACTCTGCTAATAGTATCTTCAACCTCAAGTATTCTGAACTACCAACTTCTGAGTTCAACTATTTCCTATACGGTTTTACGGATGAACAAGATTTTGAACAATTTAAACACGATCTGAGAGATTTTCAAAAGTTGAAAAGTAAATGTTGTGATGTCGTAGAGGATTATTGTAGTAGCGATGATGTGATAGATTTAACAGAACTTCAGTTTATTTGTAGACCTAATTACGTTTGTAAAAATAGAAGAGGTAGTGGAAGCAGAACTGTTCAAGAAGTGTTGAAACAGAAGCCGTCAAAATCTACAGTTAGGCCGTCATCAAAACTTCTTTTGTCAACTTGTGTTGAACGTTCAGAAGAATCAGCTAAACATTGTGATAGCACAGATTCTAGAGGCATCTCAGAAAACTCCAACAGATCAGCGAGTGCAGAAAGACCTAGTTCATGTGCTGGAAAAATCGACTTCAATAGAAGGAGTAGCAATGTTGACAGAAACTCGAGCTTTGAATCTAGCATCAACGATAATATCCTTATTGAGTTTCTGAACCAGGATGAACACTTCCAGGAGTTTGAACGTGTGTTGGAGACCGTTAGAGACCAACATTATACCAATGAATCCAACATTAAACATAGATTATCTTCCAACAAAAACAGAGACAGTAAATCTTGTGTACAGTTGGATAATGAAAATTTCAACAGAAACTCAAAAGATAAATATCCATTATCCTCCTTGTTTGTCAGTGACATTTTTACAGACTTTTTCGACACCGATGAGACCTTTTTAGAGTTTGAGAAGGAGTTTGAGAATTTTAGGTTGAACAGAAGATCAAATATGTTAGGGAGTGTGAATAGCCTGAGTTCGAATAGTGGCGCCCTCGAGAATATCAACGTTTGCAAGTCTAACTCGTTGTTGTCTAACAGTTCCACACAAGACGAGGATGTACCGAGAGGTGAACATGAGATAACGAATGAAAGTCTAGTCTGTGCTAAGAATTTGAGGAAAATGTTTCGAAAAATAAGAACTCGTTTCTCGTTGGATCTTGATCGTCATTCACGTCTTGAGTATCACAGGCATTCTTTAAACGGGCTGTCAGACCCCACCGTATCGACATTAGAACAGCATAAAACTCATTCGATAGATGGGCTGTCAGACCCCACTGAACGGACAATTGAACAGCATAAAACTCATTCGGTAGACGGGCTGTCAAACTCCACTGTACAGACAATAGAACAGCATAAAACTCATTCGATAGATGGGCTGTCAGACCCCACTGTACAGACAATAGAACAGCATAAAACTCATTCGGTAGACGGGCTGTCAAACTCCACTGTACAGACAATAGAACAGCATAAAACTCATTCGGTAGATGGGCTGTCAGACCACACTGAACGGAAATTAGAACAGCATAAAACCCATTCTGTAGCAGACCCAAGTCCTTATCTCACACTGGATATAAAATACCCTTCATCGGAAGATGTGACATGTACAGTGAAAGACAGAACTTCAGAGTCAGTCAATGGCAAAGCACAGCGGCCATCTTCATTGAACTTTCAAAGTAAACCGAATTCTGAACCGAACTTATTTCAATACAGTTCATCTTTGACTCAAATGTCCGGTACTATTGATGCTAATGCACCCAATGTAAATGTTATACAAGTCTCAGCCAGTGATACCCATGACTCACCAAGTTATACTCATTGTTCTTCACTTTCTTGTTTCTGCTGCTCTGATCTACATATTGAGGAGGAGCCTGGCGATAACCAGTTAGTAAACAGTGATACAATTTCTCTTTCTAACACACACACTCAGTCGTTAGTGAAACTTGGGTATCTTTCACAGTCTGGCGATTTGGATCTTCACACAAACCGTTTGGATTCATCCATTGGATACGTTGAAAGGGGCTCATCTCTAAACGATTGTCTTATACACGAGACATCAGACAGAAATGTATATATTACTCATGACCTCGGTTTTGATGATTTAATCGTTACCGACTTCAAACGGAATAGACCATCTTCTACTGCCAGTTCGGAACTTTCAGACACCGATTCGGATTACTACCACACCGCCACTTCTGATCTCAGTGGCCGATACTCCACTGCGAAATCTCATCTCTCAATCTCCGTTGATAAACCAGACACAGAGTTCAATGATCGATGTATCAACGTTGACCTTTCCGACACCATCAGCCCATCTGGCTTATCCGATTTGACAGAGAAACAGAAGGATGAGCTTATGGACAAGTCAGATACTCACAGCTGTCGCACGGATGACAGTACATCTATATATAACTACAGTAGACCACGTTCTAGATCTGGTAAGAACTGAATCATGTCTTACACACCAGCTTACACACCAGCTTACACACAACATCAGTCTACATTAAATATATCACATACACCAGTCTTCTCTTTTTCTACTCCTTTTATTGATGAGTCCATTTAGTCCTTACTCTAGATCAGTGGCGGCTAAATACACGTTACATATTATTTTTGGTGGGGCCTGGCCCCTCTGGTCCTTAATGAAAAGCCGCCACTGCTCTAGATACTACATTTTGGTGATATTATATTCATTCCTTTATACAATTATTATATTGGGGGTGTCTCTCTGTAGCGTAGATGTTAGGTGCTCGCTACTCGCTCCGTCTAGTTAAATGTCTGCCTGTTTGTTCATCTCTCCGTCTAGCTATATGTTTACCTGCTCTATGAATACTTACCTACCTTTATTATGACTTCTTCTTCGCGTGTGATCAGTTTCTCATACCCAGTTTCTTACAACCAGGAAGCCGGGGCTCACAAAGGGGGCAAAGAATATTAACACTGAGACCTACAGGGCATGTCGTAAGAGGCAACTGAGTGAGATAGGGGACTAGGGAATCTACCCTAGTAAATAAAAAGCGTCGCAGAAATCGAATGTGCTGGCCTACTTGTAGGCACATAACTGACACAACGTACAATCGCTCTTAGGCTTGGATCACATACAAATCACTGAGTGGTTAACAAGTGGTCGATATGGAGCGTTCGTCGAAGAAGAAGATGACAACCAGGAAGATGTTGCTTCCATAAATCCATGATAACCCTTGCAGGTCGCGGCTGGGGACAGTCAAAGGCTAACGGAAAGCGAACCCAGTAAACGCTGGCTGAAACCAGACACGTCACCGAAGGATAAGCACTAGAGCTCCATATGGAGCTGAACGATGTGACGTAAAAATATGTTCTTGGCAAAGGCTGTTTAAATATATCACAATAAGAATGATAACAATCTCCGAAAAAGAACGACCGAGAGAGAGAGAGAGAGAGAAAGAATCCATGATGGTCTTCATTGGCAGCGCTATCTATTCCGTGTATGATATCTGAACATAGTGATATCTGATAGCGCTGTAACCTGGTCATTGATGTGATGCGTACTTATCTATTCTTGTTAGGACTGCTGACCTTATTCTATCTGTGGAAGGGGACAAGTTATGGAATCTCCATGTTCTTGTGCACTCTTAACACTTCTCGCAAGAGATACCATTTTTGGAGATGGGTAGTCGTATCTTTTCCGTAGGACTCCCTGTCTCTCTCTTTCTTGATTTATTCTGTCTGTTTTAATCAATCTAGGGACTGTATGAACGCATCTTTCTCTCTCTATGTCTCTCTATCTCTTTCTCTCTCTGTGTCACTCTATCTCTTTATCTCTTTCTATGTCTGTCTCTTCCCGTGTTTCTTTCACTCTCATTTTCTCAATGTCTGTCTTTATATATATATATATATATATATCTCTGTCTCTTGCTTTCTTTCTGTCTCTCTCTGTGTGTCTCTTGCTTTCTCTCTGTCTCTCTCTGTGTGTCTCTTGCTTTCTTTCTGTCTCTCTCTGTGTGTGTCTCTTGCTTTCTCTCTGTCTCTCTCTGTGTGTGTCTCTTGCTTTCTCTCTGTCTCTCTCTCTGTGTGTCTCTTGCTTTCTCTCTGTCTCTTGCTTTCTCTCTGTCTCTCTCTCGGTGTGTCTCTTGCTTTCTTGCTCTTGCTTTCTCTCTGTCTCTTGCTTTCTTTCTTTCTCTCTCTCTGTCTCTTGCTTTCTTTCTGTCTCTCTCTCTGTGTGTCTCTTGCTTTCTCTCTGTCTCTCTCTCTGTGTGTCTCTTGCTTTCTCTCTGTCTCTTGCTTTCTCTCTGTCTCTTGCTTTCTCTCTGTCTCTCTCTGTGTGTCTCTTGCTTTCTTGCTCTTGCTTTCTCTCTGTCTCTTGCTTTCTTTCTTTCTCTCTCTCTGTGTGTCTCTTGCTTTCTCTCTGTCTCTTGCTTTCTCTCTGTCTCTCTCTCTGTGTGTTTCTTGCTCTTGCTTTCTCTCTGTCTCTCTCTCTCTGTGTGTCTCTTGCTTTCTCTCTGTCTCTTGCTTTCTCTCTGTCTCTCTCTCTGTGTGTTTCTTGCTCTTGCTTTCTCTCTGTCTCTCTCTCTGTGTGTCTCTTGCTTTCTTGCTCTTGCTTTCTCTCTGTCTCTTGCTTTCTTTCTTTCTCTCTCTCTCTGTGTCTCTTGCTTTCTCTCTGTCTCTTGCTTTCTTTCTTTCTCTCTCTGTCTCTTGCTTTCTTGCTCTTGCTTTCTCCCCTCTCTCTTGCTTTCTCTCCCTCCCCCTCCCTCCCTCCCTCCCCTCTCTCCCCTCTCTCTCCTCCCCTCTCTTTCTCTCCTCTCTCCCATCTCTCCCCTCTCTCTCCCCCTCTCTCTCCCTCTCTCCTCTCTCTCTCTCTCTCTCTCTCTCTCTCTCCCTCTCTTTCTCTCCCTCTCTCTTTCTCTCCCTCTCTCTTTCTCTCCTCTCTCTTCCTCTCTCTCCCTCTCTCTTCCTCTCTCTCTCTCCCCTCTCTCTGTGTCTCTTGCTTTCTCTCTTTCTCTCTACCTGCTTTCGTCGATTTAGATACTGTGTATGAACTCTTCTCTGCTTGTTTTTATCGATGTAGAGACTGCATTCACTGGTCACTCTCTCTCTCTCTCTCTATGTCTTTCTCTCTCCATATATCTCTTTTTCTCCCTCTCTGTATCTTTCTCACACTTACTTTTTCTCCCTTTCTTTCTCTCTCTGTCTGCCAGTTTTCCTCGATCTAAAGACTGTGTATGTACTCCCTTCTTCTTTTCTCTCTCTCTATCTTTCTCTCTATCTCTCTCTCTCATCTCGCTGTAGGGCTATGTACACTCGTGTCAGATTTTATATTTCATTCGCAATATATGTATATATATATATAACTAAGTCTGTAATATATTCTAATGATATCATCCATAATGGAGAAATCGAGTCTACCCTAATCTGATATCTACATCAGAGAACACATCATCCGCCCGCTCGCTGTGTAACAGCTCATCACTCTGAGAGACAGCACAGACTGGCAGCAAACATAAGTTGTTCTGGAAACTCATCAGTGCAGACACACGAGAACGTGATTAGGAAAACAAACGGTAAATGGATACGAAACGGGAAATCTTGAGGTACATTTTGGACAACACAAATTCCAATCCCGTGACTTGTTCATCAATCATACTTACATACATACAGTGGCACACAAGAAAGAAGAAAAAAAAAGAGAAAAGAGCAAATTAACCTGACAAATATTTTCACCATCTTCACAATTACACCGGTGACCCTCGGCGGTGCTCGAGAGTTCGTGGACTGCAGCTGAGATCGTCCTGGGTCAGAAAGAGATGGAAGCACACATGCTTACTCATCGAAGTTCAGTGATGATGGTCCTATCAATCAATCAATCAATATTAACTTGGTACATCAACCAGCATAGTTACACTCACATCAGTGGTTCTCGTGATGTGTTTCTCATGGACATCATCCAGCATAGCTTATTAACGCTGTAAACTAGCAGTAGAACTTACTCCTTGTTCTTCCACCAACGATAACATACAGACCACAAAGAGGGGACAACCAGTGGTGTAAGCAACACCGGCATCGATTGTTCTCATGATTCTCTCGATCGTTCTTTTTTGACCCTTCTTATTGTGATATATAAATAGCCGTTGCCAAGAAGGTGTTTTACGTCACATTGTTCAGTACCATTTGGAACTCTAGTGCTTATCCTTTGGTGAAGTGTCCGATTTCAACCAGCGTTTACTGGGTTCGCTCTCCGTTAGCCTCTTGCTGTCCTCAGCCAACCTACTAGGCAGCTGGTTGCTATTTTCTTTCAGGGTAGCGACCCTTAGACGACCTGCCCTCCCGGGTTGATGAGCGTGATCTGCCCAGCTAACTGGTCTTTTTATGGACTACTTGGTTTGCCTACCGTCCATTTTTGTGTACGGGTTCTGATGATATGATCCTCTTATCTAGAAATGTACCTCGATTGATTGATAGATTGATAGATAGTACCATCATCACTACACTTTGTTGAATAACCATATGTACTCCGATCTCTTTCTTATACTGGAAGATTGCAGCGACAGTGCAGCATAGGAACGGCATAAAAGGTATATGAGTAGTCTCATCAATCAACATCGAACTGGTACGGGTTAGTCGTTGGATACTGTTGGAGATATTGCGAAGGAGATCAGAGCACCTATAGAAACGTCCGAAGTGCAATGAAGATATTCCAAACTGAAATTGAAACTATTTTTGAATGGGAGTTGCAAATATTTGAAAGGGACATGTCAGTTTAGTGGAAATCTTGGAAACCACTTTCAGGTATTTGTAACGCCCGAGTGGTTACCGGGGCCCAAATTTGGGGTGTAAAGAATAGAACCACTGTTGCTTGCCACACATGTCGTAAGAGGCGACTAAGGAGGTTTGGCTGAAATCGGATGCACATGTCCTAAGCGTGTAGAAGTCTATGCGTTTAGGGGTCTACCAAACCAATGTGCAACGTATACATGTTCTTGGCAAAGATCAAACATATCACAAAGAGTGATTAAAATTGGTTGTAAAGAACGAACGCAAAGAAGAAGAAGAAGGATAGGTATTTGTAAATAAAGAAAAAAAATCAAAGAAACAATTACTGAACTAAGAAACAATTACTGAACTAAGAAACAATTACTGAACTAAGAAACAATTACTGGACTAAGAAACAATTACTGAACTAAGAAACAATTACTGAACTAAGAAACAATTACTGAACTAAGAAACAATTACTGAACAAAGAAACAATTACTGAACTAAGAAACAATTACTGAACTAAGAAACAATTACTGAACTAAGAAACAATTACTGAACTAAGAAACAATTACTGAACTAAGAAACAATTACTGAACTAAGAAACAATTACTGAACTAAGAAACAATTACTGAACTAAGAAACAATTACTGGACTAAGAAACAATTACTGAACTAAGAAACAATTACTGAACTAAGAAACAATTACTGAACTAAGAAACAATTACTGAACTAAGAAACAATTACTGAACTAAGAAACAATTACTGAACTAAGAAACAATTACTGAACTAATCAGAAAACAATGAGTACTACCATAAAATAAGAAAATAGATGGAAATGGCTTGGTCATTTTATGCCAAGATAAACAGTTATATCTTCTTCTTCTTCTTTGAGTTCGTTCTTTACAACCAATTTTAATCACTCTCTGTGATATGTTTGATCTTTGCCAAGAACATGTATATGTTGCACATTGGCTTGGTAGACCCCTAAACACATAGACTTCTACACATTTAGGACACATGCATCCGATTTCAGCCAAACCTCCTAAGTCGCTCTTACGACATGCGTGGCAGGTAACAGTGGTTCTATTCTTAACACCCCAAATTTGGGACCCGGAAACCACTCGGGCGAAAACAGTTCTCATATATCACTTGCATATCTAGTGAAACTTGAATTATCACAAAATGAGATAACGCTGGCTAGTGACTCTATATCAAGTGCTACAGCTTACAACCACTTAAAGTTGTTGATTTATCTCTGAAGTCAGAGACGGGCACAGCTGTATGGTGGCGGGGACACACCGATAAACAGGGAAGTATGCCTTCATGCAAAATATCAGTCAGAAGTGGCATACCAGGCGCCCTGACTGCGCATAAATTTATAGTAGTCAAACACAAGAACCACAGAGAGCCACACAGAAAAAGTATAATGAGTACAAAGCAAGAAGAAGACCACGCAAAAGATGGAGCGACAGCATCAAGAACAGCCTTACGAAAATGAATATCAGCTTATAAAGTGCCTTAAAACAAGCACAGACAAGATCACTAAACCCCCGCCCAACACTTCTATAAAGAAATAAATGGTGGAAGAGAAGAACACAAGAATAAGAAGTAGTTGATAAAGAAGTTTCTTATTTTGTCGTGTTTTATGACCAAAATTATTCTATGACATTAGTTAAATGAGTATTTGCAGAGACATTGCATGTAGTTTTTTTTATGATGGCATCAGTGTCGCAGAAAGTGAGGTTGATAACACACTATGGTAGCAGCCACATGTTCGGGAGATTCTGCGGCCATCTTGAGCTCAAAATGCTTGATAGACACACGGTGCACAGTTGGACTACAGGGAACCCTGATCCTTTACTTGGGGAGACCTAAATTACAAGTACCTCTAATGTTGAAGTAAGGCTCACCTGAATGGTGAGGGACACTAGTGATAAGGAAAGCAAACCTTCACGCAGAAATCAGAAGTGCTATATTTGGTGCCATGACAACATTTGAGTTCATATCGGAGAAACAAACAATTTTAAAAAAATGATGCACCTTTTCTTTTTCAAATTTAAAAGTTAGAAGCAGATAACTCTGACATGACTTAAAGATAACTCTGACATGGCTTGAAGATAACTCTGACATGGCTTGAAGATAACTCTGACATGGCTTGAAGATAACTCTGACATGAAAAATGTTGTAGATGAAATGTTGTGAACTTGATGCATTAGTTTATCTTGTTTTTTTCTCATTTATGTCTTCCACAGTATGCCTGTATACCTGTCACCAACATTGTCTCAGTTCTGTCACCCTCAACTGTAAATCTGTTTCTAGTGATGGATGTGATATCATTACCCCAACAACCCCAAGTCCTTCTAATCCAAGATCATTCTCGGAGACAGTGGGAAACATTCATGCACGCCCAGGCAGTGCCATGCTCGTAGCAGGAACTGGTAGCGCACAAGAGGGGTGCACAACAGGTCTCAGAACTCATCCCTAATTGTCAGCAGAGTGTACAAGGGATGGGGAGAGGAGCAGGTATCCATCCAGAAATGGATCATGGATACATGGGAACTCCAAAAGCATCCGGCTTATCCATGCATCATCGGTCTGTCAGTGAAAACTTTGTTACAGCACACTCATTCCATATGCCTCATTCTGGTCTCATCTCTCAGACGCCAGCAGCTTCACCAGAGCAACTAATCTCTTCGCAACCGTACTTGTCATCATGCTCAGACAATCAAGTATGTTCACACCATCATCAAACCTCATCCAGACATTCACAGCCAAACTCTGTCCTTCACTGTTCACATTCTGATAGTACTAGTGGGGACACCATTCAGGACTACACCAACGTCAATAACAAAACCAGATTAACACATCACATTGAACATGTGGATCATACAACAGTGGAACTCCCCAAGGATAATGCAATATTAGTGTTCCCGGATGTATCCAGAGCTGATGATGAAACGAATCCTGATGTTACAAATGTAAGTTTGATTCTTTCTTCTTCTTCTTCTTTGCGTCGTTTTACGACCAATTTTAATAACTCTTTGTGATTAGTTTGATCTTTGCCAAGAACGTGTATACGTTGCACATTGGTTTGTAGGCCCCTAAACGCATAGACTTCTACACGCTTAGGACACATGCATCCGATTTCAGCCAAACCTCCTTAGTCGCCTCTACGACATGCATGGCAGGTTTTTTTTTTTTTTTTTTTTTTTCGTCCGCTTCAACTCAGACGAAGTTTCATCTCTGAAACTGATTTTTGCGTGAAAATCCGTTTTACCAATTTCTTACAATGGCAGCAGCGTCCACATTGTAAATTACTTTACACTGGCAGCCGTGTGCTCAATGTACTCGTAATTAGTATTCCTCGCCATACAGGCAGATTTTCTCCGACTTCAGAGGTACTCACGTTATCGCCCTGAGTAAGACCAGGGAACAAATGCCGGACAGTAGGTTCGAACCCGAGCTATGAGGCGTCTCACAGCTAGCAGGCCGAGCTACTATCAACTACTCTAGGCAGTCCCGCATGGCAGGTAACAGTGGTTCTATTCTTTACACCCCAAATTTGGGCCCGGTAACCACTGGCAAAGTAAGTTTGATTCAATGTTGTACTGTTATTTGTTTCTTCTTTTCGCTCGCTTGATGCTCGCCTAATCCATGAGATTGGTTACCTCTATGAAGCTGCATGTTAGTTGGAGTTCATCACGAGTTCCCCATAGCTTGCTCTGTAAGCTATGTTCATGAGGCCATGTTTTGCTTCATTGATGTATGTATGATGGACGCGACTGCGATGTGATCTGAAGTCTGTGTTTCTGTCCATTATTTCTTTGTTTTGTGTTTGTTCTTTCAACCAAGTTAACCACTCTTTGTTGCCCGTGTGTTGCCAGGGCTCGTAAGGTGAGAAAAGAATAGTAACACTGCGACCTACAAGACATGTCGTAAGAGGTGACTGAGGTAGGGGCCTAGGAAAGCTACCCTAGTAAAATAAAAAAGTTGCAGAAATCTGATGTGCTGGCCTACTTGTAGGCGCATAACTGGCACAACGTACAATCGCTCTTAGGCTCAGATCACATAAAATCACCACAGTGGTTTAACAAGTGATTGATATGGAACAATCGAAGAAGAACCACTCTTTGTGATCTGTTTGCTACTACCAGCAGAATGACTCTGGAGGTAATGGCAGTGATAAAATTCCTGGAGTGGCTAAAGACGCAAACATTCACGCATAGTCAGTGACTCTATGAGCATGATACAGAAGACCAGTTATATACGAAAGCAGTAGATGCAATTAATACAAAATGCGACAATGCAGACATTTACCTTCATCTTTGTCCCAGGTCGTTTTGGGGTGAAGGTCAATTCTTCTGCGATCACCTTTTGCTATGACACTACTCCGGTAAGTGTCATAAACAGGTCGGTGGGCTTGAGGTCTTCACCGGTCCCCCATAGTTTGTTCTGAAGGGTTGTTCCCGTTGGCCAGATTTCCATTCTCACGCTGCTCAGGCTGGGGCAGCCTTGCAAGATGTGCTCTGGTGTCTGCTTTAGTGCTCCACAGGAACAGGCAGCTGAGACCCATTCTATGGAGGTGTGCTCTGAGACTGCAGTGTCCAGTTCTAAGTCTGAAGATTGTAGTCTGCGCTTTTCTGTTTAATATAGTTATGTTGTCATGTGACGTGTTGTATCCACCATAGGTGAAGGGCAATGAGAGAATGGACGCACTGGCGAGCAATGCTGCGATCGAGAATGTATGCACTGGCGAGCAATGCTGCGATCGAGAATGGACGCACTGACGAGAAATGCTGCGATCGAGAATGGACTTTCTATGGACAAAAGCGACACCATCGATGTTCTAAGAAAAACATACTCTCTGAAGATTTCAACAAAGAAGATACAGGATATTCTCTATCGCAGTTGCGCAAGTTATGCATACCGATAGGTGCGACGAGACAGGAAAACTATGAGGACGAGACAGGAAAACTATGAGAGAAACCCCAGTAGATACATCTACCAATTCAGAACGGGAGTTGTTTATCTAAACACACTGAAATACATGCTTGGGAGGGGAACAGAACAATTATGGACATGTGCGATGAAGATCATACTCAAATGAGCAATATGATCTGTTTGAATTTATGCTGAGTACATTGCTGTAGATCTAAGCCCAAATTTACGGCACTAAAAGATCATTAAAGAGCGGTTATCTTACGCTGCGTATGGAACAACTTCACCAAAGGCAGGAAAGCCGTTAGAGAAGTCACCCGTTATGCCTTCACTAAAACTAACTCTGTCCGAGACAGAGTTACCAGGACAATAGGTCTCCTGCAACGATCACTCTTGAAGGATCTAAGCTTCAAGTACCTCGGAAGTCGGCAAGGCTGTCCATATGGTTGAGGGATGCCTGTAAAAGGGTAATATAGGCCCACGAAAACAAAAGCGCAGTACCAGGCGTCATGACTTTCCACCTGAATTAACAGCGGGTGTATGAAAGAAGAAGAAGTACATTGCTAGACCACTAAAACACATAGAACAGGCACATTTGATTTTGGGAACAGTACATACCCAACAAGATATCATTTGTACGACTGATTGCTGTAAACACCCAACATACAGGCATCAACAATATCAATGAGAAAATAAATGGGAGGAGATGTAAGTGGTTGGGACATACATTAAGAATACAGAAGTCCAGGCACCCACATGTGGCTCTGAAATGGAATCCTGGAGAAAAGAGAAGTAGGGAACGACCTCGAGAGACATGGAAATGAACTGTAGACAGAGAAAGAGAAGGAAAAGACCTGGAATTAACTAAGCTGACTTACTCAAGACAGATCTGGTTGGAGGAAATTTGTTGATGCCTTTTGCTTCAAGGGGAGTTGAGAGGAGTATGTTTAACCATCGAGCCACAGAAACCATTAGTATACATACCATTCAACATCTGTTGGGGGAGACTTAGCACATATGGATCTGCCGGAGTGCTGTGACATCAGCTCCGTAACCAATAACTCCTGTATTGTTCATCAGTTATGTTCATTTATCATTCATCACTTTTAGCTTCTATACATCTCATATTATGTTACTAACTGTGAGCAGTTTGCACCATCTTGTGTACGTATACATACATTTTTTGCTAGGAAAAAGATGAAACAGACAGTGGCTACAGATCAGGTACAATACCAGATGACAAATTACCCAGAGTTCCTAGCCAGACAACACTTGACCAACAAGAACTTCAACGGAAAGTGGCCAAGTACAATCACTTTGTACCAGTTGTCAGTCTCGAAGTGGTCAGTGCTATTATTTTTAGAACAATATACATGTATTATTCTAGAGTTTTCTGACTTAATACAATCACCAATCTAGAACATGCACATCGATCTAGAACATGTACACCGATCTAGAACATGCACACAGATCTAGAACATGCACACCGATCTAGAACATGCACACAGATCTAGAACATGCACACAGATCTAGAACATGTACACCGATCTAGAACATGCACACAGATCTAGAACATGCACACAGATATAGAACGTGCACACAGATCTAGAACATGCACACAGATCTAGAACATGCACACAGATCTAGAACGTGCACACAGATCTAGAACATGCACACAGATCTAGAACACGTACACCAATTACATTTATTATATATAGTTATAGATTATGTGTTGTATATTTTCTTAACTTGTTTGCAACTTGAGTCTATTTATCTTTCATATTAAGACTGGAAAAGAATCATTCCAAGGTTTTCTCAAAGTTACCATGAACCTCATCAGACCAATCACAATGGAGCTGGGAGCAAGACCTCCATCTATATACGAACTGCTGACAAAAGAACATATTATTGACGAAAACACCCAACAGGTGGCGTTTTATATGCCTCGTGATACACACAAGTCATTGCATATAACAAGGTGAGTGGTCACTAGGTGGAGCTAGTTTACATTGTCATTTTCCTGGATCTCTGTGACGTAGAGGTTAGGTGGTTGCTTCTCGTTTCAAAGGTAATTTCCTCTCGTTCCAAAGGTAGTCGGTTCACTCCCTCATGGAGCTATCAGGATATTTTTCCAGAGATCTCAGTGTTGGGGAAGTCCTAGTCCTATTGCAGACAAGTAATAAAAAATTGGTCCTGGGTTCAATTTGAGCACGTAAAAGAACCCTTGGCAGTTGAAAATCGAGAAGAGCAATCTGAAAAACTGCAGCCTGGGCAAAAATCATTAGAAAAAGATTAAAAATAAAATTCCTAAAATATTTGTTTACCATCTTCAAAAGGACATCGGTGACCCTTGCTGGTTCTACAGAGTTTGTGCACTGCCGCTGAGATCTTGTTGTAAGAAAGAGATCAGAGCACACATGGTTACTTACCAAAGTACAATGATGATGATCTTATCAATCAATCCATCATTTCCAGGAAATAATAATATTTGAAAATGTATACATTTCCCGACACAGATTTCCTTGACTATTTTATCTTCTTCATTTATCATCTAGAATTATTTAATAACATTTCGGCTCCAAAGCCATATTACAACATATGTAATGTTATGTCTAGGCTCTGTGGCTTAACCCTTTGGCCGCCATATACGGAAATATACGGGTTTACCGTAGGGCGCCGTATATGGAAATATACGGGTTTTTTATATTGTTTCGGAAGAATTCGCTAAATAAAACAAGAAGTCCAAATTTTATATAGCTTGAACTGTGACCTATAAGTAGGACGAACTGCTGAAATTTTCCTTATTTCACGCCGAAAACTGATCGGAGCTAGTATTTCTTTGTGAATTTTATAAATTGTGCTTCGTAGTTCGAAATTTTTTGGGGAAATGGCTTCTAATTTCAATACCGATAGTTAAAGTGAGGACTTTGAGTTTGAGGGACATTTCATGCAGCTAGGTGAGATAGGGGATTACATTAGATCTTGTGATTCTGAGAGTGATGTTGAATTGTCCAGTGACAACGAAGCTGAACCTGTCGACCACGATGTTCAATTAGATTTTGAGGATTTTTCTTCCGACATCGAGGAGACCGACCCTGTGCCCGTTGTTGACAGGGATGGTTGGAGTGATACCACTTCCCCATTAGTTGTGGAGCCATTTATGGAAGAGAGTGGGCCTTCTCATACACTAGAGGAGGGTGCAGAACCATTCGATTATTTCAGCTTAATTTTTGAGGAGCAGTATTTTGAATTTGTACGCTGATCAACGCCAGAAAAGAGCTGGGAAAATTGATTCAAAGTGGGACGCAGTAACTGCTGCCGAAATTAAGGTTTATCTGCAGAATTACATCTTTATGGGTATAATTTCTTGTGAAACTTTATCCAATTCACAGTATTGTTGCTCATTATTTGAATGTTCTACAAGCAATAGTTTTATTATTATTAATTTTTAGAAAGACATGTTGCGTTTTTGAGGAGTTATTCCCCTTTTAGTGTTTTTTATGAGGTAATTTTTTTTTGACGTGCTGGGGACCAAAGGGTTAATGGTAGTCAGCTCGATCACAACCCAAGAGTACCTCGTTAAAACTCTGCGGTGGGATTTTGTAAGCAAATTTGTTCCCGTGGATATTTACGAACGGTAAAAATAAACCTCGCCAATCAGAAAGCAATGGTAAACTACTGAACATATAAGTGGTGCCTAGGAAAAACCGCTCAACCGTCTCATTTACTGTGGTTAATGGTGTTGTCCTGTAAAGGATATGCCATGATTTTCATGTATGTGTATGTTGCTTTGTTGTTCTTTTTTCCCTTCTTCAAGCCCGCGTGCCCAGTGTGTTCTTAGCGCGTTGGACTACGGGTGACTAGTCCTCTGTAAGTGCGGGTTCAACTCCGCGGTCTGGCAGAAAAGCTACAGGTTCCCCAGATTTACGGTGTTCGTGGCACAGAGCTGAAGAGTTACGATGTCCATGACACCGAGCCAAGAGCTTTCAGCTCAAGTGCTTCTGGATGGGGAAAAAAATTCCTTCTTCAACTGCCTAGCAATGCTTGGGATTTTGTTATTCAATTCAATACCTTGTAATGATATCGCTATGTTTATGTATGTTGTTTTTTTGTCCTGATATCTCACTGATGACCGTAGGTTCCTGAAGATGTCTCACCTTCTTGTATATAGCCTGTTGAGCATGGGAAACTGATCTCAGAAGAAAAATCTCAGAAGACGGAGAGCGAACCCAGCAAATGCTGGCTGAAACCGGACACATCGTCGAAGGATAAGCACCAACGCTCCAAGTGGTGCTGAAGATGTGACGTAAAACACACCAATGCTAGGGCTGCATGAATCAGATTTCCACATGAATAGAGTTTATGGGAGGTCTGGTACATCTGTCTAGGCGGTGAGAGAGAAAGAGAAGAAGAAATTGAAACAAAGAATCAAATTTGATAAACGGGAATCAAAGATGAATTGCAAAATAATGTTTAGATTACTTTTTGCGCTAGCGTGTTGTCAGGGCTCACAAGGGGAGCGAAGAATAGTAACACTGCGACCAATAAGGCATGTCAGAAGAGACGAGCGAGCAAGGGAGCGAAGAATAGTAACACTGCGACCAATAAGGCATGTCATTAGAGGCGACTGAGGTAGGGGCCTAGAGAAGTTACTCTAGTAAATAAAAAGCGTCGCAGAAATCGGATGTGCTGGCCTACTTGTAGGTGATAACTGGCACAACGACAATTGTTCTTAGGCTCAGATGACATAAAAATGACACACAGAGTAGTTTAACTAGTGATTGATATGGAGCCTTAGAAGAAGTAGTACATTGCTGTTCAACTCACAGTTTTTTTGTTCTTGTTGTTGATTTATGCCTCATCAACTTCTCTTATATATATATTGACATACTTTTTGTTTGTTTCATGCAGTGACACAACTACCAAAGAAGTGATAGCCTCACTACTCAAGAAGTTTCACATCCTGGACCATCCAAGGAAGTTTGCTCTGTATGATCAGGAATTCAGTGATCGTAACAAACTAGGTATGACTTTTTACCATTTGTTGTTGTTACTGTCACATATTTGGTGTGACTTTGTAATGTTGTTGTTGTCTTAACAATGTAGATATGACCTTGTACTGTTGTTGTTGTTACTGTCACAAATTTCATTGTCACAAATTTGGTGTGACTTTGTAACATCGTTGTTGTCTTAACAAAGTAGATATGACTGTGTACTGTTGTTGTCACTGTCACAAATTTGGTGTGACTTTCCTTAGCAGGCGTTGTTTTATTAGCACATTATTCTTCAATATCTCCGAGCTGTAGGCAAGGAGAAGTGTGAGAGTGCAACCTTGTTTTTACTTACACTACTACCTACTCTCGTGGTGAGTTTCCCTTATGATTCCTTAACTCTTTGCCAAACTGTGTTGCTGCAATCTGTCTCCAGGGCCACCACAGGGAGGGAAAGTGGGGTCTTATTACCAGCTCACTGATCCTGGCACTGTTTTGTCACCTGGTTTCAAGTTTCAAAGTGCCAATGGCCCATCCTTATATTGTTTGTCCATTATATTCTTCTTCTGCGTTCTCACTAGATTGGGATTTTGGATTCCCTAATAAAGGCAGCCGTCTTCCTCAGATTATCAACCACACCATACAGTTTGTCTTGAACGCATGTGTAAGTGGGCCACCTTTTTCTTCTCAAGTCTGCAGATCTGTGGGATATAATTTCAAATGATTTCTGCTTCCCGCTTGTGCCGACTCTTCCCGCAGTAAGTTTTGGCCATCCTCGTGATGGTAGGTCTGACATTCTTACTGCGTGACTATATCCCCGAGGCAGATTGGCGACCGTAGAATCCGTTATCCCATTCCTCATTGTGAGGGTCGTTGCACCATGTTATGCGCCTTACGGCCTGGTGCATCCGTTTGCAAGCATTTGTTTCGGGTTAGCATTCCCTGCGGACATGTGTGTCCGATTTCAGCCAAATCTCCGTAGTCGCCTCTTACGACATGCGTGGCAGGTAACAGTGGTTCTATTCTTTACACCCCAAATTTGGACCCCAGTAACCACTGGCGGTCCATTATATTGACTTTTAGTATAATTGTCTCTGTGAAGTAGATGTAAGGTGCTCACCTCTCGCTCCAAAGGTACTCAGTTCATTGCCCGCGTGGAGCGATCGGGATATTTCTCAGAGATCCGTGATCTAAGTGTAGGTGAGATCGAGTTCCTAGTCTTATTGCAGAATGATGATAAAATGGAGTTCCCTTGTTCAGGTTGAGCATATTAAAGAATTCATGACAATTTAGAATTGATAAGAGTAGACTGCAAAGCCGCTGTCTAGGCAAAATAAATTTAATACATTAAAAAAAAAATCCTGCAAAATTGCCACCATGTTCTAAATTACATCAGGGACCCTCGACGATGCTACAAAGCTCTGACACTGCCACAGAGATCTTCCTGTGTAAGAAAGAGATCAGAGACCACATGATTATTGAGCAAAGTGCAATGATGATGAACTACTTCTGAACTTGGCGAAGACGTGCCTGCATGACGAGGGACACCAGTCAAATGGTAAAGCAGGCTTTCAGTCAGATGTGGCATGACTAACGCCCGAATTTACATCAGGTAACCCAGAAGAAGAAGAAGCAATCTTCTTCTTCTTTGCGTTCGTTCTTTACGAACAATTTTAATCACTCTTTGTGATATGTTTGATCTTGCCAAGAACATGTATACGTTGCACATTGGTTTGGTAGGCGCATAGACTTCTACACCTTTAGGACACATGCATCCGATTTCAGCCAAACCTCCTTAGTCGCCTCTTACGACATGCGTGGCAGGTAACAGTGGTTCTATTCTTTACACCCTAATTTGAGCCCGAGAACCTCAGGCGAACCCAGAAGAAGAAGAAGCAATGATGATGGACCTATTAATCAATCATCCAAACCCATTATACTGAATGTCTTTTAGTAATGCTGTTATTGATCTGATTTCTATTATTCAGTTTGTTTATGGAGACTGACAGATAAAGATTTCCTCTGAGAGCTATGGTCAACTGGGATCCTGAGAGAATGAAGAACTATCGGATGGTGCTACAGGAGAATGAGACTGGGGAGATAGTGGTTGGTTATTACTTCATTCACATTGTTTTTGGTTGTTTGTGTTTGAGTGTGTTAGATTATCACTTCTCTTTTGTCTAGACTTCAGTGTTTGAGTGTGTTAGATTATCTCTTCTCTCTTGTCTAGACCTCAGTGATTGAGTGTGCTCTCTTGTCTAGACCTCAGTGATTGAGTGTGTTAGATTATCTCTTGTCTAGACCTCAGTGATTGAGTGTGTTAGATTATATCTTGTCTAGACCTCAGTGTTTGAGTGTGTTAGATTATCTCTTGTCTAGACCTCAGTGTTTGAGTGTGTTAGATTATCTCTTGTCTAGACCTCAGTGTTTGAGTGTGTTAGATTATCTCTTGTCTAGACCTCAGTGAGTGTGTTAGATTATCTCTTCTCTTTTGTCTAGACTTCAGTGTTTGAGTGTGTTAGATTATCTCTTCTCTCTTGTCTAGACCTCAGTGATTGAGTGTGCTCTCTTGTCTAGACCTCAGTGATTGAGTGTGTTAGATTATCTCTTGTCTAGACCTCAGTGTTTGAGTGTGTTAGATTATCTCTTGTCTAGACCTCAGTGTTTGAGTGTGTTAGATTATCTCTTCTCTTTTGTCTAGACCTCAGGGGTGTGTGTGTATCTTCTTCTTGTCAATACCTCGGTTTGTGTGTGTGATGTTATGTTATGCTATCGACATCATGACACATTGGGCATTCCGATGCTTGCTGTGCCCTCCGTTGCAGCAGCCATCCCAAAGTCCATTTGCTCACCGTACCCATGAGAAGTTAATTAGTATACCTTCTCTTTCTACCACGAAGACGACACTGTCTGGCATGTCCAAACTTAACTTCTAATTCTGCACTCGCTCCAGTGTCTGAGACTCGCCAATATCATATACATGAGAACGATCGCATTTATGACATCGGCTCTGTCCATACTTCTTCCCGCTTGAAACAGGGTTTACTGCTTCCAGCTTGCACGACGCGTATAACAATGTCTCTTACAACTTATGCATTTATTGATGGATATGCAGGTGGAGTCAGACTTGGTCAAGTGGATTGTTGCTTTTTGAGTGCACATTATCAATGCGTATGGTTCATGGGCATCACAACCACAACAGGTCCTAGTGAACCTTCCTCAGGGTTCACCACTCTCGCCAAGATAGTGTATGTGATAGAAGAGTCCTTCTGACCCCCCAAAATTTGTACAGCAGTACCTAAACTACGAGCAAAATTTCCAGTTCAGGACAGGTTGAAGGGTAGACATCGAGTTATATAGTTTAAAAACTAAATTACAAATTTTTCAAATCCAGTGTTGTATCTTCTTCACCTTTCAACTCCAAACAGAGCACAGGTCTTCAAAAAACTTCTTCCAACTCTTCCTCTCTCTTGCCATCCCTTCCAATTCTTTCCATGTTTTACCTATCCTTTTAATATCAGCCTCCAGCTCTCTTCTCCAGGTCTTTCTAGGCCTTTCCCTACTCCTCTTTCCCAGCGGGTTCCAAAACAGTGCCTGTCTTGCAATGCTGCCGGTTGGTCTTCTCAGTGTATGTCCTATCCATCATTGTTGTACCCAGTCCTAACATATTCCAGTGAGAGTTGGGAAATGACTAAAGATATAGAAAGTAAATTGAATTTATTTGAAAATAGATATTTGAGAAAAATAATGAACATAAAATGTGGTGAATTCAGAAGGGATGAAATCAGAGAAATGTCTGGTTCCAAAACACAACAATAATGATGGTTATTACCAACTGTCCAGAAGGGACCGGACTGTCACACTTTGCCTCCGCAAGGGTCAGAACAGAATAAGACACCACCTGTACACTAGATTCAAGATAGGCACCAATAACCTGTGACTTGGCGAGTATGACAACAGAGCATATCCTACACAACTGCCTCCAGTAGGCAGACCTGAGAAGAAAAAGCTGGCCCACTTACACCAGCATCCAGCGAAGTGGTTAAGATGTTTACCTGTCATTCTGAATGTTGTGTGTTCGAATCTGGACCGAGCTAGATTACAATTTTTGTGTGAGATCTTTAATATTGTTGCTAGAGCTACTGAGTTTGTGCTTTGTGCAACATTCTCGGCAGATGACTGTCATTTCTACCGACAGGGACGGAGCCATATGTGAAAACCTTGTGCAATGAAGTTAATCCTTCGCATTTCGATCCTTGTCAAATATTTCTCGAGCTTGCCATAAATAAACATAATTTTGCATGTGTGTAAATTTTATTCAGATGTTTAATAATGTCTTTGTCTTGTCTTCCCAGTGGGATGCCTTTAGTCTGCCAGAGCTGAACAACTTTCTCAAAGTCTTGGACCGTGAAGAAAAGGAGACAGTAAAAGATCTCAGACACAAGTATGCTTTCATGAAACAGTACATGGATCGACGAATAATAGAGCTCAGAGCAGAAAAGATGAAAAATAAGACCTGAGACATTAGCCACTTGATCTTCAGAATGATATTTTTGTAAAGTGTGGTAGGAAACTCAACTGATTGACTACTATAAGCCGCTGGGAGCACCGCTATTTATTTGTATTAGATCGATCTTAAAGAAAATTCATGTACCTACAAAATGGTATATTACTCATAAAAATCTGTTAATCATTAAGAAAACTGCAGCTGAATTTGTACATACACCTGCAATGTGAAAATATGACCTAAATTTAATTCAGCCACACACTGTTTTTCAAGTCAGTTGATGTGGTCAACGTCATGCCAACCGCCTTTACTTCCCAGTACTTTTCCTGGTACCCAATTGAGGCTGGGTCAACCTGAGCGCCGTTACGGGTAGAACATTTCCACACCCACTTGTAAAATTGAACATTGAACCTGGACCTCTAGCCTAAGAAGCAAGTTCACTAAACACTACAGTACTGCTGCAGTCAAACTCATTTGTACTAAACACTACAGTACTGCTGCAGTCAAACTCATTTGTACTAAACACTACAGTACTGCTGCAGTCAAACTCATTTGTACTAAACACTACAGTACTGCTGCAGTCAAACTCATTTGTACTAAACACTACAGTACTGCTGCAGTCAAACTCATTTGTACTAAACACTACAGTACTGCTGCAGTCAAACTCATTTGTACTAAACACTACAGTACTGCTGCAGTCAAACTCATTTGTACTAAACACTACAGTACTGCTGCAGTCAAACTGATTACAAATGGTGACATGTGAACAAAATATGAAATATAGTCATTTGACAACAGACAACAACTGAAAATGTTAGAACATTTTTATCTAAAGGTCTTTATCAAGTACATGTCACATGAATAATGTGTTATTATTGTTTGTTGATTGTCGATCACCATTGATGAAGGCCATTTTATTCATTGTGAAAAATGAAAATCGTAGCATATCCTTTACAAGACGTAGCCATCAACTACAGTATTAGGAAGACCACCTCATTATTGTACAATAAAGAATTACATGGATCGAGTCAGTCTATGGGTTGGTCAATGATTGATAAACACAATGAGGGCATGAAAGGCTCTTGGACAGCATGGGCATGGACTATTGACAGTTTTTGGATGTTGTATTTCTTTTCTGGTTTGTTCCTTCTATTCTCCTGCTGCAGTTTTGAATGCCTTAAAAATGTTTGTGGCGTTGACAATTGCCTGTTGTTCAGATTATGCATTTAACCAAGCCTTAAATTATAAATGTTTACAGTATTTCTCATGTATTATAAAATACTTGTCGACAATACAACACAATGGCAGCAGATTGTTATTTGTCATGGTAGCTCTACATGGTCACATTACATAACCTATAATGTTGTAGGTGTGTGATGTTATAGAGACTTCACAGTACTAGAACTTAGTATTTGGAGAGGATGATCCTTATTGTTACCGTTGCTGATTGTTCCCATCCCTAAACTTCATAGAAGCAAAGACTCTCCTGAAACAGTCCAGAAATGTAATGTGCATACAACATAGAGCACAACAGTATAATTACATTAAACAGAAAAGCACTGACCACAGTCTTCAGATTTGGAACAGGACACTGCGGTGCTTCTCAGAGCTCACTTCCATAGAATGGGTCTCAGGGACTCCTCTGCTTGCACCTGTGGAGCACCAAAGCGGTCCCAAAGCACTTCTTGCAAGACTGCCTCAGCCTGAACAGCAGGAGAATGGAAATCTGGCTAACAGAAACAATCCTTCAGAACAAACTATATGGGGGACTGGTGAATACCTCAAGTACAGCTCTCTGTTTATGATACATACCGGAGTAGTGACATAGCAGAAGATGATCGCAGAAGATCATCAAGAAGATTAGCAAATTAAATGGTTCGGCCACATAATCAGATTACCAATAGAAATTGTCCTTCAAAGAGCAATGCTCTTGAAACTGGATACAAAGCAAAGATCTTCCATGCAAAAGGTGGACCACAGAAATCTCTCGTCGATCACCGCTTAGACTGATGTACCAGATTTCCCCATAAATTGTCTTATTCATGTGGAAATCTGATTCAGGCAGCCTTAGCATGGGTGTGTTTCGTCACATCTTCAGCACCATTTGGAGCTCTGGTGCTTATTCTATGGCGATGTGTCTGGTTTTAGCCAGCGTTTGCTGGGTTCGCTCTCCATCAGCCTTGGGCTGTCCCCAGCCGACCTGCAAGGCAGCAGGTTGCTATTCTTTTAGGGTATTAGGGTAGCTACCTTTAGACAACCTTCCCTCCTGGGTTGTTGAGCGTCATCTAGCAAGGTTACCAGTCTATTTTTGGACTACTTGGTTTGCTTGCCGTCCAGTTTTGTGTATGGTTTGTTCTGCTAGACTTTGATTGTCCCCAATCGAACTACAAGGCAGTAGTAGTTCTCTGTGAGAGGAAACGCAGTTATTGTTCTCTGGGGACCACAGAAATAACAGAAGCAGTGAAAAACACTTCTGAATTGCAAAGAGCCCTTTCTAGAAATATCTTGTTATCATGACTTTGTGAGACAAAACATGATTAGACTAAAGAAGAATCTCAGAGTGAACTCCCATAATAATAATAATAAGAAGAACTAATATCAGTATTCAAAGTTATTTTAACAACTGTTTAGGGATTATTGTTTGCGGATTGTGTGCGTGCTTTCTTGTACACACTTTGAATCCTTGAGAGGAGAAACATATACAGGAAGAAAAGTTAATTAATTGTTTGTCTATTCATAAACTAGGACTTAATGATTAAATGTCAGTCCATTGTTTTATCTACAGCTTAGTTTTATCATCATTATTGTGTGCACATTGTTGCAAACAAAAGATATTGAACACTTCCTAGTATAACCAAAATAACTTGATTGTCGTTGAGTGATCCATCCTCGTCTTACGAAGGATTAATCGCTTAGAGGCTTGGTTTGAATGATTAACAGTATTTATCATTGTCTGATGAAGCGGTCAGTGATCGTCATTACTTGTGACATTTTGTAGGACAGCAGCAAACTCTCCACTTTTACTGGGTCAGTGGGGTCACCGATAGCGAAGTTGATAATGCTCTGTGCTAATGACTATCACCATCAGGTGCCGTCTCCGCATTGAAGGTTAGCTGCAATGAATGTCCAGCATCCTCTGTCTTTCGCCTTGGTGTTGCACTTTGCCAAACTATGTCAATTTCTTTAAATTTCCTCCCACTTATCTCTCGGTCTTCCTCTTGCTCTTCAACTTTCCCCACTAATAAAGATTTTATCCAGGTGTCATGCCTTTTTATGTGCCCAAAATATTTTACTTGTCTGAATTTTATTCTCTTAATAGTTGGTTCTTCATGCCTAGTTTTCCTAAAATGTCCGCTAATAACTATGGTACATGGAAATACCAGGGTTCGAGGTTTGAAGATGGAGAAGGGGGATGTTTTTCAATCTCTTCATGTCTACCTGTTGGATGAAGACACTAAAATAGATGTTGATCCAATCCATGGATTTTAGGAGTTTAAATACCCTTTGTACAGGTAGAACGGAATGCTAGAGAAATAGAGTAAGTAGTGCGTTTAACCAGCGAACCATCAGTATACATACCCTTCGATATCTGTTCTGGAAAACTGAGCACCTATGGGTTTGTCCAGAGTGCGCTGATGCTGGTTCAGTAACCAATAACCAATCTCTGTGTGCACACATTTGAACTACAGGAAACCATGATCCTTTACTTGAAGATTGAAATTACAACTACCTCTGGGAATTGTAGCAGTTTCTCATCATATGAGAGTGATGTCTTCAGTAGTGACTCTGTTTGTTCTGGAGGGAGTGTTAACTGCAACAGCGACTCCAATCAAAGAAGAGTTCTAACTACAGTTTAATGTTGCTTGTGAAATAAGAAGGTCTAAGAAAGTCCTTCTGCATAATATGATTAATTTTGTTTCAATGTTGATATTTGTACGATCTGATCAATATTTGATTGAGTTTTTGTTTTAGACTGGCAATAATTGTAAGATACAGTTAATGATGTATTCTTGTACAATAGTTATTCTTCTTATTTGTTTGTCATCACCTTGTTACCAGTTTCTTGTCCATTGTCGTAGTTTTCAGTTTTTGTCTTGCACTGCTCTACTCACTGGAGTGATAGATATTTTTGCTTTTTGAAAGGATTCTGCTATGCCATCTAACCATGTTTTTTTGTGGTCTTCCTCTCGTCTTCTGATGTTCTATTCTAGAAGACTCTGTATACAGTGGAGTGTGGTTGCATTCTTATTAAGTGGACGAACCACTTCATTCTTTGTTTCACAATATAATTTGACCAAGGTTCTATGCCAACTTTCTTTCTTATGCTGATGTTGGGGACTGTTGGTATGGTGTTGTTGGTAACTTTTCCTAGACATCGCATTTCACATGTAGTTATTTTTTTCACTGCTTTGCTCATTGTCCACATTTGGCTCTGGTAACACAGAGTAGGCATAAAAATTATTTTGATCATCTGTTCTTTAGCTGTCAGTGAGATGTTTTGAGTGCCTTAATTAACAATGGGGCTAGCTGGTAGGTTACAGCATTTGCTTTTACACTCTAGCCGTTATCTCTCTGTCAAGTCTTCCATCTTCTTTGAATATGCTTCCTAAGTATTTGAATTCTTGCACTTGGTTGGTTGTAGTGCCATTGACATGAATGTTTAGTTTATTATATTTTCTTCCTATATTCATTATTTCAGTTTTAGTGTTATTGATTTTCATGTCATGATTTATAACAGTAGCTATTGGTTACCTGTACAAACATTGGTTATTTATTATGTGATTCAATTGTAAAATTTTCTGCTATTTTGTTTCATTATTTTTGTTGTTGGTTTTAGCAAGAATATGTGTCAGAATGTGAGACTTCTTCTTCCGTTTTCCAACATGGACTTGTATACTTCTAAAGTAGTTAGTGGTCAACTGGAGTCTGTGTACATCTCCATATAGCTTGTCTTGGACTGACATGGACTTGTATACTTCTAAAGTAGTTAGTGGTCAACTGGAGTCTGTGTACATCTCCATATAGCTTGTCTTGGACTGACATGGACTTGTATATTTCTAAAGTAGTTAGTGGCTAACCGGAGTCTGTGTACATCTCCATATAGCTTGTCTTGGACCGACATGGACTTGTATATTTCTAAAGTAGTTAGTGGCTAACCGGAGTCTGTGTACATCTCCATATAGCTTGTCTTGGACTGACATGGACTTGTATACTTCTAAAGTACAGGGTGTTCAACTTAAAAGCAGCCCCAGCCATAAATAGACATTTGCCAGGTACGCATTGCATCTCGTCTATTTACTATTTAAACCGGTTCTGACTAGCTTGTCCTACGTCACATTTGTTCATCGCCCCTTCCGCACTACAATTACACACCATGCACAACCTTGACCTATACTACGTCATAACTGAACCTTCCATTTCCATACATATATGCCAGATTAGCTCCATTCACAAGCTGCTTTTAAGTTGAACACCCTGTAGTTAGTGGCTAACCGGAGTCTGTGTACATCTCCATATAGCTTGTCTTGGACTGACATGGACTTGTATACTTCTAAAGTAGTTAGTGGCTAACCGGAGTCTGTGTACATCTCTATATAGCTTGTCTTGGACTGACATGGAGGTTGGCAATATGTGTTTCCTCTGCTCATGTTGAATTTTGTGTACCCATTAGTACACTTAACCAAACATTTATTTGAAACCCTAGGGCAATGCTATCCAACAGTTTTATTTCTTGGGGCACATCTGACTAATATCTGTTAAGGCGGCCACATGGCAATTGTAAAATAATACTAATAAGAAAGTAATCATCATCAAGGTACGTGTCCTTTATAGGACATTGCTCTCTTTGCAGCGCATCTGAAATTTACTCTATCTCTAGCCAGTTCACCATCTTTGCTGATGATCATATTCATAATAATGTAATAAAAGAAGCCACCATGCAAAAATCAGTCGGAAGCGCCATACGAGGGGCCTGACTATGCCTAAATTCATAACGGGCAATAGGCTGAAATCGGATGCACGTGTCCTAAACTTGTAGAAATCTATGCGTTTAGGGGCCTACCAAACCAATGTGCAACGTATACATGTTCTTGGCAAAGATCAAACATATCACAAAGAGTGAAATTGGTCGTAAAGAACGAACGCAAAGAAGAAGAAGAAGAAATAGAGAATAAGTCATTCAAAAACAAATTTTGTTTCTTGAAATTCTAATTAACGTTAAAGCCGTCTGAATAAAATAGTGCACCAGGATATGTGTCATGGCGTCCTCAGGATCTGTGATGTATAGCGCTGCTTTTGGGGTTTCAACTTTTATAAATAATTCCTGATTTATTGTTTCTGTTGTTGTATATCAAACAGAATATTATAATACTCTTACACACGTGTGTGTACTACTAGTCTTACGTGAGCATTCTTTGTCAATTGTGTTGCCATTTTTATTTGACATTTATTTTCACGATTGTATTCTTGTATATGTTTAATAATTTAAACTGTTTGTTTTATACAATGATAATTATTATAGGAGATTTGATTTAATGACTTATAGAGCCAGTTTGACTGAATGTCCTGTCATGACTTTACTTACATAACTTACAGAGCTAGGTTGATTGAATATCCAGTCATGACTTTGCTTACATAACTTACAGAGCTAGGTTGATTGAATATCCAGTCATGACTTTGCTTACATAACTTACAGAGCTAGGTTGATTGAATATCCAGTCATGACTTTGCTTACATAACTTACAGAGCTAGGTTGGCTGAATGTCCAGTCATGACTTTGCTTACATAACTTACAGAGCTAGGTTGATTGAATATCCAGTCATGACTTTGCTTACATAACTTACAGAGCTAGGTTGGCTGAATGTCCAGTCATTACTTTGCTTACATAACTTACAGAGCTAGTTTGACTGTATGTCCAGTCATGACTTTGCTTACATAACTTACAGAACTAGATTGACTTTATGTCCAGTCATGACTTTGCTTACATAACTTACAGAACTAGGTTGACTGAATATCAAGTCATGACTTTGCTTACATAACTTACAGAACTAGTTTGACTCTCTCTCTCTCTCGCATGATCACCGCTTAGACTGATGTACCAGATTTCCTCATAAATTCTGCAGTTGTTTTTAGTGACCGTCCCTCCGTACAGCTTCTCATTTAGCTCAGTATTTTCCTGCTAGCAGTGAGCAGTCTTGCAGTAGGTGTTCTGCCGTCATGTCTGCCTTCTCGCAGTGGCACAGGCTAGTTATACCAATTTAAAATTTGTTGTAAAGGTGGGACCGGAGTCTGTTATGGCCATTACGGAGGTGGAATATGACAACTTTTTTGCTAAGGACAGACCATAGTACCCATCTTTGGCGCTGTGTTGAGGGTGATCTTGCTAAGGGACAGACCATAGTACCCATCTTTGGCGCTGTGTTGAGGGTGACTTGCTAAGGGACAGACCATAGTACCCATCTGTGTCGCTGTGTTAAGGTTAGTCTTGCGACCACTTCTCTCTATATCACCATCCGATTGTTGTTTTAGCCTCCTTGTAGCTGATTTCGTAATCAGTCTGTGGCAGTCACCCTCCTGCCTCTTCATTTCCGCTTATATTGCAGTGTGATGTGACTCACTGTATGGCTGTGTTTTTGAATGAATTAGTTAATACACCGAGGATCGTTTTTAGCTCTGTGCCGGTTGAGATTTTTAGTGCCTTGATGGCCGACAGGACGTCCATGAATATCACTACTTTGTTATGTGAGACGCTGCTTCTCTCTAGGATCATTTCCGTGGCTATTCTTAGTGCCTCCGTCTCTGCACGGTAGTTGTTTGAGTACTTTCCTGTGGCTATCGACTTCGGGACCTTCACTTTCTGTGGTAGCTTAAGCACTATTCCTCCTCCTCCATTGCTAATCGTGCACTTTGCCGAACCGTCGGTGTCCACGCTCTCTCGGGGTACTCTGTCACTATGAATTCTTCTGTAATAGTTCTCCTTTCGTAGTTCGCTTGCGGCCCTTTTTTGTATGCCCGGTATTGATTCTTGTAGCTCTGACATCGTGGTCCCCCACAGCGGGTTCTTGTCGGTTGTCTATATAAGTCGGGGTTTACAGTTCACTAGGACTGGGTCGTCTTGGATCAGTGCTTTTGCACTTTTTGCAAAGCAGGATCTCTTTAACCTGCCCTTTCCCAATCCGTTCATTCTGTCATACATGGGGTGGGAGTTACGTCTCTTGAATTTCTCTGCCAGTTGGGTAACTTTTCTGTCTATGCGGTCTTTCATGGGTTGGAGGCCTGTGATTGTTTCCAGCGCTGTGATGGGCATGGACTTCATGACCCCTGTGATAATGCGTGCTGCACAATTTTGGGTGTTGCTCCTTTGGTGAATTGCGTGTTGGATGCATTGCCCCAAACTGCAATGCTGTACTCCAGGACTGGTTGCATTCTTGCAGAGTAGAGCTTATTGAGGATTTTGCTGTTTGCTCCCCACGTGGAACCTGCAAGTTTTCTCATTATACCAAGCCTCTGTTTTGCTTTTACAGTAGCTTTGTCTATCTGGGAGCACACTGTGTCTAGAGTGACTCCTAGGTATGTTGGGTTTATGTCTTCTGGGAGATCGTGCCCGTCTATTCGAAGCTTTACTTTGTGTGTCTGGTTGTTCAGCGAGAACACGGTGTACGTGGTTTTCGCAGCTTTAATGCTCAGGCACCACTTTTTTGTCCAGGTTCCCAGTTTGGTAAGCGTGTCTTCCAATCATTTTGTTACTATGGGCATTGATTCCTCCCTCGTCCAGATTGCCAGATCATCAGCGTACATTACTGAGTGTACTCTCAAGGGTATGCATGTAGCTATATCGTTGACAAGAACTAGCTTGACTGAATATTCAGTCATGACTTTGCCTACATAACTTACAGAACTAGTTTGACTGAATGTCCAGTCATGACTTTGCCTACATAACTTACATAATTAGTTTGACTGAATGTCCAGTCATGACTTTGCCTACATAACTTACATAACTAGTTTGACTGAATGTCCAGTCATGGCTTTGCCTACATAACTTACAGAACTAGTTTGACTTAATGTCCAGTCATGGCTTTGCTTACATAACTTACAGAACTAGTTTGACTGAATGTCCAGTCATGGCTTTGCCTACATAACTTACAGAACTAGCTTGACTGAATGTTCAGTCATGACTTTGTGTTTGATTATACAAATATTTGCAATAACTTTTAGATATGTACAAAAATAAATCATGTATCAACAAATGTTATATTGAGAGAATTGTGACTTTTTTATTGTAACTTTGGTTTGGGTTTTGACTTTGGTTTTAATTTTTGGTTTGTTGAGTATACCCTGCAACACAAGAATACACATGAATACATTAAGGCTCAAAGCTAGTGACTGATAGAACATTTGTTTGTCTAAAGCATAGATTCCCAAACTTTTTCGAACCACCGCCCACTTTGCAAGACATAAACTGTAACGCCCCCTCCCCATTATAATAGAAAAGTTTTCATTGAAGCCTTGCAGACATCCTTATATCTAAACAGGGGTCTGCCTTGGTGCCTCTTCCCTTTTGAAAGTACTCTCGATCCCCGTCTAGACCGATGCAACAAATTTTTTCACGAATTGTACTGGTGTTTTTAGGTACTCCGTCCATCTGTACAGCTTCTCGCGAAGCTCTGTGTTATCGGGCCAGGTTTCGTTTCTCAGGCCTGCTAACAACTTGCAGTATGTGATCTGCCGTCATGTCCGCCTTTCACAGTGGCACAGGCTAGTTGTGCCAATTAAAAATTTGTTGAACATGTGGGCCCGAAGCCTGTTATGGCCTGTACGTAGGCGGAATATAGCAATTTGTTTCAAAAGTTCATAGAACACTTGTTGTGGTATGCGGCTATTGCCCTCACAATGCAGCTATTATTCTCACATAAAATAATTACTATTACAATAATAACACAGACCTACTGTAAAAAAAAAGGAAACAGAGACAGAAAAACAAAACAAAAACTGCTTATAGTATATTGTGTGGCATTGTTTATGTCTTAGTCTTGTGTGCCATTAGGCGTGATGAGAACATGATGATGATGATAATAATTTCATAGATTGTTTCATTGGTTATAGGTTATTGGTTACTAAACTGATGTCATTGCACTCCGGGCAGACCCATAGGTGCTCAGTCTCCCCAACAGATATCAAAGAGTATGCATACTGATGGTTCCGTCTTAAAGTGTGTTAAAGTTTTGATGCAGTCGTCATCTCAGTTTATGATGTAGAACTAGATGAGGCTAAGTGTATGGTATCTTGTTTAAGTTTTGATTGCAGTCGATGGTATCTTGTTTAAGTTTTGATGCAGTCGATGGTATATTGTTTAAGTTTTGATGCAGTCGATGGTATATTGTTTAAGTTTTGATGCAGTCGATGGTATCTTGTTTAAGTTTTGATGCAGTCGATGGTATCTTGTTTAAGTTTTGATGCAGTTGATGGTATCATGTTTAAGTTTTGATGCAGTTGATGGTATCTTGTTTAAGTTTTGATGCAGTCGATGGTATCATGTTTAAGTTTTGATGCAGTTGTCATCCCAGTTTATGATGTAGAACTAGATGAAGCTAAGTGTATGGTATCTTTCTTTGTCAGAGGTATTGACTTTTGACCACTTCTTGTTCTTCGAGGAGAAGATGGCCCCCCTTCTTGCATTTTCACAGTAGCAGACTTTGTCAGGGATGGAAATAAGAGCTCTGACTCCATAGCTTCTACTGGAACTTTCTTCACTGTTGGCTGGCGTCGTACTGCTACTTTTCTCTTTCGAATTGAAGAAAGTTTAACTGGAGATAATGCAGGCTTCTGCACTGAATCGATGCGTAGCATAGCATTTAAGGTTCCTTCAAGAGTGGCAGTGGTATCTTCTTTAACAATTTTAGCAGGACGCTCATCATTACTTTTGCCAGATGCTTTTCTTTTCATAATTCTGAAGGAATTCAACAAACTCGACAGATCTGTATGGAGAAACACAGACAAGTTTTATATCTTATCAAATATACCACACAAAAAACAACTAGTTAGGACTTAACACAATTTGTGTGATTTTGAGATGGGAATGAGTTAGCTGGGCATATTTTAAAATGTAATTAGGTTCACAAGAAATAAGTTCATACAATATCAACGAGGAAATAAAACGTAATAGACGCCCACATAGTTCATAAGTACGGTTCCAACTTCACTGCAACGGGTCACCCCATAATTGCTCCGTTCCTGTGCCAATGAAAATCACACGAAATGCTAACAACTGTGAAATGTTTCCTGTGTGAACTAATTCCAGAATGAAACAGCCGCTACCACCACAAAAAGCAACCTGCACCGCATAAAATGCATATGGCCGTCGCATTAAGACATCCACATTTGGCGTTGAAATGGAATCCGGGAAGCAAGAGATGTGGGGGCTACTCAGACATGGAGAAGAACTGTAGATAGAGAGAGAAAAGGCGGGAAAGACCTGGAATGAACTTAACTGTCTTGCTCAAGACAGATCTGGTTGGAGGAAATTTGTTGATGCGTTATGCTTCTTCTTCTTCAATGATCCAGCGGCACTTGAGCTTTTGCCTTCGGCCCAATGCTATGTAGTGGTATCTGCATGTGTTTGTAAGTTGTTCTTTTGTTCCGTATAATGTGTTTTATTTATCTGGCCTTGGAGGAAGGAGGGTCTTTCTGATGTCATCTAGTGTTTGACACTTGAAAAGGTGGTGGTGAACGGTTTCATGATGATGTGCACACAGCCGGCACTCTGGAGTGTGTTGTGGATGAATTCTGTTCAAGTGATTATTAAGTGTTATGTGTTGGGTTCGGGGTCTAAAAATGGTGCTCTGATCTCTTCTTGTAAGGTGGTTGATGTTGTCATTAAGGTTAGGGCTGGCCATATGGCTGTACACCTCTCTTCCTGTGTTTCCCATGGCCCATCTGTTCAGCCAAATTTCTTTGTTATGCTTCAAGTGCAGTTATTTTAGCACGAACTCCGTAGCTCCGGCAATAATCCTAGGAGACTTTGGAAAAAAATGCACCCGTGAGCGGTGCGAGCGGGATTCGAACCTACGACCGGGTTCAGAGGAGCATAGGGACAACGTGGCGCCAGGATTAGTGAGCTGGCACTAGTCAAGATCCTACCTCACCTCCACGTGGTGACCCTGGTAACAGACAACGGTTCCTGTCTGGCTAAGCGGGTGGGGATCGAGGGAGAGCTACAGGTAGTGGTAGTAGTGCACGCACGGAAAAGTAACGTAGGTCCAAAACCCTCAACAAAATGCACATATCTCCTGGCCGAAGTCCGATGAAAAGGTAGTGGTTGAAACGTTAAAAACGGTAATGTACTAGTCGTCTGCGAAAGAATACTAGCTCTCCCTGAGTAAATGACTGCACTAAAATTGCCAGCTGTGGGGCAAGAGTCCAAAAAGCACGTAGTGTAACAAGGCAAAAGCCACACCACAGTCTCCCGGTCGACCGATGGAAAAATTTATCAAACGAACAAAAACGATGAGAGGTGCATCCAGAAAAGAGACATGGGACTAAAATCGGAGCCCTGAAGTGGGGGCCCCAGTTGAGTTGCACATGGGCCCACATAGGGTGAAACTCAGAACCCTGATGTGGGGGCCCGAGTTGAGCTCCATGTCCGGACAGCCTAGAGGCATGATGAATGTGAACACGGCGAGAACTGATAGACATGGTGGGCAGGCACCAAAGCAAGCGTAGGGGTGAGCTGACCACCCAAATGTGCAGAAAAACTGGAAAGCCCAGCAGAGGCTTGAATCCAGTGCGAGTTTCCCCTCGCAGGAAATTACTACTGCCTTGTAGTTAGATTGGAGACAATCAAAAGCTAGCAGAGTAAACCGTACACAAAGCTGGACGGCAGGTAAACCAAGTAGTCCAGAAAAAGACCGGTAACCTGGGTAGATGACGCTCAAAACCTCGGAGGGTAGGTCGTCTAAGGGTCGCTACCCTGAAGAAAATAGCAACCTGCTGCCTTGCAGGTTGGCTGGGGACAGTCAAAGGCTGACGGAGAGCGACCCAGTAAACGCTGGTTGAAATCAGACACGTCGCCGAAGGACAAGCACTTAGAGCTTCAAATGGTACTGAAGATGTGACGTAAAACAAACGTTCTTGGCAAAGGCTGTTTATATATCACAATAAGAATGATAAAAATGGACGAAAAAGAACGATCGCGAGATAGAGAGAACGGCGCAACCACTTAACCACAGAGACCCACAGACACAGATGACCCACAGACACAGAGATCCACATACACAGATGATCCACCGAGGTACTTACTAAGAAATGTTAACGAGCCAGAAACGCATGTCAAAATAGGAATCATAGTGTTATATTCATGCTGGTGTTGGCGACAACGAGAGAGTGGACGTGCTTGCATCGATTGTTGGGGAGTTTATGATGGATACGGGTGGTGTTCTTCAGTTTCTTGGTGACATACTGTTGGATGAGGACACTAAAATAGACGTTGAATAAATCCAGCGATATAAGGAGTTTGGAATTACAAGTTGTACAAGAAGAGCTGGATGTTTGAGGGGCAGAGAGAGAAGTGTGTTTAACCAGCGAGTCACAGGAGCCATCAGTATGTACACCCTCTGTCGTCTGCTAGGGAATACTGAGCGCCTATGGGTCTTCCCGGAGTGTTGTGGTGACAGTTCAGTAACCTTCTTCTTCTTCTAACGCTGCATATCGACTACCTGTTAACCATGCTGTGTGATTTCTATGTGATCTGAGCCTAAGAGTGATTGTACGTTGTCCTAGTTATGCGACTACAAGTAGGCCAGCACATCCGATTTCTGCGAAGCTTTTTATTTACTAGGGTAGCTTCCTAGGTCCTACATCAATCGCCTCTTACGGCATGTCTTGTAGGTCGCAGTGGTACTATTCTTTGTATCTCCTTGCGGACTCACGGAGATGGATTCAGGATTTAACTGACGATTTGAGCATTATGGCTACAGAGGCGGGACTTCTGGCCTCTGTAGAGGAGATAAATTCCGAAGGACTGTAAGAGTGGCAAAGTTCTGCCCAGGACAAGCTATTTGATGATGATGCAAAAGTATGATGTCGTAAAAAGCGACTTATGTGGCAATTAGGACTTACATGGCTAACGACTTCATCTTGCTTTAAATCATTAGCTTGGTGCGTTGTTTGAAGATACAAACAAAACTACACGCACAATATATCAGCCTTGACGGAGAGCTATACCTTTCCCCAGCTATTATTGATCACAATATAACGTACCACTAACTCTGTTCAATGTAATGAAACCCTGTCACCCTCGGATGTTTCATCCTGTACCTACGTTGTGTTTTCCACGGCGCAGCTAGTGTGGTCTACTGTCCGGAGAATTTTCAGCAGAATTTGAAGGAAATCAGTTGTTAAAAGACAGAACACATTAAAACATTTTTTTGTTAGTTTAGTCGTCGGTATAATCATCACTGCACGTCGAACCAATTAGTCCATAAGTGCTCCGATCTCCTCATCAGTATGTCTCTCAGTGTGTGGTGACTAACGACACCGGTTCTTTGTTAGTTTACTATTCTTCTTTGGCTATCAGTATAGTGCTCTTGTCTAGCTACACCACACTTGACCTGGAATTCTTGCAGTCTGGTTAGTGTTGTAGATTCACCACTATTACTTGAATCATGTACACATCCTCTCTCTCTTAGGAATTTATAATATCAGCCTGGTCCATTTCTCACCTGCTTGTTACAGGAGTCATATCTGTAAGCCTATCGGCGCGTTTACTTCCCCTTACACCTGCATGCCTGGCACATGCATATTTTTGTTAGCCTAGACCTCCTCAGCGACTCCACTGTCTTTGAGCCCAGCCTGTTTCAACCTTCCTGAGCAGACTCACTGAGTAGACAGAACACATAAAAAGAATAAATTATAACACCTACCTGTTATCGATATGATATAAATTCTCTATCGGAATAAGGTTGTATTTAGATATCACAGAGTTACTCTGATATGGAGTGCCTGACAACTTGATATAGTATTCTATCTTTTATTTATATTGTAAATGTAGTCCAAAGTTCATATTATTGATTTTATCAGTTGAAGGCCTAGCGTGAATTAGTTAACGTGGTCCCAAACTGCAACCATCATTCAATTATATAACTGACTGTCTCTAATGGGATGAAGGTTGTCCGACTGCTCAGCGTGTTCGTAGCGCGTTGGACTACTGGTGACTAGCCCTCTGTGAGTGCGGGTTCAATTCCGCGGGCTGGCAAAAAGCCACAGGTTCTCCAGATTCACGGTGTTTGTGGGACCGAACCGAAGGGTTACGATGTCCATGGCACCGAACAGAAGAGCTAAAAAGCTCAGGTGCTTCTGGATCGGGAAAAATAAAAATGGGATGAAGGACATTAAAAGCCGAACAAACATAATTAAACAACTAAGAACAGTAAGGAATGGAACTGAAAGATCAGAATACTAAGAGCATGCATGTGAGTGTCGATGTATGGGTGTGAAGCATGGACACTTAACAAACCAGTGGAAAACACATATGTGTTTTAGGGGGTCTCTGTGGCTAAGTGGTTAAGCCCTTTGCCTTGTGAGTCGAAGGTTGTGGGTTTTCCAGAGACCCCTAGTTAAGATTGTTGCTGGAGCTACGGAGTTCGTTCTTTGTGCAATACAATATGGGTAAAACCCGGTGCAATGAGGTCAATCCTTCAGCTTTAAACATGTGTTTTTTAAAATATAAGTGTTACAGAAGAGTGTTACAGAAGAGTGTTCCGTATACCATGGACAGAGAATAGAACAAATAAATCTATCCAGAAAGAACTAAAAAAAAAACTGACATGCTACAAATGAGAAGTTCGAAGTATTTTAAACATACAAAGAGAAACGATTGATTGGAGTAGACCAGAAGAAGGAGCAGCTAGTGCACTATCAGATTCTTCTTCGTTCTTTACGGCCAATTTTAATCATTCTTTGTAATATGTTTGATCTTTGCCAAGAACGTGTCTCTTTACGACCAATTTTAATCATTCTTTGTGATATGTTTGATCTTTGACAAGAACGTGTATACATTTCACATTGGTTTGGTAGGCCCCTAAACGCATAGACTTCTACACGTTTAGGGCATGTGCATCAGATTTCAGCCAAACCTCCTTAGTCACCTCTTACGACATGCGTGGCAGGTAACAGTGGTTATATTCTTTACACCCCAAATATGGACCCTGGTAACCGCTCGGACGATTAACAGATTAAGGGCTGACTTCCTTGCACCGGGTTTTCATATTTGGCTCAGTCCCTGTCAGAAGAAATGGCATGTCATCCAACGAGTATTGCACAAAGCACAAACTCCGTAACTTAAGCAACAATCCTAGAGATTTGATTTTTTTAAAATGCACATGGCCGATTCGAACACACAAACTTGAGAAAGACAAACAAACATCTTAACCACTTCGCCCTAGAGACCCTGTATGCACTAACCACTTCGCCCTAGAGACCCTGTATGCACTAACCACTTCGCCCTAGAGACCCTGTATGCACTAACCACTTCGCAATAGAGACCCTGTATGCACTAACCACTTCGCAATAGAGACCCTGTATGCACTAACCACTTCGCAATAGAGACCCTGTATGCACTAACCACTTCGCCCTAGAGACCCTGTATGCACTAACCACTTCGCAATAGAGACCCTGTATGCACTAACCACTTGTTAAAGCGAGTTCACTAAACACTACATTCTAATACCCATATCGGTCTGAATACAAGTTTCAGTTTCAAATATCTTCATTTCACTTCGGACATGTTCATAGGTGCTCTGATCCCCTTTGCAATATCTCCAACAGCATCCAACCGTACCAGTTGGATATTGATTGCCTACTCATATACTTGTTTTGCTGTTCTTTACTGGACACTCCAATCTTCAATCTCATCTCTTACAATCTAGCTGTTGACATGGATTGGTTTAAATGAAATTAGTTCAAATTTCTTTGCGGTCACACTCTATGAGGGCGCTTAGAATGTCAGCTCTATTCATTGGCCGCCCCCCTGATATGGTTGCAGAGCCAGCCATCTCTCTTATTGTCAACTACACCATGTGCCCCGAAACAAAGATTAAGTACAACAACAAAGTTCATTGCTGACAGTTTCTTAGTTATTGGTTACTAAGCTGACTTCACCGCACTCCGGGCAGACCCATAGGTGCTCAGTCTCCGCCAACAGATACAGAAGAGTATGCATACCAAGAGTGGCTGTATGCATACAGTGGTTGCCATGGCTCGCTGATTAAACACACCTCTCACTCTGTCTCTCAGGCATCCAGTTCGACTTGAACAACGGGTAACTCCAAACTGCCTAAATCGCTTGATTGATTCAACATCGATTTTAGTGTCCTCATCCAACAGACAGTCGCAAAGAGACCGAAGAATATCCCCTTATCCATCTTCAACTCCCCAACAATCGTTGTTGTTGATGCAAGCCTGTCCGCTCTCTCATTACCGTAAACACCTGCATGCCCAGGACAGTATATCCACGTAAGCGCTGGAGGTTAGAAACTTCTATAGACGACATCCACCCTTCTGGATCTTGTGAAGCATAGGCTGAGAATCATGACAGTATCTACAGCAGACAATCATAAACATGATCAGAAAGAAAGAAACAAACAATTACTTATACTGAAATTTAATACAAGAAACGTCACAGAAGTATCACATCTACTAGCAATAATTATCTCTACATTCATGTCTACTAGCAATAGTTGTCTCTACATTCATGTCTACTAGCAATAGTTGTCTCTACATTCATGTTATCACTATATCAAATTGTAGCACTTTATGTGTAACAATTTTCTATAAACTAAAGAAGTTACTACAAGATAGTTTTTACTTTCTGTAACTGAATGTATTATTTATTTATATATATACATATATATGAAATTATTTATATATATATATATATATATATATATATATATATATATATATATATATATATATATATGGATGGGCAGTTAGATCATTGTTTAACCTGGAGGACCACGAGATCACATTTAGTCTGAACTCTCTTCCTTGACTTCGGTAGCTCTGTTCTTAGAGGTGCGTCCGGCTGAATGGATAAGAGCGCTGGCTTCCATTTGGTAGACCAATGTTCGTTTCCTGGTAAGGCCAAGGAGTTTTTTCTGTTGGGGGCTTAAAGAAAACATCATAATCTGAACAGTTTCATGGTGACTGCACTAGTCATGCGACCATGAAATTATTGAGGCTCACATCTTCCCTGTCCCACACCGTTCTAAATAGTGGTATTACAAGCAGTTAAAGACAGTCCTTTGTTCTTGCTGGCATAGCTATTTGGATCATTGAGGCCTGCAAGTAAATACCACTAAAAGTAATTGCCTCATGGAGGGTCTCGCCTAGGATAGGGACCCATTATGACTCCAGTCGGAAGGAAAGAATGGTGGCGGGTAAGGTATACCCTGCAGAAGAGACAATCCAGTGTCACTAGACAAGCACTTGTATGGAACCCGCGAATGAAACGGAAAGAGGAAGGAGTCTTCTTGAGAAATTAAGGGATGCTGGATTGTCCTGGGAGGCCATGGGGAAAATGGCAGGAGACTGGGGAAGATAATTGGTTCCATGTATCAGGGAGCAATGTATGATGGTTTCCTGTATCAAGACTGGTCAGTATGATTGTGCTCTCTCTCATCCACTCCACAGAAAGTATTCCAAGAACCACCAAGCATTCATCATTTCAGAGTTTCTCAACTCGGAGTTGATCATCTCAGAGACATAGCTTGAACACACAATTTCAACAAACGTCACAAATAAATGAAATCAACATTTTAAATTATTTGTCAGCACAGTTTAGAAACAAATATAAATAAACAATACATGCATATCTCTCTACGTACAAATAAACAATACATGCATATCTCGCTATGTATAAATAAAATGAGAACAATTCATGTTGTTATTACTGGGCAAAAACTCAAATAAATGCAAGAAATTTAGGTTTAATACTCTTTAAAGTGCGTTTCTGATTGGCTAGGGACAGTCAAGTTCACTTTTACTAAAACTCATAAAAGAATGATTCTGATTGGCTGGGGATGGTCAAGTTCACTTTTACTAAAACTCATAAAAGAATGATTCTGATTGGCTAGGGACAATCAAGTTCACTTTTACTAAAACTCATAAAAGAGTGATTCTGATTGGCTGGGGATGGTCAAGTTCACTTGTACTCATCATCATCATCACATAGCTTGTCCTGAGCAGAACTTTGCCACCCCAACAGTCCTCCGAATTTCTCTCTCTCATAGGCCAGATGTTCTGCCTCTGCAGCCGTCATGTTCAAACCATCAGTTACATCCTGAATCCATCTTCTCCGTGGTCTTCCTCTTCTTCTCTTTGCGGTATGCCTCCTTATACCGGCAAAGAGAACTTTGTACTGCAACTCATAAAAGAGCATTTCTGATTGGTTGGCCGAGCATCTCTGAAGTCGGAGAAGGCATGTCTGGGACAATGAAAAAAAGTAAAGCAGGCCTTCATGCAAAAATCATTCAGAAGCGAAGAGCCAAAGCTGCGTCTGAATTATTAGTGGGCGAACAAAGGTTTGCCCAGCCAAGTTCAACTTTGATTGATGACATAGGAAAAAATGGGTGCTTTCATAGGACAATTAACCCATACCCGATCGAGGTTAGTTCACAAGACAACATTACAAAATATCTGCTGAGATAAATCTTGAAATGAAGGTCTCCGCAATCAAGCATCTTCTATATTTACATCAGAAATCTCATGATAGATTATGATTGGTCATACATACACATTTATTTTTCAAGCTGTAATTTACAGAATTTTGATGGAATGTTCAGAAGAGAATTAGATAAAGAACAATTGTGAAGCCAGGGTTGAGGATATGAAAACAAAAATTGTTTTAAATGTGTAAATAGACACAGTGGCGGCCCCACCAAAAAAATGACCACAAGTCGCCACTTCATAGACATATAAATTGTTAGCGGTGCTCATCTTTATAGTTTTCAAAAAAATTGTACATATTTTGCTCTAATATTTGGTTTATTTCTAATTTGATTTTCTTCTTCTTCATCATTAGCTTCCAAGTTAATGACTGACAAAAGTAGCAAGATCAGTAGCAGATTATCAACGCTGCCATAAAGAGTTTTGTGAATGGTGATAGAACATGACCATGCACTTCTCCATTCTGTTCTTCTTCTGCAATCAAGTTCTGCTATGCAACTACTCCAGTATGTGTCATAAACAGGGTGGCGCATGTGATGTCTTTACCGGTTCCCCCATAGTTTGTTTTCTAGGGTTGTTTCTGTTGGCCAGATTTTCATTCTCACGCTGCTCAGGCTGGGGCAGTCTTGCAATCACCTAAGCGATCACCGCTTAGACTGATGTACCAGATTTCCCCATAAATCTCATTTATATGGAAATCTGATTCATGCAGCCTTAGCATGTGTGTGTTTCATCACATCTTCAGCGCCATTTAGAGCTCTGGTGCTTATCCTTCAGCGATGTGTCTGGTTTAGCCAGCATTTACTGGGTTCGCTCTCCGTCAGCCTTTGGCTGTCCCCCGCCGTCCTGCAAGACAGCAGGTCGGTTCACATTTGAGAACCTCTTACTGAGCTTAATACTGGTTATAATATTGCTCTAAAGTTTTGTCTCTGAACACTTCATCGACATTTATTCTTATCAGTCACTCTTAGATGTTAACTTAAATATGCTTAAATAAAGCATATGATGTTGAATCAATCCAGCAGTTTAAGGAGTTTAGAATTGCACATCGTTAAATTAGAACTGGGTGCTTGAGAGTCAGAAAGAGGAGTGCGTTTAACCAGCGAGCCACAGGAACCATCTGTGTGCATAACCTTCGACATCTATTGGGGAAGACTGAGTCCGCCCGGAGTGCTGTGACGTCAGTACAGTGTGTCAACATTTCCACAAAGCTTGTTCTGTAATGGCACTGGTGACGGCCATCTAACTATTCTCTGCTCCTCAAATGCTGAAAATCTTTCGAAAAGAGCATCTACCTATTTCAATACCTTCTTCTTCGCGTTTGTTCTTTAGGGCCAATTTTAATCACTCTTTGTGATATGTTTGATCTTTGCCAAGAACGTGTGTACGTTGCACATTGATTTGGTAGGCCCCTAAACGCATAGACTTCTACGCGTTTAGGAAATGTGCATCCGATTTCATCCAAACCTCCTTAGTCGCCTCTTATGACATGTGTGGCAGGTAACAGTGGTTCTATTCTTTACACCCCAAATTTGGGCCCGGTAACCACTGGGTGATTGGAATACATAAGAAACACTGAATGAAGTGATTGATAGAAGCAGTGTAACCGAACCAAACCTGACTAGGACCCTACTTTATCTTCAAGTAGTGACTCTGGCAACAAGCTGTATCCTTGCAGTCTGAAGTAAGCAGAGGTTGATTCAAGAAAACAAATCCAGTTCCAAAAATTGCTGTGTTTAAACTGATGTGCAGAGCAGAAAGTTGCAGATATTGCAATCTTGTGCAGAAAGGAGCAGATATTGCAATCTTGTTGTGAACTGGGATATAACGTACAGTAAATAGAGTTTCCAGAACAAACGAACAAAGAAAACTAAATAGTATTATCAAATATGATCAGACTATATCAAATGAATCTATACTTGGACCGAATTACATACTAACTTCCGGTGTCTAAGATCATTAATATAGGTTACTCCCAGTCATCGTCACTTCTGGCAGAACGTGACACGGGTGCTTCAGCTTTTGGTGGTGCTGGTATCATAGATGCTATTTTATCCATTGCAGTTGCTGAGCCTCCTCCTCCTCCTGATTCGGACTTCTCCCCTGCTTTAGCATTTCCTGATATTCCTTTCCTTCTCATAGTCAGTTTGTTGAACAAGTCGCTCATGAGGTCACCACCACCACCACCACCTCCTCCTCCACTAGGGATAGCTCCTTGCTCTTTTTCTTCCTGTTGCTTCTTCTTCTTGCTAACTTTTCTATCCTTGGCAGATTTCAGTCCTGCTCCAGCTGCACCTCCAGCCTTGACAATGGAATCCAGCAAGTTCTGTCGTGCAGGTGGTGCTTCCTCAGCTTCTTTAGGAGCATCTCCCCCTACTGGTGGAGGAGGTGGGGGAGGAGGTGGAGGAGGAGCAGGTGCAATACCTGTAGGAGGTGGTGGAGGAGGTGGACCAGAAGGTGGTGGGGGTGGAGGAGGTGGTTGTGGTGGGGGTGGACCTGAAGGTGGAGGCGGTGCTGCTGTGACAAGTGTGGAGCCAGGTATTACTGCGTCATGTTCTGGACTAACCGATGGAAGGTCAGGTATGTTGGAGCCCATAACTGACGGAGCAATAGAGGGACCTTGATCTGCGCTGAATGCAAGGTCATCAGCCACACCTGGTTGATAAACAAAACATAATTAAGTATGAAATCTGAAAATGCTGCAAAATATAGACAATCAAGGCTTGGTCATAATATGAAAAAAAAGAGAAGTCCAAATCACATACAGATACAAAAAGACTAGTTAAACAATTGGTTGATGTATAGTGAACAGAGATGAAGTTGTTGCATGTAAATATTCATGTATGTATGAGTGTGTTCTGATTTGTCTTGTTTTTTATGTGCTATAACTGACACACTTCATATTTTGCAAGGAGGATAAAGTGGTGATCTTATGTCCCATACGTGTACAAGAGTAATAGACAAGAGCTACAGAACAGATAAAGTGGTGCCCATATGTGTACAAGAGTAATAGACAAGAGCTACAGAACAGATAAAGTGGTGATCTTATGTCCCATATGTGTACAAGATTAACAGACGAGCTACAGAACAGATAAAGTGGTGCCCATATGTGTACAAGAGTAACAGACAAGAGCTACAGAACAGATAAAGTGGTGCCCATATGTGTACAAGAGTAACAGACAAGAGCTACAGAACAGATAAAGTGGTGCCCATAAGTCCCTTATGTGTACAAGATTAACAGACAAGAGCTACAGAACAGACCAGATTAAATATCACCTAACCGTATGTCTTACGACCTGCAATTTTTGTATCCGTCGCCCGCTATGAATTCAAGCGGTCATGATGTCTAATATGATTTTTGTGTGAAAGATTGCTTTCCTTACGATCAGTGTCCCTTCCATTCAGGCGAGCCTTACTCTGACTTCAGACAAAATGGGTTTCATTTTTTTCTGTTATACTGTAGCAGTGTGTCAGATATGGTTTGTTGTAGTGAAGGCAGCCAGAGTTGGCTCATACCTACTCAAGACTGCTGGTTGAAACCGAACACACCACCGAAGGATACGCACCAGAGCTTCAAATGGTACTGAAGGTTGTGAACGTACACCTGTTCTTGGTGTTAGGCTGTTCATATATCACAATAGAATGATTTTTTTTTTTTCATTTTTTTCTTTCGTCCGCTTTCAACTCAGACGAAGTTTCATCTCTGAAACTGATTTTTGCGTGAAAATCCGTTTTCCAATTTCTTACAATGGCAGCAGCTTGCACATTGTAAATTACTTTACACTGGCAGCCGTGTGCTCAATGTACTCGTAATTAGTATTCCTCGCCATACAGGCAGATTTTCTCCGACTTCAGAGGTACTCACGTTATCGTCCTGAGTAAGACCAGGGACTCGAACAAATGCCGGACAGTAGGTTCGAACCCGAGCTATGAGGCGTCTCACAGCTAGCAGGCTGAGCTACTATCAACTACTCTAGGCAGTCCCCCACACAATAGAATGATAAAAATGGCCTTAAGAACGATCGCGAGAGAGAAAGAGAGAGATACCTACTCAAGACAAATACAAAATTAATAAATGACAGCTGTTAAATACATCATACGAAAAAGTACCTGGCAAGTTGGGCAACAAATCAGGAACTGCAATCTCAGGAACTGTCCCAAGTTCTGGAATGTACAGAAAGTTCTCTGCGGATATTCGAAATAGTTCTTCATTGTGAACAATAGTAGAGGGTGCCTCAGCGATACGGGCTTCCTCCTCTTCAATGGCAGCTCTTGTTTTAGTGACGACACCGAGTGGATCAAGCATGATGTACTTCTTGTAGCTATGGAAAAATAGATTACAATTTAGAAAATCTTCATAGTTTCTTATTAATGTCAGGTGATGGAATGTTACATACAAACTGCATATTTTTCTCAACAAACACCTCTTGTATCAGATCATCAGATGTATAATGGAGATGGGGGTAATCTCTTCTTCGCGTTTGTTCTTTACGACCAAATTTAACCACTCTTTGTGATATGTTTGATCTTTGCCAAGAACGTGTATACGTTGCACATTGGTTTGGTAGGCCCCTAAATGGGGGTAATAATAATAGAAGAAAGAATCACAAGCTCAGACACAACAAATAAGAATCAGGCAATCAATGCCTCTGAAGTCGGAGAAGGCACACCTATATGGTAGGGGAACACTGATAAAAAAGAAAAGCTGGCCTTTACGCAAAAATCAGTCAGAAGCTCCATAATAGGCGCCCTGACTACGCCTGAATCCATAACAGGTGAACGCAAGAAGAAGGCAATCAATGTTCTTCTGGCATATAATCAAAGAAGAGGTTTGAAAAATATGGTGACAACAGGTAAAATACAGGGAATGAGAGATTGTGGAAGACAGAAGGAGAAGATGTTGAATGGTCTGATATCGTGCTTCGACAAGAGATTGACATTAGAACTGATTAACTGCACCAGGGAGAAAAAGTTGTGGAGAGACATGATAACCTATGCCGGCAGCATGGCACTGGATTGACCGAATAGTAACAGAAATAATTATTTCTTTTGTCCGTCTCTGCTTTTTGCTGTTGGACATCGCATGTTTCACTGATGATCAGTTTCCTCGATATGGTGCATGCTCGGCCGCTTAAGCTGTGATATTGTAGTTTTAAGATGTCTGTAACTCCATATTTTTGTTGGTTTGCCCCATCCTCTTGATGATTCCATTTTCTGGTTGTATGCTCTTGCAACTAGTGTAGTTGGGTTAATTCTCACCAAGTGGCCAAACCATTTGAGTCTCTATTTTTCAATGAATCTAACAACATGTGTTGTTTTGACTGTTCTTCCAATTTCTTCATTTCTCATATGGTCTCTTCTTGTTTTATTTTTCGCTTTCCTCAAGCATCTCATTTCACAAGTAGTAATTTTCCTTTCTTGTTCTTTTATCAGTGTCCATGTTTGGCACTGGTAGCATAATGTTGGTATGAAGATTGCAGAAATAATAACATAAATAATAACATAAATAATAACATAAATAATAACAGAAATAATAACAACAGGTAATAGCAAAAGTAATCAAACAGATCTAATAACAGAAGTTTGCCCGTGTAGTGCCGGGTCCCGCAAGGGAAGTAAAGAATAGTACCACTGCGACCTACAAGGCATGTCGTAAGAGGTGACTAATGTAGGCACTACGGATGCTACCCTAGTAAATAAAAAGAAGTGCAGAAATCGGATGTACTGGCCTACTTGTAGGCGCATAACTGGCACAACATACAATTGCTCTTAGGCTCAGATCACATACAAATCACACAGAATGGTTGACAGGTGGTTGATATGTAGCATTCGAAGAAGCAGAAGAAGAATAACAAAAGTAATGACTAAAGATGTAGTAGTTACAGTTTCAACTTCATGGCAGCGGGTTGTCCCAATAATGGCTCCATTCATGTGTCAGTGAACACCTCACAAAAAGCTCATTACTTCATGTTGACTCATGTGCAGTGCAAGACAAAAATAGAAAGCTACAACACTGGACAACAACCTGATAACAATGTGATGACAAAAGAGGAAGATATGCCTGTAAACTTCTCTTACCATGTTGCCCAAGACCCATCTGTTTATTCTCTCTCTCTCACGATTGTTCTTTTTAGTCATTTTGATCATTCTTATTGTGATATATAAACAGCCTTTGCCAAGAACGTATTTTTACGTCACATCGCTCAGCACCATTTGGAGCTCTGGTGCTTATCCTTCGGCGATGTGTCTGGTTTCAGCCAGCGTTTACTGGGTTCGCTCTCCGTCAGGCTTTGGCTGTCCCAGCCTACCTGCAAGCCAGTGGGCTGCTATTTTCTTTTAGGGTAGCGACCCTTAGACAACAAACCTTCCTGGGTTGTTGAGTGTCATCTGCCCAGGTTACCTGTCTTTTTTTGAACTACTTGGTTTGCCTACCGTCCAGTTTTGTGTACGGTTTACTCCACTAGCCTTTGATTGTCCCCAATCTAACTACAAGGCAGTAGTAGATCTGTTCATTCAAACTTCATTAGCTGTAGTTTTTAGGATTACCAGTTTTACTTAAATGCTACATACATAGAAAATAAACTTACGGATTCTCTGTAGTATTAAATAACAGCAGTGAACTAATAGAGGGAATATTGTTTGGTAGACTTCCTAAGCCTTCTTCCTGATGGTTCTGGTCTTGACGAGTTTTGGTACCCAGATGAACATTATAGAATTGAAGTTTCTCTTTGAACACTCTGTCATCCACATAAGCATGCTTTTCTTGCACCTAATAAGTAAAAGGTAATAATAACTGGTAAGTAATATTATAAACTGGTCACTTCTTCTACTTATTTGCATTCGTTCTTTACGACCAATTTTAATCACTCTTGTGATATGTTTGATCTTTGCCAAGAACGTGTATACGTTGCACATTGGTTTGGTAGGCCCCTAAACGCATCAACTTCTACACGCTTAGGACACGTGCATCCGATTTCAGCCAAACCTCCTTAGTCGCCTCTTACGACATGCATGGCAGGTAACAGTGGTTCTATTCTTTACACCCCAAATTTGGGCCCGGTAACCACTCGGGCGACTGGTCACTCAAAACAGTATGTTCTGTTAAAAATATCACAAAAACTGGCTCTGCATAATGCTCTAAAAGAAAACATACGTGCTGAAGATTTCAACAAAGATCTTCTTCTTGGAACGCTCCATATCGACCACTTGTTAACCACTCTTTGTGGTTTGTATGTGATCTCAGCCTAAGAACGATTGTATGCTGTGCTCGTTATATGACATGTAGGTTAGTACATCCGATTTCTTCGACATTATATTGTGGCAGTTATGCGCCTACAAGTAGACCAGCACATCTAATTTCAGCAACACTTTTATTTACTAGGTAGCTTTCCTAGGCCCTATTCTTTGCTTCCTTTAAATGAAGATAAAGGGTATTCTCTATCTCGGGGTTGCGCAAGTTATGCATACCGATAGGTGCGGCAAGATGGGAAAACCATGGAAGAACTCCCAGTAGATACATCAACCAGCACAGAATGGATGTTATTAGTCCAAACACATTGAAATACATGCTTGGGAGGTGTTCGGAGCAAGTTATGGACATGTCTGATGTGTGATAAAGATGATTTTCAAATGAACATCAGCTCCGTAGAACCAGAATCTAAACATGTGCAAACGTACTTACTTCAGGAGCAATGGCGAGAATTAGGAGTTAAGTTTGGACATGCCAGACAATGTTGTCTTTGTGGTAGAGAGATGATATACTAATAAACTTCTATTGGGTAAGGTGAGCATGTGAACTTTGGGATAGCTGCTGCAGCGGAGGACGATGCATGCATGAGAATACCCAATATGTCATGATATCGATTACATAACGTAACTTCAGAACTGCTGGGGTAATGTTATAGCTGTCTATTGAAAGTGTGATGACAAGAGCCTCAGATCTGTGTTTCTGCACCTCTCTAGTGTGTGTGTGGATGTGACTGTAGAGTCCAATCCTGGAACACAATCCATTACCACAGGTGGTGTATACATGATCAGGATTGAACATGCAGGTTGCCCGAGTGGTTACCTGGGCCCAAATTTGCGGTGTAAAGAATAGAACCACTGTTGTCTGTCATGCATGTCGTAAGAGGTGACTAGGGAGGTTTGGCTGAAATTGGATGCAAGTGTCTTAAACGTGTAGAAGTGTATGCGTTCAGGGGCCTACCAAACCAATGTGCAACGTATACACGTTCTTGGCAAAGATCAAACATATCACAAAGAGTGATTAAAATTGGTCGTAAAGAACGAACGCGAAGAAGAAGAGAGAAGTGTTGTGTGTTCTGTCTTCTCGAGCAGCTAATTTTTTGTGCACCTCAATAGTACGACGATTCTCAACTATGTGAATTCCTCTTGTGTTGTTGCAGCATCATATTTGGTAATCCTGTACAAGGGATTCTCAGCATGTGGTGTCTATATTAAAGCATTTTAATATGCATTAAAATGCTTTGATATATACACCACACGCTGAGAATTCCTTGAACGAGATCACCATTTGTGATGCTGCAACTTTGAAGCATTTTTTTTGTTCACTAACCAGTCATTTGCCCCCATCAAGCTTGCCATAAATCAACTGTTTGGGATACGCTTATCAGGTATCCACACAAGGTGACTGGTCCACCTCACCTGGGCGTTCTGCAACAGAGTGTCGATACTTGGAATCATGGCTCTTATAGGAACTTTTATATTTGGAATTTTGTCCTGCCATTTTATTTTGAGCAGTCTGCGGAGACAACTTATGTAGAAGTGGTAGTTTTCTTGCGTGTCTGCTATACAGTGTCGAACAATGGCATGTAGATCTTTCATTTCAAATTTACAAGAACATAGAAATAATTAAAACTGCTGTTGTAAAATAGCTTCAAATGTCCATCCTGGTCAGTGGATGCACAGATGCGGTAGAAACTATGAAACTGTCACTTGGACAATAACGTGAACATTGTCCTGGTGATAGGACTGAAGATAAAGAATTGCTAACGAACAGGAAATGACTGTGCACTTTAGCCTTTCAACAAGCGCTAATAATAAAACTCCACGTCATGAGAAAGAGGTGTTAGACAAAGATACCTGCTGCCACCCTCTCATCTTCTTCTTGTTGCTGCTCGACTGGGTTACATGCACAGCATATGCTAAGTCAGGAAAAGGCATTCAGTGGACACTTATGTCAAAACTGAACTTCGTGGATGATCTTGTCTTGCTCTTATATAGACTACAAGACATGCATCAGTATGCATATTTTTGACATCTGTTTGGAAACACTTATCCCCTATGGATCTGCCCGGAGTGCTGTAACGTCAGTTCATTAACCAATAACAAGACATGAAATGTATGAAAAAGTAGATACTCTAGAAGAAATGACCCAACGGGTCAGTTTTAAGATCAATCAAGGCCCGTCTGCCCAGCGTGTTCGTAGCGCGTTGGACTACAGGTGACTATCCCTCTGTGTGTGCGGGTTCAATTCCGCGGATGGCAGAAAAAGCCACAGATTCCCCGATTTACGGTGTTCGTGGCACCGAACCGAAGGGTTACGATGTCCATGGCACTGAGCCAAAGAGCTGAAAAGCTCAAGTGCTTCTGGATCGAAAAAAAAAAAAAAAAGATCAATCAAGAGCAGACAAAAGTACTGCAAGGCAGTAACATACAGGAAGACCTGGTGCTGATTAAAGGAAGCAATATAGTAGATGTTGGTGAGTTTGTCTACTGTGGCAGCAAGATCGCAATAGGGATGTAAAGATGAGGACATTAATGTTAGGATTAGGAAAGTCGCCCAAGTAGATGCCGGAGCCCAAAGTGGGGGTGTAAAGAATAGAACCATTGTTACCTACCACGCATGTTGTAAGAGGCGACTAAGGAGGTTTCGCTGAAATCGGATGCACGTGTCCACTAGGGAATGCTAACCCGAAACAAATGTTTGCAGAAAACGGATGCACCAGGCCGTAAGGCGCATAACATGGTGCAACGACCCTCACAATGAGGAATGGGATAACGGATTATACGGTCGCCAATCTGCCTTGGAAATTTAGCCACGCAGTAAGAATGTCAGACCTACCCTCACGAGGGTGACCAAAACTTACTGCAGGAAGAGGTTGGCACAAACGGGAAGCAGAAATCATAGGAATTATATCCTACAGAACTACCCCCAGTATGCAGACTTGAGAAGAAAGAGGTGGCCCACTTACAATAGCGTCCAAGACAAACTGTATGCCGTGGCTGATAATCTGAGGCAGATGGCTGCCTTTATTAGAGAATCCGAAATCCCATCTAGTGAGAATGTAGAAGAAGAAGAAGGATTAGGAAAGTCAGACAAGCCTTTGCTCTCCTGCAAATAGTGTGGAACTCTACTGCCATCTCCACTAAAATAAAACTGAGGATATCAATAAAAAGAATTTTTAAATTTAATTTTATAGGGTCCAACCCAGAAGTGCCATAATGGGTGGACCCAGTACTAGTGAACATGAAAATGTCTAAAACATTTAAACGTCATGATATGGATATTTAGATCAAATGTGAAATCAGTCTTGCTGTACGGCTCGGTAATGTGGCAGGTCACCAAGTTGAATATAAATAAGATTCAGATCTTTATCAACAAATGTCTTAAGAACAAACTTATTCTTATATAGGTAAAAATACATATATTTATTACAGACTATCATCTTGTTTATACCTTATAATGTGAATGTTTAATCTCCCGTAGTCCATCGGTGTTAGTAAATGTAGTTTTAAATGGCTCCAGTCTATCATCTGCAGGATATTTGGCACCTGCAAACACTTTTGTTGCCTTATTACTTCCCTTGAGTTTATCTACTCTTGCTGATGCTAAACTGACTCGGTCATTGATTTTCTGCAGGTGGGTTCTGTTCTCTACAACTCGTTTTCCAATTCTAGCAAATATTTCATTTGCTACCTGAAATTAATATTTCAGAAATTATTGATTAATTAGCACGACAAACAACTAACTGGTCTGAGGGACATAAATAAAGAGATACAAAAGAAATGATGGCAATGGATTAGACATGTCCTCAGGATGAGGGGGCGTCTGTGGCTAAGCCTTGCTGTGTGTTCCAAAGGTTGGTCGTGGGTTCAAATCCGGACAACACCATTTTGTTCACAGGTGCATTTTTTCCAGAGACCTGTAGGATTGTTGCCTGAGCTACAGAGTTCATGCTTTGAGCAATACTCTCAGCAGGTGATGTGCCATTTCTGTCGAGAGGGACTGAGCCATATGGTGTGAAATCCCGTGCAATGAAGTCAATCCTTCGGCTTTAGACCCTTTCTTTTAGATCAGGATGAGAAAAAGAAAGAAGGCCAAGACGTGCAATGCAGTTGATACCGCAGGGACAATGGAAAAATGAGAGGACTAGGAGCACATGGAGAAAATGTTTTGAAGCAGAACTCAAAGACATGCATAGGACTATGTTTGAGGTAGAAAGACATGCATAGGACTATGTTTGAGGTAGAAAGACATGCATAGGACTAGGTTTGAGGTAGAAAGACATGCATAGGACTATGTTTGAGGTAGAAAGACATGCATAGGACTATGTTTGAGGTAGAAAGACATGCATAGGACTAGGTTTGAGGTAGAAAGACATGCATAGGACTATGTTTGAGGTAGAAAGAAAGGCACAATATCGAATTTGGTAAACATTTTTTGTCTCTGGCTTATGAGCCCTTGGAAGCAACAAGAACTGATAAACATGAAAAGCAAATGTACATAAAAATAGCAAAACATTAAACGAAAAATATCTGATTGATATTTGTTTGAAGTCTTGCTTTCTTTATCGCCAGTGTCCCTTGTCATTCAAGTAAGTCTTACTCTGAATTCAGAGGTATTTGTAATTATAGATCCCTAAGTAAAAGATGATCAGAAGCATCGTTGGTACTATACCATGCATACAGTACATTGAGAAGCAAAGAATCAAGTGGTTCGGCCATCTAATGAGAATGGAACCATATTTATTACCATCCCATGCCTAGATAGATAATAGATAATATCTCCAGAGTCTCTTCGAAAGCATGGACTGGCAACGTCAAGTGCAACACACCTGGCACAAGATATAAAACTAAATCTCCCCATGACGCTTCACGGCAAATGGGGTTAAGATAAGATAAGTCTTCTTCGCGTTCGTTCTTTATGACCAATTTTAACTCTTTCCACGCCCATTTATTTCCTCAATTTTTAAGCAGTTAATTCAAGGAAGTAAAAAAATTTCCAAAAAATTACGATCCCAACTGCTTGTCAATAAATAAACATATATATCTTATTATATACTAAATTGAAGAAAACTGGACAACCTAATAGAATAACAAGGTTAAAAAGTAGCATAAGTAAAATAGTAGAAGTAAAAGTAGAAAGACTTCTTATAAGGGAAGCAACTCTATGGCGCAGTGTGCGCTTAAAGCGTGGAAAGAGTTAATCACTCTTTGTGATATGTTTGATCTTTGCCAAGAACGTGTATACGTTGCACATTGGTTTGGTAGACCCCTTCTTCTCCTGCAATCAACATTTGCTATGCGACTACTCCAGTATGTGTCATAAATAGGGCGGTGCGCTTGAGGTCTTCACCGGTTCCCTTAGTTTGTCTTGTAGTGTTGTTTCTGTTGGCCAGATCTCCAATCTCTCACTACTCAGACTAGGGCAGTCTTGCAGGATGTGCTCTGGGACTGCTTTGGTGCTCCACAGGTGCAGGCTGCTGAGTCCCTGAGACCCATTCTGTGGAGATGTGCTCTGAGACTGCAGTGTTCCATTCCAAGTCTGAAGACTGTGCTTTTCTGTTTAGTGTATTTATACTGTCGTGCTCTGGGTTGTATCCTCCATTTGTTTTTCTCCAGATAATTTTCCTGGATTGTTTCAGGAGAGTCTTTGCTTCTGTAAAACTTTGTGTTGGGTAGTGTTGTATTAGGCTCCTCCCAGCCCTTGCGAGTTTGTCAGCCTTTTCGTTTCCTGGTATGCCACAGTGAGCTGGTATCCACTGTAAGACCAGTTCGGATTTGGTAGACCCCTAAATACATAGACTTCTACACATTTAGAACATGTGCATCCAATTTCAGCCAAACCTCCTTAGTCGCTTCTTACGACATGCGTGGCATGTAACAGTGGTTCTATTCTTTACACCCCAAATTTGGGCCCCGGTAACCACTCGGACGGATAAGATAAGTAAAAGATGATGGTCTCCTGCAATCCAACTGCACTTTGTGTGCAAAACAAGAATTTCTGACCCAAGCTGACTTCAAACCCCAAAATTTCCACAGCACATTGTTACCAGTGTAGCATGTATCAACTTGCATACTGGCGACCCTCTCAAGAATTAAAAATAATACTTACCTTATCAAGATATTCTAGAGCATCTGCAATCTGGTGAATTGTTTCCTCTCTTCGTAAATCTGGAGGAATGGTTGGGACATTGAAGCCCTGACTGCCCATGATGGTCATTTGATTAGAACCACCTGAGTCCGAATGAATTAATAAATATAGAAATTATGCTCATACTTATGATTTTATGGATGTGAATCATGGACAATTATACAAACATTAAAGAAGAAAATAGAATCTTTCAACACAAAGTGCTGCAGAAAAATTATATGAATGCTCTTGACAAATAAGAGGGGAATATAGACATCATACAAGAACTCAACACTGAGAAGCACATGCTCATCGTGTCCAGGATATTGAAATATTTTGGTCACATTAAATGTCTCAGTGGTTTAGACTGAGCAGTAATGGAGAGTAGAGTTCATTGAAGACAAGAGACGACCAAAATGATGGTAGCAAAGGATCTTAAGGAAATTTTAAATATGATAAAGAGGAGGTGAGGAAATTGGCTAGAACTTGAGAATCTTTCAGGTGGAATGTATTAAGACCAACATCCTGCAAATGACATGCCATATGAACAATAAATAGGTTTTAGAATAATATTGACTAGAGATGTAAGCATATATACAATACCCAGACAGATCATCCGAAGAGCTGTTTGGTGCATGTGGGGAGATATGCTCCAATTATGAGGCTGAAATTCATGCGATAGAAGCAGCGTTGTACCACCTGAAGACTGTTTTCGATGCCTTTCCATCAAAGGCACAAAACATAATTATCTTCACAGACTCAATGTCTGCCATTCAAGCCCTAGAGGATGGTGGACATTGTAAATCTGAACTATCCCATATAGCCCTAGATATTGACAGACTTATTACATCACATGACATCAAAATAACCATGCAGTGGATCCCTGGACATTCAAACACACCTGGAAATGACAAAGCAGATAGGCTAGCCAAGAAAGGGTCAACACAGGAACAACCAATCACAGCAACAACTCTCCATACAGCAAAGCAAATCCTAATGACAACAAATAAGGAAATTTGGCTGAACAGATGGGCCATGGGAAACACAGGAAGAGATGTGTACACCCATATGGCCAGCCCTAACCTTAATGACAACATCAACCACCTTACAAGAAGAGATCAGAGCACCATTTTAGACTCCGAACCCAACACATAACACTTAATAATCACTTGAACAGAATTCATCCACAACACACTCCAGAGTGCCAACTGTGTGCACATCATCATGAAACCGTTCACCACCACCTCTTCAAGTGTCAAGCACTAGAAGACATCAGAAAGACCCTCCTTCCTCCAAGGCCAGATAAATGGAACACACTATACGGAACAAAAGAACAACTTACAGACACATGCAGATACCACTACATAGCATTGGGCCGAAGGGCAAAAGCTCAAGTGCCGCTGGATCATTGAAGAAGAAGAAGAACTAGAGATGTAATTTTGATACTCCCACATGTCTGAGTGGTTACCGGGCCCAAATTTGGGGTGTAAAGAATAGAACCACTGTTACCTGCCACGCATGTCGTAAGAGGCGATTAAGGAGGTTTGGCTGAAATCAGATGCACGTGTCCTAAACATGTAGAAGTCTATGCGTTTAGGAGCCTACCAAACCAATGTGCAACGTATACACGTTCTTGGCAAAGATCAAACGTATCACAAAGAGTGATTAAAATTGGTTGTAAAGAACGAACGCAAAGAAAGCACTCCACAAAAATTAACGTAGTAATAAGATGCTTATCTCTTGCTCCAAAGGTACTTGGATCGTTCCTTACGTAGAACGACTAGGATATTTATTCAGAGCTCACTTATTTCAATGGAAGTGAGATTGAGTTCATAGTCATATGGGAGACGGATTATAAAATGTAGTTTCCGTGTTCAATTTGAGCACGTATATGAACCTGTGGCAGTTGAAAACCGACAAGAGTAGGCTGCAAAGCCATTGTTCTAGTAAAATTCAATAACAAGGTTAAAATAAAATTCCTACAAAAATGTAGACCATCTTCAAAATTTGGGACCATCGCTGATGTGCTACGGAGTTTGTCTTCAGTTGTCTCCCCAGGTCTTTCCTACCCCTCTGGATTCCATTTCAAAGCCATATGTGGGCTCTCGGTCTTCTGCATTCTTAACGTATATGCCAACCACTTCCATCTCCTGCTTTTTATTTCCTTCTTGATACTGCTGATGTCTGTACTTTTGTTGCTTATAATAATACCTCTCGTACCGTTATACGTAACATAAGGCCTGCAAGTAATTTATCCATACCGCTCTATCCTGGGCAACTCGCCCAATCTCCTCCATGGAACTAAGACTGATATTTCTTGCCTCTCTCAGCAAAGTTCATTTCAGGGTCTCCTTAGGTCGTCCTCTCTTTCTTGAACCCTTTGCATTCCACTTCAATGCCTGCTTTGATATTTGTTGCTTACTTGTTCTATTGGCTCTTGCATTTTTTTCTCATTCTCCACTAACGTCACTGTACACCATACCTTAAGTTATTTATTATTCTTTTATTGATGCTAGAAGGATGCCCTTGTATCTCTTTTATTTGTTTGAACATTTCCTCTCTCTCTCTTTTATATATATATATATATATATATATATATATATATATATATATATATATATATATATATATATATATATATTAACGGGTAGGAGACAAAATACCTTCCTGTCCGTGTCCCCCTCCTCTCATGTTGTCAATATATTCATTATATTGACAATATTGTTAGTAGTTTTTGTTTATTCTTATTGTTGCCTCTTTGTTCCCAGTATAAATTGCTGTTCATTCTGATAGCGAATTATATATCGATTTATTTCGTGTACAAAAGCACTAACACCGTAAAAAAACGTGGAGAGATACAGTGAGCACAAGGTAAAAGATCTTTGGACAGCCTACTCAAGACACGAGAGGAGACTTAACATCTTTCACCTTTGATGTCTCCACAAGATTGTGAACATCAGGTGGTACGACAAGATAACCAACTCTGAAGTACTGCAACGTGCAAATCTGCCTTCCATCATGGGCATGCTCAGCAGTAGATGACTAAGGTGGTTGGGGCATGTGAGAAGAATGGAAACTTGTCGCATATCAAAACAAATGTTGTTCTGTGAACTTTCGGAGGAAGAGGCACCAGGGCAGACCACTGCTCAGAAATAAATAAAGATGTCTGCAAAGCCTCAATGAAAACTTTTCTATAGGTCCCAGAACATGGGAAAAACTAGTTGATAGAGTTGTGTGGAAAGCCAAATTGCGAAAGGGCGCATAGTCTTTTGAGAAGAGACTTATCTTATGTATGATTGTGTATGAGCTGAACGACAAGAGAGAAAAGCGAAAACTCAGAAGTTGTCACAGTAAAACACTTGCCAATTGACCGTCTGTAAAGACGAAAAAGACCATATATATACAAAATCACTGGAGTGGTAATGCGTTCACTCAGCTTTAATGTGTTCTAGTTGTTCTTTTTACTTGTAAATATTATCTAACATTAGTAACAACCGTTGTCGTACTACATTACAACGCCCACAGATTAATTATATTAAATTAATATTATCATCAAATATGAAAATTAAAAAAAACGTGCAGATTCAAAAAATATATATAATTACATTTTAGACATTTTAAGTAAGAGCATATTTACTGAACCATTATCTGAACCAAACTTGTGACATGTATTTCAGTTGAATTAAATTACAATATAGTTTCTTACTTACTCCAAATGAGCAGAAGACTTGTCACCTGACACAATCCTCACGATAAACAAAAGATAACTAGAACTTATTTTCTTGGGTATTTAAAAAACAAGAACCATAAGCAAAAGAGTTAATATTTAACATTACAATACTTTTTAAATATACTTGTGTATAAAATAAATTTAAATATACTTGTGTATAAAATAAATTTTAATTACTTGTTCATATTTTATGTGAATAAGCGAAATTTTGTTTTGTATATTTTCTTTCGTTAATGTAATCTGATCGCTTTTTATGCGGTTAATATCGTCTGCTGATAGGCTGTATATTGGAAAATGGGACCAGAATTTGTATATGTTTCGTTTCTACTTTTTATAATTATGTTTTGTCTCACACAGTGTGCGGATAAGGAGAGATTTCTAGAATGTGCTCTTGTTATTTCTGTGGTCCACATTTTATTTGGTACATCTTTTAACGTGCTCACTGTATCTCGCGATCGCTCTTTTACGGCCGTTTTTATCATTATAATTGTGATATATAAACAGCCTAACACCAAGAACGGGTGTACGTTCACAATCTTCAGTACCATTTGGAGCTCTGGTGCTTATCCTTCGGCGATGTGTTCGATTTCAACCAGCGTTTACTGGGTTCGCTCTCCGTCAGGCTTTGACAGTCCCCAGCCAACCTACAAGGCAGCAGGTCCACTGTATCTGAATAACATTTCCAGATGATGCGCATTGTCAATTGGTAACCTGCTTATGTGGCCAAACCATTTAGTTTGTTGTTTCTTGTTGAAATTAATTACTGATATTATACCGACTCTTTTCCTGATATCTATATTTTTAAATCGGTCTTTCCTTGATACTCCATTCACTCAACCTAGACACTTCCTATATGTCGCGACTAGTTTTAATATAATGAAGTGCTGGAGAAGACCATCATGGAAGGAGGCATACCGGCAAAGAGAAGAAGAGGAAGACCAAGGAGACGATGGATAAGGATGTAACTGATGGTTTGAACATGACGGCTCGCCCGAGTGGTTACCGGGGTCCAAATTTGGGGTGTAAAGAATAGAACCACTGTTACCTGTCACGCATGTCGTAAGAGGCGACTAAGGAGGTTTGGCTGAAATCGGATGCATGTGTCCTAAACGTGTAGAAGTCTTATGCGTTTAGGGGCCTACCAAACCAATGTGCAACGTATACACGTTCTTGGCAAAAGATCAAACATATCACAAAGAGTGATTAAAATTGGTCGTAAAGAACGAACGCAAAGAAGAAGAAGAAGAACATGACGGCTGCAGAGGCAGGACATCTGGCATATGAGAGAGAGAAATTCAGAATTACTGTTGGGGTGGCAAAGTTCTGCTCAGGACAAGCTATTTGATGATGATGAGTTTTAATATATCCTGCACTGAATTATGTTGTTGGCCAACACACCATGTTATAACCAATAAACGACTCGCCTTATGTTGAAAAGACATGCCTCTGATTACAGAGGCTCAATCCCTTAAACAAACAATATTTTCCCTTTTAGTGTCACACATTTATCTGTACACCTTTCGTCAACATTCGAATGTGCCGGTCCGACATGTCATGGGGTCTAGCAGTGGTGAAATGTACTCACGTTCTCCACGCAAACTACCCAGATCACAGAGTGTTTGATAAGAACGCAAACAAACATTAGGGGTTGAGCAGACGGGTAGAATTAGAATGGCTGGGAAGTTATGAGGTCTTGAACAGAGGGATAGAGGTAGTGGGATGTATTGGATAAAGCTCAGTAAACGGGGACATAGAAAAATCACAAACAACGTTAAAAATCTGGGGTGGATTCGCAAAGTCCTGTAAATTAACTGAACTTAAACGGGGACAAGTTAGTGAGGCGGAAAAAGACAGCGAGAATGTTAAGTGGTCAAATTATGAACTGTACAGATAGCAGATGTGGGTATTTTTTTATTTTTTTCCGATCCAGAAGCACTTGAGCTTTTTCAGCTCTTCGGCTCGGTGCCATGGACATCGTAACCCTTCGGTTCGGTGCCACGAACACCGTGAATCTGGGGAATCTGTGGCTTTTTCTGCCTGCCCACGGAATTGAACTCGTACACACAGAGGGCTAGTCACCCACAGTCCAACGCGCTACGAACACGCTGGGCACGCGGGCAGCAGATGTGGGTAAGAAGTAGGCACTGGACCCTAAGAAAACAGAACTTTCACGCTGAGACAATTTTGCATGACATTGGACCCTAACTTTGCCAAGACTGACTAGCCCAGAGTCTTATCTCACAAGGGCACTAAAGTGACCCACGTATGTATATATAGTGAGCTTCTGTAGCTCAAGCGGTAGTGATCTCAATCACAAACCCAAGCGTACCTGGTTCAAACACCACGGTGGGCAAGTTTGGAAGCAAATTCGTTTCTGTGGAATTTTTACAAAAGGTAAAATAGACCTCACCGTTCAGAAAGCAATGTCAAAAGGCTGAACGTATAAGTGGTGCCTATAAAATCAATGAATCGTTTACTGTGTTACTCGTTCTGTAAAGGATATGCCACGATTTTCATTTCATGTATATATAGTCTGTCCTAGAGCCGCCTTCACTACGTCTTCATAGAAGATACCCTTCGCATTCTCCTTCGATGTGAGGGTTGGAGTATATATGCCATACAAAAATGTGACAAAGTCACACGAGGTTGATGATCTCAAGGATAACATTCTTTCATATTCTCCGACCGGACTGAATCATTTTCTCACATAGCAAAGCCGATTTCGTGCGGTCGAATTTTTACCAGGCTCGTGCCTCTTCCAATAATTGTATAATTGTTTTCACTGTTTTCCCTCTTCGGGAAGGCGTGTTTCCTGTAGACAAACGATTCAGTTTAGTTCTCCCGATCAATATCAATACGTGTTCCTTCCTTCCTTCCTTCCTGCCTGCCTTCCTTCCTTCCTTTCTGCCTGCCTTCCTTCCTTCTTTCTTTTCTTCAATGCAGCAGTCATCTCAATGTTTTCGCTCTCACCATACAAAATGATGTTTGTGGGCATACCATCTCTCTCTCTAGCAAACATGTTATACTGCTAGTTTAGAGTTAGCCTAACAGTTGCGCCATTTTGTACTTTTCTACCCAGCACATCCGAGTTTCGACGAAATCAACAGCACTGAACCATGGCCTTCTCTTATTTACGATGGCCGCGACCGAGCAGACGTGGAGTTGAAGATGAATAAGGGGATGTTATTTGGTTTGAATGGGCTCGTCTGTTGAATGAAGACAATACAATTTATACTGAAACTCTCGAGCGATGTAATACGCGTTGAAATACACGCTGCACAACCAATCCGGATGCATGAAAGGTAGGATAAAGAGTTATGTTATGTTATGTTATGCGATCGACGTCACGGTACATTGGGCATTCCCATACATGCTCTGTCCTCCGCTGCAGCAGCCATCCTAAAGTCCATTTGCTCACCGTACCCATGAGAAGTTGATTACTATATCTTTCTCTCTACCAGTAAGACGACACTGTCTGGCATGTCCACACTTAACGCCTAATTCTCGAACTCGTTCCAGTGTCTGAGACGTGCCCATGTCACATAATTGAGAGCATACAGCATTGATGATATCGGCTCTGTCCATACTTCTGCCCATTTGAGTCGGGGCATTGTTTGCAAGAAGGATAAGGAGTGTGTTTAACTAGCGAGCCATGGGAACCATCAGTTTGTATACGCTTCAACATTTGAATAAAGAGTTCTAAGAATTAAAGATATAGTTAAGAAATAAAGGGGGAAGCACCGAGACCCATGTAGATAAATATACATTACACAAGTATTCGAAGAACCCGGAAAAATGACTGCCAACCACTAAATTGAACCTTATGTATGTTTATTGCCCATTAAGTCCAAATATAACAAAAGAACTCGTTTTTATATTGAAAACGGTTTCCCTAGGCTTAATTGTCGTTACTGTCTGTAGTACCACCTGGTCATCCGCTGCACACCGATCCTTCTCCAGCCGTCTCGACTTTGTCCTGCCACTGGACACAGAAGGAATTGAGCGAGAGAGTGAGATCGACGAACTGCACAACTCTTTCTCACTTTAAACCAAATCATCGCGCAAGTCACCATTTCATCCATCCATCAAACATACATCACACACCAAGTCCTGCGGCGAAGCGGCAGACGTGGGTACGCTGGTAGCCGTAGTCGCAGACCTGCACACAGGCGGCTCAGGCCATATGGTCGTCTTCTACTGATCGGAGCAGCAGGGGGATTCGGCAGCCCCTGAGCGGCTGAGCAGCCCTCTCTAGGAAAGCACTGCTCACCTCCATGGCATGAGGAAGGGGCTAGAAAAGGTGCCCTAAACATTGCCTGTTCCAACACTACTTAGCCAGCTTACTGCGGCTGGTGGGTACCCTACTCCTGCGGTCGAAACAAAGGAAAGACAAAAAGAAAGGCAAGATCCTTTCCACTCATTTTAGGCGCATGGAACGTGCGCACTCTGCTTGACAGAGACAAAACAGAAAGACCAGAAAGGCGTACCTCCCTGATTGGAAGAGAATTAGCCAGATATAACATTGACATAGTTGCATTGAGCGAGACTCGACTCGCTGGCGAGGGCCAATTGTGTGAGGTTGGCGCAGGCTATACATTCTACTGGAGGGGTAGACGTCCTGAAGAGGACGGAAGCGGGGTGGGCTTCGCCATAAAGACAGAACTTGTTGGAAAGCTGGCGGGGTCTCCCAACGGTCTAAATGACCGCCTAATGACTGTAAAGATTCCATTGCAGTATGGCAAGAGGCATGCTACGATCATTAGTGCATATGCACCTACTATTACCAACCCAGAAGATGTCAAAGATAAGTTCTACGAAGAACTGCACGCAGTTATTGCATCAGTCCCAAAAGCAGATAAGCTTATTATTCTTGGTGACTTTAACGCAAGGGTAGGCTCAGACAACATCTCCTGGAATGGTACGATTGGAAAGTATGGTGTTGGCCGCAGCAACAGTAATGGGCTCCTCCTGCTTCAGACATGCACAGAGCACGAGCTACTTGTCGAAAATACAATTTTTCGTTTACCTACCCGCAATCGGACATCCTGGATGCACCCCGCTCTAGGCACTGGCACCTTATTGACTATGTAATTGTTAGAAAAAGAGATAGGCAGGATTATCGTGTCACAAAGTCTATGTGTGGTACCGAATGCTGGACCGACCATCGTCTTATTGTGTCTAAGCTAAATATGCATATCAAACCCGCCAGGCGTCCCCAGGGGGAAGACAACTCACAAAAGATTAGATGTCATCAAACTCAAGAATGTTAACATCAGGCAAAAGCTGGTGGACAAACTAGAAGACTGTCTCCAGTCAATTCCGCTAGACAATCAAAATGTTGATACAAACTGGACAACCCTAAGAGAATCTATATATGCCACTGCTACAGAGATCCTGGGCACCGAAACCAAGAAACATAACGATTGGTTCGACGAAAACTCTGTGGAAATAAAACAAATGTTGGCTGAGAAATCCAAACTTTATAATGCTCTTCAAAATGATCCTAAATCGTCATCAAAGAAAACCGCATTTAACAACTTGCGCAGATGCATCCAATGTAAACTACGCCAGATGCGTGACTCATGGTTGAGTAGAAAGACAGAAGAGATTCAGAACTTTGTAGATAGACAAGACCTAAAGAACTTTTATCATGCACTTAAAGCGGTCTATGGTCCAACATCACCATCATCATTCCCTCTCTTTAGCTCAGATGGAACCACACTGCTGACCGATAGGGAAACAATTCTTCTTCGCTGGAGTGAGCATTTCAGCAGCATATTAAATCAACAATCATCTATAAATGACATAGCCATAAACCGCCTACCTCAAATCCCAATAAATAACGCATTAAATGAAACTCCAACCTTAGAGGAGACAAGAAGAGTTATTTCTCAGATTTCTAGCGTCAAGGCTCTCGGTGCTGATTCAATTCCTGCAGAGATCTACAAAGAGGGATGTACAACTCTCATTGAGAAGCTCCATATTATCTTCCAACAAATATGGCAGAGTGAAATCATCCCACAAGAAATGAAAGATGCATCAATTATCCACCTATATAAACGAAAAAGAAACAGACATGAATGTAACAATCATCGAGGCATCTCCCTACTATCTATTGCAGGGAAGATATTTGCCAGAATCCTTTTGAACCGCCTCACGGCTCATCTTGACATAGGACTCTTGCCTGAAAGCCAGTGTGGATTCCGTAAAGATCGTGGGACCACAGACATGGTATTTGCGGCAAGGCAACTGTAAGAAAAATGCCAAGAACAACATCGTGACCTATACGCAGCGTCCATCGACTTGACCAAGGCATTTGATACGGTCAGTAGAGAAGGTCTCTGAAAGATCATGGCTAAATATGACTGAACTTAAAAATTCATCAAGATTGTGGAGCAACTGCATAAGGGGATGCACGCCAGAGTGCAGGACCAAGGTGAGCTATCAGAGCCTTTTCCCGCCATGAATGGAATCAAACAAGGCTGTGTGATTGCACCAACTCTGTTTAGCATTATATTTTCTGCCATGCTGACAGATGCATTCAGAAATGGTAACATAGGTGTCGACATCAAGTATCGTACAGATGGAAAACTCTTCAACCCAAGGAGACTTCAAGCAAAACAAAAGTAAAGTCTGATACCAACAGAGATCTCTTATTTGCTGACGACTGCACCCTCACTGCCAATACTGAGGCAGATCTCCAGACTAGCATGAACAGATTCTCACAAGCTGCTCCAACTTTGGTCTTACCATCAATACCGAGAAATCTGAAGTCATGTATCAACCAGCTCCTGGAAAAGTATATGCCGAACCAAATATTACAACAAGCGGCAGGAAACTGAAAGTAGTGGACAGATTTACTTATATTGGAAGCACACTGTCCCAAAATGTCACCATGGATGATGAAATAAATACCAGAATCTCTAAAGTTAGCAGCACCTTTGGCAGACTACATAGGAATGTTTGGCACAGATGTGGTATTGGCCAAGCCACAAAACTGAAGGTATATCGAGCTGTCGTGCTCCCAGTCCTTCACGTATGCGAAACTTGGACTGTATATCAGAGACACACAAGGAAGCTAAACCACTTTCACACAGTCTGCCTTAGAAAAATAATGAACATCAAATGGCAGGATATAATCCCAGATACAGAGGTTCTAAAATGAGCTGCTCTCCCCAGCATCTATACAATCTTGATGCAGTCCCAGACACGATTGGCAGGACATGTGTCTCGAATGCCAGATTGCAGAATACCCAAACGACTTTTTATGGTGAGCTGCAAAGTGGTAAACGCTCACAGGGTGGTCAGAAAAAAGTGATTCAAAGATACACACAAGAACTCGATGAAATCCTTTGGCATAGATGTCAACAACTGGGAGAATGTTGCTCAAGACAGATCAGCCTGGCGCACACTTCTTCGACACAGTTCCTCGGCCTGCGAGGCAGGTAGAACAGCACGGATGGAACAAAAACGTCAAAGTAAAAAGACAGTAAAACTTCCCACAAGTGCAAGTATACCTTGCCCACACTGTACAAGAACATTTCAAGCCCTTATCGGGCTCACTAGTCATCTACGCACACACAGACAAACATAATGCAACTACATTCCCTTGGATGAAAATTTGTGTGGTCATCATCACCCGTGATGGACAAGCATCACCACTTTTTAGGGCGGTGTAGGACAGGTGGGAGTAGGTCTGAGGAATTTAATGGCTAGTGAAGTCGACGCGAAGCTGTCAGGTTAGGATTTTTCATTATGCCAACAACAGAAAAAAATCATTGGCCTTACCGTGAATTGAACACGGGTCTCCTGCATGGGAGCGGCGCCCTAACCCATCGGCCAGTCGCTCCTCTTAATGGGGCGTTAATCCCGTAAAAAATAAACAATCAGGAAAATAAATATTGAATTACCTCTCTTTAATGCATACAATTTTAGCGATCACAGTTTGAGCGGTCTCAAAGTAGGCCAACCCTGCAAGATTTCTTGTCCCATCTTCATGTGCAGATATTAATTTTGTACAGAGAGAGGAAGATAGTAATAAAACGTAAGAAATATAGTTATAACGGTAATATGCATGCATAATTAGGACATATAGTAGGTCAAAATTGAATTGTTGTTTTGATCTCAAGCAACTCTTCTGAGTTGCAGCTTTGAAGGTAACCGTAACGCTGACATGTTGGTTCCTTTTTCGCAGAGCTAATATCGACACTTTTTATGTACGGCTTTTGCAGATTTTCTTGACAATCCCTCATGAATGTGATGTAAGTATATCTTATAATAGCACTTTGTTAGTTATAACTGCAATCTCAATAGTGCTTTATTGTGTAAAATATGATGTCAGCGAAAATAATGACTAAGCTGGGTGGTATGGTCTGCTGGCATATAGCAGCATAGAATAGCTCGCTCTAGTCAACTTGTCTACAAACAAAATGGCTGTCAGCGCGACAACGCTTAACGTAGAAATATATAAAATAACTTTTAACGTATTCAAGTGCTGGCTGTCTCCTCGTCAAACCTGTCGTTAAAAAATATACTGGGTAGAGGTACAAGAATAGTTATAGATTTACTTATTTTTCATGTCATATTTTTGTTGTCTATCGTATTACGCGGTAGTAGGCGGTAGTCCACCTCACTTGTTGATTGTCATTGTGAAAGAAAACTTCTTTGCGTTCGCTCTTTACGACGAATTTAATCACTCTCTGTGATATGTTTGATCTTTGCCAAGAACGTGTACATGTTGCACATTGGATTGGTAGGCCCCTAAACACATAGACTTCTACATGTTTAGGACATGTTGATGTCATGTGCATCTGATTTCAGCCAAACCTCAAGTTACTCTTACTAAGGACCTTAGTCGCCATTTACGACATGCGTGGCAGGTAACAGAGGTTCTATTCTTCACACCCCAAATTTGGGCCCCGGTAACCACTCGGACGTGAAAGGAAACGATTATATATATTCCAGAGATGATTGTTAATTAGTACTCCAACAGACAATACTATCTGAATCTCACTGCGTGCCATGTCAACACACATTATTATATCTGTAATGAACAGTGGTAATGAAGTATGGGTGTTAATTAATTGTTAATCCTGGTTAATAATACTAATAATAGGTAGGGTTCATTGAGCAATGAGGAACAATCATACGATTGAATGAATCACAATGTAACGAGATAATCATAATGACATTGAAAATTGATTGATTGAAGTCCATGGTCACTGGCTTTACCTTAAGATATTAAAGAACGTTGAACATGGCGTTGGAGGTGGTGGGAGAGCTTGATAACTACCAAGAGTTTCTCAGATTGGTTGTCATGAGAGTGATGGTCTCAAAGATGCATGATGATGGAGAGGGGAAACTGCTGCAATGGCTACAGCAACCCTCCATATTAACATGCCTAAAAAGCACTTTGAAGAGCCATCTGCTCATATTGGCATAGAACTGGTGCCAGGAGTTTCTTCCAACAATTAAAGGAAACTTCTGATTTCACTGAACACTGGGTAGTCCCTAGTCAGTAAGGTGCTGTTCCACTGCGGTTCACCTGCTACACTGGGTACATGCGGCTTAAGGGTTCATACTTGATAAGGGAACTGTAAACTATGCACAAGCAACAACAACTGCTTAAAGAAATCAGACCGTAGACCTGATTGCTAAAGTATGGGAACCATGACAACTGGTCTGACTGGAGATCTCCAGACAATCAACAATTCTTGAAAAACTTAATCATTAATGACAATCTCACAACGCTTCAAGTTGACATTACCACTGTCCACAAAGTGTATCTGCCTGAGTCTGTGTTTCTTCAGGAACAAAGCTGCACATTCTTCTCGCAAGGAGGGTATCGGAGAGCTCTGCGCTGAAGTTGGGGTCAAGAACTCTCAGTTAGTGTGGTGTAATCATGCACAAAAGACACAGAAAGAGGTCACTCATCTTCATAATCACTGTCCCTGCCAACCATATCAGCATGTATGTACCAACACACAGAGCCACCAAGGATGTAAAGACGAGTTCTACAACTAGCTTCACTTTTTGCTGGGATCCCCAAGAAAGAATAACTGTTATTCCATTGATTGCTCCATTGTATGTTCAGCCTTGGAATAAAAATGGTTGCACATGTCTGATGTAAGATTTCTTCACTTTTGGATACTTTCTGGCAAAGTGCAACAGCTTTTATTGAAATAGTTGGTTAGTTAGTTCCTTTCGTGCCAAAGGTGGCACATAGGGCAGAGGTTTTAGATCTCCATGTGATGCGGTTCGTTGCTAGCAAGTGAAGATCTTGTATGGTTTTACATCCCAATAGTTTACTTTCTTGTTGGATTGTTCTTCGAAGAGTGGTCTTAGGTCATCCACGTTTTCTTTTCCCAACTGGTGACCACATACGGATTTGTCGATTTAGTCTCTTTTTGTCTGATCTAAGCACATGACCTTAATATTTCCACCTTCGTTTCCCGTTTCCTTATAATATTTTATACGGGTTGTTGGTGTGTTCTATCTCTCACTGTGTTGTTAGAAACGAAATCACTCCATTTTACTTTTAATACTTTTATTGGAATGCAACTATATATTTGACAATTGTTACATCTGGTTAACCTATTTCTTATAATTTGTCTAATGTATGTATCTTTTTGTTTTCAGACCTCTGCATTGATGGACTGAACAATTTGTGGAAACTGGATTTTCTGGAATTGTGTTCTGAGAAGGTTGTGCATATATTCTATTTAAATAATGAACAATAGAAAGGAAATGAGATTATTAAATTCAGTAGTTCTTGTTTATTAGACACTACATGCACAAACTTGTCATTGGATCAATGATCAGGCTTTTGAAGACCAAGAAAGTGTTTACTCTTTCTGATAATTGCACAGGAAAATAGCTTTTTGTTTTTTAAAACTTAAGTTTTAATCAAGGAAAAAATTTCTGTCAGGTTTCATAATTGTGTAATGTTTCCGGAATAAATATTTTTGTTCTAAGTTTTAGAAGTGTGAGGCTAAATCTATCGTGTTGTTTGCACACTGAATAACAAAATCATGGAATTCAGTCTACCTTTGCCAGAGCATTTGGCCAAAGATGGTGTGCTCTTACATCAGTGGACAAACTTTTCTCAAAGATTTCACTTTCATAAGAGCACAAGTTCACCTCATGACCCTTTAGTAAATTCAACCTCAATGCTGTTGTATGCAGCTTTTCATGAAATTAATACTGTTTGTGAGGCATTGAAAATGCTGGACATTGATTTGCTGAAACTGAGTAAGGTACTTGAAATAGTAGAAGAAGTATGCCTGCCACGCTTTCTTATGTTGTTTGAAAGGTTCAGGTATTTTACATTGGAGCAGGATTCCTCCGAGTCTTTGACAGACTTTATTAATGTTCTAAGGAAACAAGTAGAGCTTTGTGAATTTGGTAAGATAAAGGACAGCATTTTGACAACTGCATTAGTTAATGGTGTCACTGATGAGAACTGTAAACAATCTTTACAGAACAGCGATGGACTTTGTTTTGATGATGCAGTATCCATGTGTAGTGGGAGTGTTAGTGCCCAAAAAAATGCGACGTTAGGTGATGGCAGTCCCTTACCCAGCAGGGCCCAGAGAAGCAGGAAGAGAAAAACTAGTAAAATAGGTCAAGAGAGTTTTGAAAGCAGCATGTATATGGTGCCACTTTATGATAGTATGAGTGAAGAGGTGGCCACGGATGACCACATTGTTGAAACAATTATGAATGCTGGCAAGAAAAAGCGAGCAGCTAGTAAAAGTAAGAAAAAGAAGCCTGCTGCTACAAATCTTACTGATCTGACACCATTCCTGTGTTTTTTGTGCGACAATGAATATCTTCATAGGAAATCTTTTCGGAGGCATATTGCTTCCAAACATTTCGACTGCAAAGAATTTGTTTGTAAACATTGCAAAATATCTTTCAGCACTCGAACTGATTGCATAACACACTGTAAGGGTCACACATCAACACCACTGACAGCAGTTTCTAGTTTGAAAGATGCAGCTAACACTGAGTATGTGTGCTGGTACTGTGATGAGGTTTTTCCAGATTTGCAAGAGTACAAAAAGCACAGCGAAACTCATTCCGCTGTCCGAGTATTTTCATGTGAATTGTGCCAGAAGAAAAATCATACCATTGTTAGAATGATAGGGCACCTTAAAGGTCACTTGAGTCCGAGGCATAAATGTGAAATATGTGCTAATTGCTTCAGTAAACCTGAACTTTTACAAGCACACTTGCGGGTCCATGCTGCACACCCAGTCCATCAGTGTCAAGTGTGTGGCAAGAGTTTTGTCACTGCTGATCGTCTTCATGGACATATGAGATCTCATTCGGGAGAGAAACGTTTCACATGTGAACTTTGTGGTAGGTCATTCTCTCAGAAAGTTAGCTTCGACTATCACAAGCGATGGCATGCAGGGGAGAAGCCATATGAATGTGATATCTGCGGCAGAAGAACCAGATCTTTTGGAGACTTAAGGAAACACAAAAGAATGCACAGCGACAAACGTCCGTATGTATGTGAAGTGTGTGGCAAGAGTTTTCGTTTCATATCTAACCTTAACAGGCATCGTAAAGGACACAGTGGGAAAAGATCATTTGTGTGTGATGTGTGTGGTAGAACTTTTATTTATGGTGAGGGGCTGAGGGACCACGTTAAAGCTGGTCGTTGTCCTGGAAGAAAGAAGGAAGGAGACAATAACATTCCAGCGAAAGCCTCCAGAGCTAGGGCACCCCATATTATCAACCCCCATCAGCAGATGAGTGGCAACTGTAATCCTATTAACTATGCTACTTCTCATCGTCCTACAGAAACAATGATGAATGATTTTCCACCATCGTGGCAGTACATGCTCAGAAACAATGACCCAGACGGAGCAAACAACCTAGTTGTCATGCCACCATTTCATTAGCTCTCTTATGTAAAACACATTTTTTAAACGGAATTTCATGACCAAAGCAACATAATTTTTGACTTTACACTTTGTGTTAGATTCCAAAAGGACATCCATGAAAGTCCTCTGATATTTCCGAGGGAAAAAAATAGAAGCAAATAACCATAGCAAACATGTTGTAAAAGTGTTGGGATGATGATGCATTAGGCTAGAATCTGTATGTAAATAAATTGCTGCAGAATTTACTAATGCAAAAATTAATTGCACAGGCGTACTACAAGAAGGCCAGCTGCAGAGGCATCCCCATTTTCTTTGGATTGAAAGAAGGAAGTGGATTAGTGTCATTTAAGACATGATGTGATGATAGTGTTTAATGTTATTTCTTTACTTCTACAAAATTATCAATACTAATAGGTATCTTCACTGTTAATGAATTAATTTGAGTGTCATTCATTGTAAATATATCAAGAGAACATATTAACCCCTTTGACCTTCTGAACTTATTTACTGGTTTACGGTATGTTTTAAGATGGCGCAAAGCCAGTATGTTGGCTAATTCTGTACACTTTACAATATAAATGCATCCTGTGGTAAAACAAATTTCAGAGTGAAAGAGTTAAAACAGTATAAACAGCAATGACATCAGCTCCTTCTGGCAAATGTATTCTCTATCCCACTAACATATCCCTATCATAAGATACATCTTCAATTTTAAACATGAAGCTTCATACATGTGGGCCATTATTAGGGCTCTTTGTTACCAGCAAAAAAATATTTTAAACTAAAATGAATTTAAAAAAAAATAATTTTAGCTTTGAATTTTGAATTGGACTTTTATGTGTATTGCATTTTAATACTCACATGTGCATTCTTTAAAAAGAAAGAAAAACCAGTTAATATTTTTATTCCTGAACTGTGACCGCTTCTTGCATTCACCCGCTATGAGTTCAGGCGTAGTCAGGGCACCTGATATTGCGGTTCTGACTTATTTTTAAGTAAAGGTCTGCTTTCCTTATTGTCAGTGTCCCCCGTCATACAGGCTTGCCGTCTCCGATTTCAGGGGGGAACTTTGACTTTACTAGTACCTGGCAAAATGTCTGATGTTGATTACAGAAGAAATATAAAGGGGTTTAAGAAGAAATATATGATGAGTATATTTCAAGTCATAGAACAACAATTTATGTAAACTTTGTTGTTGGTATAGTTACAGCTGTCATTGTAATCATGAATACTAATGTGCATTGTTTCATGTTTGTTTCTGCTGCATATGATAACCTTAAGTTTAGTGATGTGTTGAAGTTTTCTGATATCTTGAAATCCATGTTTCAAATAACAAAAATCACAAGTTCCATCATTGGAACAATATGTATACAAAATTTCGTATCACATCAATAAAATATGTAATGTGAATGGCCATGTTGTCATATGTTTAAAAATTTTTTTTATCATATCTTGACAGTTTGTGAGGCAGTTGTAACTTTTAAAATGTTGATTTAAAAACAAACAGTGTTATGAAATTTATTAATTATTTATATTTGTGTGGTCAGAGTTGAATTAATAAGTCTACATTTATTTGTAGAACTTGTCATCCCCTTCAAATTGTATAGTAGGTTTACATTTTAAAATTTTAGTTGTCATAGCAGTCATAGCAACAGAAAGATCATTGTTGAATGTATATTCTTGAATTATCAAGGTTGATCTTTGAGTCAATATGAATTATTAAACAGATTGAAGTCTAATACATGGACACAACATTACATTTCTTTGTGATTTGTAGAAAGAAATTTGTCTTGAGAACATCATCATTATAAAGAAGATAGTTCTTACCTTTCTACTTGCAGTTAAGAGTTCATGTAATGACTTAACTGTACATGCGCTAGTTTGATTCAATTTAGTCCAGTGATCCCTTTCTTGTAATTTCCTTCATGTCCGTGATTGATGTGGTATCCATGATGAGTTTTTTAGGTGTAGCCAAAAACAACTTGATCACCTAGAGGTATGCCCACAAATACATTAATATTGGTTCTGTTTACTAACTATGTGTTGTCAAAACTATATTTTGAATTTCTCATTTTGCATTGGGGTTTTCGTGTGTGTGTGTGCTTTGGTTAAAAGGGTGTTCCTAAATTTGTCTTAGTATAAGATTTTGTTCTGAACATGAGAACTCAAAAGTTTATGATTCTGTGTATGTACCATGTCCAGGATTCACTTTATTAGTGGAAGTCAAATCTCTTCTTAGGAGAGGAAATGATGATATTAATTATACATACATATTTAGATGTTCTATCTTATTTTCAGATATATTTTTTTGTTATTTGAATTTTTAAAAAACGCTCTTGCGTTGCTGGGGCTCGCAAGGGGAGCAAAAGATAGTAACACTGCGACCTACAAGGCATGTTGTAAGAGATGACTGAGGTAGCTATCCTAGTAATTAAAAAGCATTGCAGAATTAGGATGTGCTGTCCTACTTGTAGGCGCATAACTGGCACAACATACAATTGCTCTTAGGCTCAGATCACAAAGAGTGGTCTAACAAGTGGTTGATAAGGAGCGTGTGAAGAAGAAGAAATTTTAAAAATACACTGTATTGTTAATTACCTTGATTTGCCTAATTGATACAAATAATCAGAAATATGCGTGACTACAATTTGTTTCATTTATTTAGATCATCTATCTTGTGTATAGATAACCACTTTGTGGGTTTTTTTCTAACCACATGTGGTATTTCACAACATGAACTTATAATTTGCACTAAATGTACAAAGGATTGATGTTGCTGTCATTTCATGCACACAAACAACAAAAGTTGATCTCCCCACACTTTTTGCCTTGATACCTATGTTTATATGTCTTTATGTTTCAGACCCCTGGTTGGGTGCATGGATGGATATCACTACATTTGACATGAAGACCTCATTGCATTGGAACGCTTGAAAGAAATAAAAATAATTAAGAAGATGAGATGTGCAAGGCTTGCTTTAAATTATTATCAGTTGGGCAACATTATTCCATGCTACATGTTTACTAACAGTTGATTATTGAGATTGGAACCAGCGTAGAATCTGATCACCACATTATTTGCTAGTCAGATGGAATTTACTATACCCCTTCCCCAACAATTGGATAAAAATGGTGTACTGTTAAAACAGTGGACTAATTTTACTCAGAGGTATCATTACCATAAAAATTCAGTTTCAGCAAGTGTGTCTGTTTCTGCAACTTCATCTGTGTTGCTGTTTGCTGCAAAACAACATTTGAAAAGTGTCTGCGAGTCTTTGAAGGTGTACGACTTGGATCTGCTGAAGTTAAGCAAAGTATTTGAGGTCATTGAAGAAATCTGCTTGCCTAATTTCTTGCTCTTGTTTGAGAGGTTTCGGTACTTCACACTAGAGCAGGACACATCGGAGACTTTGCATGATTTTATCAATGTCATGAGAAAACAATTGGAGCTGTGCGAGTTTGGAGACACTAAGGATAGTATCATGGCCAGCACATTGGTTAATGGTGTCAATGATGAGGCTATTAGACAGTCTCTGCAAACTGATAAACTGTGTTTTGATGATGCAATGGTTATGTGCAGGACTCTCCCAAATTCAAGTGTGCTTTCTAGTAACAGCACTACAACTGCTTCAACATGCAGTGCTACACCAGTGCTTAGAAAAGACCCGGATATCAAGAAGAATCCTACAGCAACTTCCAAATCCAGTCTGAAAGAGACAATGTACATCATGCCACTACAGGATAGCTTGAAGGATGAGGATGATTATGATGATCTTATTGTCAAAACTGTAGCGAACACCAACCGGAAAAAACGTCCAGCGAAACCTAAGAAAAAATCAGGTCTACGGCCAGCCCAGAAAAGTTTGCCCAGATCGAAGACTTTTTTATGTTTTCAGTGTGATAATGAGTATGCCTCAAGAAAGTCATTTCGTCGACATGTTGCCTCCAAGCATGCAGACTGTAGTGAGTATTTTTGTAAGCATTGTCGTAAGACTTTCTACAATCGAACAGAATGCATTACACACTGCATGGGTCATAATACATCTCCTTCTTCAGAAGGCCATGCTGCTGATTCTAAAGAAGCTAACAACACTGAATATCTTTGCTGGTATTGTGAAGATACGCTGCCAAATCTAACAGATTATAAGAAGCATTGTTTATCACATTCTGCTGTAAGAGTGTTTTATTGTGAATTGTGTCAGAGAAAAAATCATACACTGACTCGAATGATTGGACATTTGAAAGGTCATCTGAGTCCACGGCACAGGTGCGAAATCTGTGCCAACTGTTTTGGTAGAGCAGAGTTACTGGCTGCACATATGCAGACACATGCAGCGCAGCCTATCCACCAGTGTCAGCTCTGTTTTAAGAATTTTGTCAGCGCAGATCGTCTACAAGGACACATGAGGACTCACTCTGGGGAGAAGCGATTCACATGTGAACTCTGTGGCAAATCGTTTTGTCAGAAGATGAGTCTGGACTATCACAAACGTGTGCATTCTGGAGAGAAGCCATATGAATGTGATATTTGTGGCAAAAGGACTGCCTCTTTTGGTTATCTCAGAAAACATAAGCAGATGCACAGCGACAAGCGTCCATACATTTGTGAAGTTTGTGGTAAGAGTTTTCGCTTCATCTCCAACCTGACTAGACATCGTAATGGCCACACTGGAAAGAGAGCATTTGCTTGTGATGTTTGTGGCAGAACATTTATCTATCGGGAAGGACTCAGAGATCATATTAAAGCTGGTCGCTGTCCTGGAAGAAAGCAAGACGGTGTAGTGAAACGCGCATCGAGGTCACCAAGATCCAAAAGTCATCATGCTTCTAACTCTTTAGTTAGCACCGGTCAAGGACAAAGTCTAGCTTCCTATGCCTCCTCACATCATGCTCCTGAAACACTATTGAATGAGTTACCACATTGGCAGTACATGCTAAGGCACAATGAGTCTGATGGAACAGATGGATTGATTGTTGTGCCACCATATTATTAATCATTCTTTTAATAAAATTTTTACTAGTGTTATGATCTTACATTTTCATGTCTTTTAAGCTTCTTTGCAGTGAGAATAATATCTTTATGATGGTGATACTCACCAGCTGATATAGACTAACCATATATTTTGCATTACTAACCATGGTATCCTTTATCAGTCTCTCATGCTTTCATTTCCCTATCAACCATTCTTCTCCAGGTTTCCTATGGTTTAACACCTCTCCTTCTTCCGTATGCTGTTCATTGGAGATATATTCTTTGACAAAGTCTGGTGACATTCTATACACATGTCCAAGCTGGTTCTATGCATGGCTTTGAGCTCTGCTTCAAAAGTTCACCCCCATGTGCCACTAGGCCTCCATTTTTTCCAGGGATCGCTGTCCTTGATTGCATTTATTTGGCTACCTTTCTTTTCTCATTCTGAGAACATGTCCAATCCATCACCATTTTTTCTGTTGTATATCTTTATGTCTTCCAGACCATTTAGCTATTGAAGTCTGATATTGCTAATCTTATCCTCCCAAATATTCTTCTAAGAAGCCTTCCCTCGAATCTTCTTAACATACTTTCTATTTTCTTATCTGTTTTCCAAGTTTCAGATCTATATAGGACTTCCTAACACATATTTTGTATATCCAGAGTATTTTCTAGTTGATGTAAGTGTTAGATCTACAGATGTTCCAGTCTGCTGTAGTCTGTATTTGATTACATGCCTGCCTGCCCAGCGCGTTCGTAGCGCGTTGGGCGACAGGTGATAAGCCCCCTGTGAGTGCTGTTCAATTCCGTGGGCTGGCAGAAAAGCCACAAGTTCTCCAGATTTATGGTGGTCGTGGCACCAAACTGAAGGGTTACGATGTCAATGTTAGTCATTTTCCAACTCTCGCTGGCATATGTAAGGATTGATACAATATTTGAATTACAAATTTTTAATTTAGTTTAAAAACTATATAACTTGCAGTTCCATATTTTATTTAGACTATTAAAAGCTGACACATATTTTCTTTTTTAACATTTCCAGTGCAATCAAAATTGATATCCAAATAGGTGAACTGCTCTATTATTTTTATTATTTTGAATTCCAAGGTGATACCTGCATTACTTGTTATAGGCGTCTTCATTAAATGCTGTATCCTCTATTTGTATGTGTCCTCCAGTCTTCAGGTTTATCCCAATTACTTTAGTATACCTTTCATCTTGAACTTACAGGTCTTGAACTTAACACTTTATATTAGTTTTTCAGTTTAGTGTCTCTAGCAGAATATAGTTCTTGAACTTATAGTTCTTGAACTTATAGTTCTTGAACTTATAGTTCTTGAACTTATAGTTCTTGAACTTATAGGTCTTGAACTTATAGTTCTTGAACTTATAGGTCTTGAACTTATAGTTTTTGAACTTATAGTTCTTGAACTTATAGGTCTTGAACTTATAGGTCTTGAACTTATAGTTCTTGAACTTATAGGTCTTGAATTTACGCTATTTATATTAGTTTTTCAGTTTAGTGTTTCTAATGTAATATAGTTCTGAAATTGTTTCTAACACACTGTGTCAGTTTGTCTTTGCAGTTTCTGTAAGAAATCCATTTTTACAGATATGAGTTGTTGAATCTTCGATAACCTGGGTTCTATGCTGTCAATTATTGTCCAGTGTTGTCCAATATCAGAGAAATGTGTACAGATGAGTTACTGATGAGATTTTATAGATATAGAATATCACTTTATAGTACCACATTTACTGAGCTATATTGTAGGATGGTGTCAGGTCTGACTAGTCTTGGGGGAGACTGTCTAAACTTTGACAAGTTAGTTAAAACTGGTTTTGTTGCACTTTGATGGGTGCTCCACTTCATGTACCACTTACTGAAAGGGACAGTGCACTAACACAATAGCGGAGGAAAAGATTTCAAATGTTTATTCTAACTCAGAATGTTGTCATTTCCAGCCGAGTGGACTGAGAATTGGAATCTATATATATATATATTAGGGGATTCTTCTTTTTCATCTGCTCTGAAAATAAGCATTTATTATGTTACAGTTTGCAGCAAAGATGCACCTTTCAACCGTACACACCCATTTTCAGCTTCTCGGAACTAGGTTTGTTTTCTATCTTTGGTCCGTAGTTGCTTAGCCAACCTGCAGAGGTGCAGCCTGTTTTCAGGTAAACCACTTGGAGTTGTGTCTTGATCAGTTCTGGTTAGCTGGCTAACATCTTTGGTCGCTGGTGATTTAATCTTGTGCACCACTGCTGTATTAAATATATAGTCTAAAATTGTTATAAAAGTAAAAAAAAAAAGTAAAGGGACCCTTTTTTTTCATACATTGAGGTGTGTTTGGTAACATGGTGTAAGGCCCATATTTTTCATTGACCATCTGCCCACGATGGGGGCGGTGGTCAATATCAATCCGGCCTCCTTTACTTCTCAGTGCTTTTCCTGATATGCAATTGATGCTGTGTCCAGTTGTAAATTTGTTTGTTGTTGTCACATGATGTCCCAAGTTTAGCATTTAATGAATCAGCCCATGAGTTCTGGTGTCTATGTAACATGTTTTGTTTGTAGTCGTGTCTACAACTTGTTAGTAATATTGGAGTGCACATAAGCATATCATACTTTCACAAGTTTAGATTATAGTTTCTACTAGTTGGAAGTAAAGAAGCTTTAGCCTTTGATGTAGCAGGATATCTGTGATATTATATAACAATCAGGCTCTTGGTCTGGCTCTGCCTTCGGGTTGCCGGTTGTTATAGGAATGAGATGGTAGTAGATCTGGTTTCATTCTTGTTAGGTGACGAAACCATTTTATTTATTGTCTTCTAATATGTTAGATGCACGGTGTGATTGCAGTGACATTTCTAATATTCTCATTTCTCAATCTATCCCGTTTTGTACCACTTTCATATTTTCTTAAACAGCTCATTTCATTCGTTGTGATCTTTCTCTCTTGTGATTGAGTTAGGGACTATATAACAGAGTTGATAGAACCACTTCACTTCCATATAAAAAATTAATTGCATATCCTTTACAGGACTTTGCGAATCAACCCTAGCTTTTTAAAACTGTTTGGGATTTTTCTAGGCATTATTACGTTCAGTAATTTGCCATTGCTTTCTGAGCGGGTGGTGCCATCGTCCTTTTGTAAAAATCCACGCGAAACAATTTGCAATCAAACTGTCCGCAACGTGATTCAAACTCAGAACATCAGGGTTAATAGACCGAGTCACTATCCACTAAGCCACAGATGCCACTTCACTTTTATATACGAGGGCAAGTCAATAAGTAAGCCACAAATGGCTGTAGAAAAATAACTAAACATGATAGCAACTTGAAACCAGTTTATTTTTATACATACATTGTTCCTTTATTTCTCAACATAATTTCCACCAACATTGATGCATTTATCCCATCGTTTTATTAATCCTCCCAACCCGGCTGCATAGAACTGCGGGCTCTGTTTTCTAAACCACGTTTCACTTCACATTCAACTTCGGCGTCATTCGCGAAATGTCTCCCGCCAAGGTGGGTTTTCAGCGGACCAAAAAGGTGGAAATCGTTAGGGGCTAAGTCAGGACTGTAAGGTTGATGTTCCAGAACTTTCCACCGTAGTTGGTTAATTTTCTCCTGAGTTAATCGAGCCGTTTGTGGTCCGGCATTGTCATGAAGAAGCAACACTCCTGTAGTCAGCAGTCCTGGGCGTTTTTTTTCGAATTGCATCATGAAGCATCGATAGAACTTCACAGTATGATTCAGAATTCACATTGTCACCTTTCTTCTTGAAATTGGTTAAAAGCACTCCTTGACAATCCCAGACAAGGCCAGATAACTCAGGAGAAAATTAACCAACTACGGTGGAAAGTTCTGGAACATCAACCTTACAGTCCTGACTTAGCCCCTAACGATTTCCACCTTTTGGTCCACTGAAAACCCACCTTGGCGGGAGACATTTCGCGAATGACGCTGAAGTTGAATGTGAAGTGAAAACGTGGTTTAGAAAACTGTGCCCGCAGTTCTATGCAGCCGGGTTGGGAGGATTAATAAAACGATGGGATAAATGCATCAATGTTGGTGGAAATTATGTTGAGAAATAAAGGAACAATGTATGTATAAAAATAAACTGGTTTCAAGTTGCTATCATGTTTAGTTATTTTTCTACAGCCATTTGTGGCTTACTTATTGACTTCCTCGTACTAACTACTATTAATATCAGGTGTCCTACACATAATACAAATTACATCACTTGCTGTAGTAGTACCTTCCTAGTTTATTTGTATATTTCTGATGAATAATTGCTGTACCAGAATTTGTTCTATAAGATGTGTCCATTCATTTCTATGTAAATATATATATATATATATCCATCCTACTATAATTTGTGTGAAGACATGTATGCTTCAAAAATATCTACTGAAACTAAAGGTTGAGAAATGTGTTGTGCAGTCAGCCTATATGTATCTTCAGATTAATATATTACATCTTCATTTGCATGTAGCTTTGTCAGCTTTCTATATTATACATAACATATATCATCTATATATATATATATATATCTCATTTTTAATCTGGTTGTAAAACATTATTTGTATTCTTATTCCCGGATTGTTAGTTTGAAAACAAACTATAATATTGTGGTATGTTTATATTGAATATTCAAGCAAAGAAACACAAGTAAGACTTCTAAGAACATGCATATTCCCTGTGGTAACATATAGATGCGAATCGTGGACCATAACATAAACATTAACCCTTTCGCTGCTACATACTTTCTGAAGGCTGAGCTAAAAATAGCTACTCTTTGTTTCTAGGTCACAAACGTGAATGTATGCCTATAACAGTGACAGTAGAAGTGTTTAACGTGTTAACATGTCTTTAGCCCACAGAGGAGAGATAATAACAGACATGTTAATGCGTCTTTAGAAGTCAATAAGGAAAACGTATATATACGTCTTTAGCAGCTAAAGGGTTAAAAACAAAATTAAAGCTTTTGAAACAAGGTGCTATAGAAAAGTCCTTAGAATATACTGGGCAGAGAAGAGAAGAAATAAAGACATCTTACACGACCTGAATATCAAGGCGCTTTAGCTCATAAATAACATGTCCCAAAAAGATGAAATATTTTGGCCACAGTGGTTTGGAGAGAAAGGTAATGGAAGGCATGGTTGGTGGAAAACGAGGCAGGAGACGACCAAGACAAAGCTGGCAGCAGGGCATCAAAGAAACCTTGAACATAATGCTTTAAGAGGTAGGAGAACTTGCAAGAGACAGATAGCTTTTCAGGAAGGCTGTGATGAATGCAACGTTCCGCAAGGGACATGCGACTATTTGAATATTGGTCATGAAAATAGAAGTGGATTGATTTTTAAAAAAAAGTAATTTTTATCAGATTTTGTGTTTTATTTTTATGATTTCTTCAAGCATGTATTTTATGAACTTCTTGCATATGTTTAGGTTTGTGAATACTGAATGTACATACATGTTTTATTGATGATGTGTCAAATGTGATTTGAACTGTTTGGTTAGTAGCCAGGTATATTTCAATAAGCAAGTTGAAACCAATAAATAAACAGACTAAATATATTTCTAAAGGCCAGAGAGATGGGTTTAACACAAAAATGCTGAGGTATACAGATGGTATGATAAGGTTACCAATGATGAACTCTGAGAAATAACTAAGCAGATACTGGTAGAAAAAGAGCTGAGAAAGAGACGCTGACGATGAATAGGACACCTGTTGAGAAGAGCGACCGGAAGTACTGCAAGACTGTCATTGTTTCGGAACCCGCATGGAAAGAGGAGTAGGGGAAGGCCTAGAAATACCTGGAGAAGAAAGCTGGAGACTAATATTAACAAGATAGGTAAGACATGGAAAGAATTGGAAGTAGTGGCAAGATAGAGGAAGAGCTGGAAGAAGTTTGTTGAAGACCTGTGTTCCGTTGGAAGGTAAAGAGTTGAATGAAAGGTGACAGTTGACTCAGTACATAGAACATATACAAAATCCCAGTCTTGTCCAGATATACAAAAGAAATGTGCTTGAGTTCCCTCCCACACATCTTGTTGTGTGGGTGTGCTTGCTGGTTGCAGAGAATATTGTTTATCACATATGTCCTAACCATATTGGAAGGATATGATATATGTGTGTATCTCTTGATGATAAGTTGTACTGAAGTGATGTGTTCATAATAAAGTGTGAGTTTTGATCATATGTATATATCATTTGTCTAGTCTTTGTTAGAACACATTCTATGTTGTCAACGCTTGTATATCTAGGAGTCTTTCTTTCTTTCTGTTGTATTGTGTCCGTGTGTAAGATTTATATGTCAACTTCTTTTTCTTCTCTTTTTTTCTCCCTCTTGTATTCTGTCTATGTGTAAGATTTATATGTCTAAACTTACTTGCTCTCTTTCTCTATCTGTTGCCTTCAATGTTGGTTAAGACTTGTCTTATTTATTTTTTTTCGATCCAGAAGCACTTGAGCTTTCGGTTCTTCGGCTCGGTGCCATGGGCATCGTAACCCTTCGGTTCGGTGCCACGAACACCGTGAATCTGGAGAACCTGGGGCTTTTCTGCCAGCCCGCAGAATTGAACAGGGGGCTTGTCGCCCAACGTGCTACGAACACGCTGGGCAGGCGGGCAAGACTTGTCTTTATGACCCCTTTCTCTGTTGTCTTCAGTTTGTATAGTTGAGACTAGAAATCACTAATACATATTCGTCTTTTGTTAAAGAGTCCATGATGGTACTTGTTAGACAAGTTGAAGACGGGACCGGACACATCGCCGAAGGATAAGCACCAGATAGCGCTCCAAATGGCGCTGAATGATGTGACGTAAAAACCGTTCTTGGCAAAGTCTGTTTATAAATAACAACAAGAATGATCAAAAGGGCCGAAAAGACCGATCGAGGAAGAAGAATCTAGAAGTCTGCGGGAGGAATGGGTGTACATCATTCGGAGATCACATTTCAAGACACTGACTTGACTGGACACACCTGGACATACTGGAGTGCAGGGCAACGAACGTGCTGACTTTTTTTTTGTAAACAATACCCCAACTCAAGCGGACAGAAGTATGAACAGAGCCGATATCATCAATGTGATACACTCTCATTTATTTGATATGGGCGAGTCTCTCAGACACTGGAACGAGTACGAGAATTAGGCGTTAAATTTTGGACATGCCATACAGTGTCGTGTTCGTGGTAGAGAGAAGATGTACGAATCAACTTCTCATGGGTACAGTGAGCAAGTGGACTTTAGGATGACTGTTGCGGCGGAGTGTGACAGAGCACACGTAGGAATGTCTAATGTACCATGACGTTGATCACATAACATTACTTCTTGTAGACCTATATTTAGATCGAATGAGTTCCTAATATTCTCCACCCATAAAAAAAACCAACATAGACGTCATAAATTTAATGATATATTTCAGTAACAGTATATTCTAGATCAATAATGAAATACCTCGCGATCATCGGTCGACAGGCGGGAAATGTGTGTATCTATGGCGTGGAGGTAACGTGAACGCTCCAAATGTATTCAATGCGCTCGCCGCGTGTAACGATCCGTATATTTTCTGTTATCCCTGTTCTCATTATAGGTATGATCGAGTTCATAATTATATCGGAAACAGACGATGAAACGTAAATTTGTGTTCAAGTTAAGCATGTAAACAAAATTATTGACAGTTGAAAATCGAAAAGAGTATTTTGCAAATCCGCTGTATATTTAAAGTTAATCATTAAAACGATGAAAATAACATTTCTACAATGTTCAAAATTATATCAGGTACCCTCACCGGTGCCGCGGAGTTCGTGTACTGTCGCTGAGATCTTTTCGTGTAAGAAAAGTGTCAGAATACACATGGTTATTCACCGAAGTGCAATGTTGATACAATTAAGCAAAGGTTGAAAAGTATAATAATTTGTCTATGTGGCAGTCACATGTACAAATAAACTATGTAGCTGGCTATTTAAGTAACTAACTATCTATCAAATTAAACAACTGTCAACTATGTAGCTGGCTATCAAATTAAACAACTGTCAACTATGTAGCTGGCTATTTAAGTAACTAACTATCTAGCAAATTAAACAACTGTCAACTATGTAGCTGGCTATCTAAGTAACTAACTATCTAGCAAATTAAACAACTGTCAACTATGTAGCTGGCTATTTAAGTAACTAACTATTTAGCAAATTAAACAACTGTCAACTATGTAGCTGGCTATTTAAGTAACTAACTATCTAGCAAATTAAACAACTGTCAACTATGTAGCTGGCTATCTAAGTAACTAACTATCTAGCAAATTAAACAACTGTCAACTATGTAGCTGGCTATTTAAGTAACTAACTATCTAGCAAATTAAACAACTGTCAACTATGTAGCTGGCTATTTAAGTAACTAACTATCTAGCAAATTAAACAACTGTCAACTATGTAGCTGGCTATTTAAGTAACTAACTATTTAGCAAATTAAACAACTGTCAACTATGTAGCTGGCTATTTAAGTAACTAACTATCTAGCAAATTAAACAACTGTCAACTATGTAGCTGGCTATTTAAGTAACTAACTATCTAGCAAATTAAACAACTGTCAACTATGTAGCTGGCTATTTTAGTAACTAACTATCTAGCAAATTAAACAACTGTCAACTATGTAGCTGGCTATTTAAGTAACTGACTATCTAGCAAATTAAACAACTGTCAACTATGTAGCTGGCTATTTAAGTAACTAACTATTTAGCAAATTAAACAACTGTCAACTATGTAGCTGGCTATTTAAGTAACTAACTATTTAGCAAATTAAACAACTGTCAACTATGTAGCTGGCTATTTAAGTAACTAACTATCTAGCAAATTAAACAACTGTCAACTATGTAGCTGGCTATTTAAGTAACTAACTATCTAGCAAATTAAACAACTGTCAACTATGTAGCTGGCTATTTAAGTAACTAACTATTTAGCAAATTAAACAACTGTCAACTATGTAGCTGGCTATTTAAGTAACTAACTATTTAGCAAATTAAACAACTGTCAACTATGTAGCTGGCTATTTTAGTAACTAACTATCTAGCAAATTAAACAACTGTCAACTATGTAGCTGGCTATTTAAGTAACTGACTATCTAGCAAATTAAACAACTGTCAACTATGTAGCTGGCTATCAAATTAAACAACTGTCAACTATGTAGCTGGCTATTTTAGTAACTAACTATCTAGCAAATTAAACAACTGTCAACTATGTAGCTGGCTATTTAAGTAACTGACTATCTAGCAAATTAAACAACTGTCAACTATGTAGCTGGCTATCAAATTAAACAACTGTCAACTATGTAGCTGGCTATTTAAGTAACTAACTATCTAGCAAATTAAACAACTGTCAACTATGTAGCTGGCTATTTAAGTAACTAACTATCTAGCAAATTAAACAACTGTCAACTATGTAGCTGGCTATTTAAGTAACTGACTATTTAGCAAATTAAACAACTGTCAACTATGTAGCTGGCTATTTTAGTAACTAACTATCTAGCAAATTAAACAACTGTCAACTATGTAGCTGGCTATTTAAGTAACTAACTATCTAGCAAATTAAACAACTGTCAACTATGTAGCTGGCTATTTAAGTAACTAACTATTTAGCAAATTAAACAACTGTCAACTATGTAGCTGGCTATTTAAGTAACTAACTATTTAGCAAATTAAACAACTGTCAACTATGTAGCTGGCTATTTTAGTAACTAACTATCTAGCAAATTAAACAACTGTCAACTATGTAGCTGGCTATCTAAGTAACTAACTATCTAGCAAATTAAACAACTGTCAACTATGTAGCTGGCTATTTTAGTAACTAACTATCTAGCAAATTAAACAACTGTCAACTATGTAGCTGGCTATTTAAGTAACTAACTATCTAGCAAATTAAACAACTGTCAACTATGTAGCTGGCTATTTTAGTAACTAACTATCTAGCAAATTAAACAACTGTCAACTATGTAGCTGGCTATTTAAGTAACTGACTATCTAGCAAATTAAACAACTGTCAACTATGTAACTGGCTATTTTAGTAACTAACTATTTAGCAAATTAAACAACTGTCAACTATGTAGCTGGCTATTTAAGTAACTAACTATTTAGCAAATTAAACAACTGTCAACTATGTAGCTGGCTATTTAAGTAACTAACTATCTAGCAAATTAAACAACTGTCAACTATGTAGCTGGCTATCTAAGTAACTAACTATCTAGCAAATTAAACAACTGTCAACTATGTAGCTGGCTATTTAAGTAACTAACTATCTAGCAAATTAAACAACTGTCAACTATGTAGCTGGCTATTTAAGTAACTAACTATCTAGCAAATTAAACAACTGTCAACTATGTAGCTGGCTATTTAAGTAACTAACTATTTAGCAAATTAAACAACTGTCAACTATGTAGCTGGCTATTTAAGTAACTAACTATCTAGCAAATTAAACAACTGTCAACTATGTAGCTGGCTATTTAAGTAACTAACTATCTAGCAAATTAAACAACTGTCAACTATGTAGCTGGCTATTTTAGTAACTAACTATCTAGCAAATTAAACAACTGTCAACTATGTAGCTGGCTATTTAAGTAACTGACTATCTAGCAAATTAAACAACTGTCAACTATGTAGCTGGCTATTTAAGTAACTAACTATTTAGCAAATTAAACAACTGTCAACTATGTAGCTGGCTATTTAAGTAACTAACTATTTAGCAAATTAAACAACTGTCAACTATGTAGCTGGCTATTTAAGTAACTAACTATCTAGCAAATTAAACAACTGTCAACTATGTAGCTGGCTATTTAAGTAACTAACTATCTAGCAAATTAAACAACTGTCAACTATGTAGCTGGCTATTTAAGTAACTAACTATTTAGCAAATTAAACAACTGTCAACTATGTAGCTGGCTATTTAAGTAACTAACTATTTAGCAAATTAAACAACTGTCAACTATGTAGCTGGCTATTTTAGTAACTAACTATCTAGCAAATTAAACAACTGTCAACTATGTAGCTGGCTATTTAAGTAACTGACTATCTAGCAAATTAAACAACTGTCAACTATGTAGCTGGCTATCAAATTAAACAACTGTCAACTATGTAGCTGGCTATTTTAGTAACTAACTATCTAGCAAATTAAACAACTGTCAACTATGTAGCTGGCTATTTAAGTAACTGACTATCTAGCAAATTAAACAACTGTCAACTATGTAGCTGGCTATCAAATTAAACAACTGTCAACTATGTAGCTGGCTATTTAAGTAACTAACTATCTAGCAAATTAAACAACTGTCAACTATGTAGCTGGCTATTTAAGTAACTAACTATCTAGCAAATTAAACAACTGTCAACTATGTAGCTGGCTATTTAAGTAACTGACTATTTAGCAAATTAAACAACTGTCAACTATGTAGCTGGCTATTTTAGTAACTAACTATCTAGCAAATTAAACAACTGTCAACTATGTAGCTGGCTATTTAAGTAACTAACTATCTAGCAAATTAAACAACTGTCAACTATGTAGCTGGCTATTTAAGTAACTAACTATTTAGCAAATTAAACAACTGTCAACTATGTAGCTGGCTATTTAAGTAACTAACTATTTAGCAAATTAAACAACTGTCAACTATGTAGCTGGCTATTTTAGTAACTAACTATCTAGCAAATTAAACAACTGTCAACTATGTAGCTGGCTATCTAAGTAACTAACTATCTAGCAAATTAAACAACTGTCAACTATGTAGCTGGCTATTTTAGTAACTAACTATCTAGCAAATTAAACAACTGTCAACTATGTAGCTGGCTATTTAAGTAACTAACTATCTAGCAAATTAAACAACTGTCAACTATGTAGCTGGCTATTTTAGTAACTAACTATCTAGCAAATTAAACAACTGTCAACTATGTAGCTGGCTATTTAAGTAACTGACTATCTAGCAAATTAAACAACTGTCAACTATGTAACTGGCTATTTTAGTAACTAACTATTTAGCAAATTAAACAACTGTCAACTATGTAGCTGGCTATTTAAGTAACTGACTATTTAGCAAATTAAACAACTGTCAACTATGTAGCTGGCTATTTAAGTAACTAACTATTTAGCAAATTAAACAACTGTCAACTATGTAGCTGGCTATTTAAGTAACTAACTATCTAGCAAATTAAACAACTGTCAACTATGTAGCTGGCTATTTAAGTAACTAACTATCTAGCAAATTAAACAACTGTCAACTATGTAGCTGGCTATTTTAGTAACTAACTATCTAGCAAATTAAACAACTGTCAACTATGTAGCTGGCTATTTAAGTAACTAACTATCTAGCAAATTAAACAACTGTCAACTATGTAGCTGGCTATTTAAGTAACTAACTATTTAGCAAATTAAACAACTGTCAACTATGTAGCTGGCTATTTTAGTAACTAACTATCTAGCAAATTAAACAACTGTCAACTATGTAGCTGGCTATTTTAGTAACTAACTATCTAGCAAATTAAACAACTGTCAACTATGTAGCTGGCTATTTAAGTAACTAACTATCTAGCAAATTAAACAACTGTCAACTATGTAGCTGGCTATTTTAGTAACTAACTATCTAGCAAATTAAACAACTGTCAACTATGTAGCTGGCTATTTAAGTAACTAACTATTTAGCAAATTAAACAACTGTCAACTATGTAGCTGGCTATTTTAGTAACTAACTATCTAGCAAATTAAACAACTGTCAACTATGTAGCTGGCTATTTAAGTAACTAACTATCTAGCAAATTAAACAACTGTCAACTATGTAGCTGGCTATTTAAGTAACTAACTATTTAGCAAATTAAACAACTGTCAACTATGTAGCTGGCTATTTTAGTAACTAACTATCTAGCAAATTAAACAACTGTCAACTATGTAGCTGGCTATTTAAGTAACTAACTATTTAGCAAATTAAACAACTGTCAACTATGTAGCTGGCTATTTTAGTAACTAACTATCTAGCAAATTAAACAACTGTCAACTATGTAGCTGGCTATTTTAGTAACTAACTATCTAGCAAATTAAACAACTGTCAACTATGTAGCTGGCTATTTTAGTAACTAACTATCTAGCAAATTAAACAACTGTCAACTATGTAGCTGGCTATTTAAGTAACTGACTATCTAGCAAATTAAACAACTGTCAACTATGTAACTGGCTATTTTAGTAACTAACTATTTAGCAAATTAAACAACTGTCAACTATGTAGCTGGCTATTTAAGTAACTGACTATTTAGCAAATTAAACAACTGTCAACTATGTAGCTGGCTATTTAAGTAACTAACTATTTAGCAAATTAAACAACTGTCAACTATGTAGCTGGCTATTTAAGTAACTAACTATCTAGCAAATTAAACAACTGTCAACTATGTAGCTGGCTATTTAAGTAACTAACTATCTAGCAAATTAAACAACTGTCAACTATGTAGCTGGCTATTTTAGTAACTAACTATCTAGCAAATTAAACAACTGTCAACTATGTAGCTGGCTATTTAAGTAACTAACTATCTAGCAAATTAAACAACTGTCAACTATGTAGCTGGCTATTTAAGTAACTAACTATTTAGCAAATTAAACAACTGTCAACTATGTAGCTGGCTATTTTAGTAACTAACTATCTAGCAAATTAAACAACTGTCAACTATGTAGCTGGCTATTTTAGTAACTAACTATCTAGCAAATTAAACAACTGTCAACTATGTAGCTGGCTATATAAGTAACTAACTATCTAGCAAATTAAACAACTGTCAACTATGTAGCTGGCTATTTTAGTAACTAACTATCTAGCAAATTAAACAACTGTCAACTATGTAGCTGGCTATTTAAGTAACTAACTATTTAGCAAATTAAACAACTGTCAACTATGTAGCTGGCTATTTTAGTAACTAACTATCTAGCAAATTAAACAACTGTCAACTATGTAGCTGGCTATTTAAGTAACTAACTATCTAGCAAATTAAACAACTGTCAACTATGTAGCTGGCTATTTAAGTAACTAACTATTTAGCAAATTAAACAACTGTCAACTATGTAGCTGGCTATTTTAGTAACTAACTATCTAGCAAATTAAACAACTGTCAACTATGTAGCTGGCTATTTAAGTAACTAACTATTTAGCAAATTAAACAACTGTCAACTATGTAGCTGGCTATTTTAGTAACTAACTATCTAGCAAATTAAACAACTGTCAACTATGTAGCTGGCTATTTTAGTAACTAACTATCTAGCAAATTAAACAACTGTCAACTATGTAGCTGGCTATTTAAGTAACTGACTATCTAGCAAATTAAACAACTGTCAACTATGTAGCTGGCTATTTAAGTAACTAACTATCTAGCAAATTAAACAACTGTCAACTATGTAGCTGGCTATTTTAGTAACTAACTATCTAGCAAATTAAACAACTGTCAACTATGTAGCTGGCTATTTAAGTAACTAACTATCTAGCAAATTAAACAACTGTCAACTATGTAGCTGGCTATTTAAGTAACTAACTATTTAGCAAATTAAACAACTCAACTATGTAGCTGGCTATTTAAGTAACTAACTATCTAGCAAATTAAACAACTGTCAACTATGTAGCTGGCTATTTTAGTAACTAACTATCTAGCAAATTAAACAACTGTCAACTATGTAGCTGGCTATTTAAGTAACTAACTATCTAGCAAATTAAACAACTGTCAACTATGTAGCTGGCTATTTAAGTAACTAACTATTTAGCAAATTAAACAACTGTCAACTATGTAGCTGGCTATTTAAGTAACTAACTATTTAGCAAATTAAACAACTGTCAACTATGTAGCTGGCTATTTAAGTAACTAACTATTTAGCAAATTAAACAACTGTCAACTATGTAGCTGGCTATTTAAGTAACTAACTATCTAGCAAATTAAACAACTGTCAACTATGTAGCTGGCTATTTAAGTAACTAACTATCTATCAAATTAAACAACTGTCAACTATGTAGCTGGCTATTTAAGTAACTAACTATCTAGCAAATTAAACAACTGTCAACTATGTAGCTGGCTATCTAAGTAACTAACTATCTAGCAAATTAAACAACTGTCAACTATGTAGCTGGCTATTTAAGTAACTAACTATTTAGCAAATTAAACAACTGTCAACTATGTAGCTGGCTATCTTAGTAACTAACTATCTAGCAAATTAAACAACTGTCAACTATGTAGCTGGCTATTTAAGTAACTAACTATCTAGCAAATTAAACAACTGTCAACTATGTAGCTGGCTATTTAAGTAACTAACTATTTAGCAAATTAAACAACTGTCAACTATGTAGCTGGCTATTTAAGTAACTAACTATCTAGCAAATTAAACAACTGTCAACTATGTAGCTGGCTATTTAAGTAACTAACTATTTAGCAAATTAAACAACTGTCAACTATGTAGCTGGCTATTTAAGTAACTAACTATTTAGCAAATTAAACAACTGTCAACTATGTAGCTGGCTATTTAAGTAACTAACTATTTAGCAAATTAAACAACTGTCAACTATGTAGCTGGCTATTTAAGTAACTAACTATTTAGCAAATTAAACAACTGTCAACTATGTAGCTGGCTATTTAAGTAACTAACTATCTAGCAAATTAAACAACTGTCAACTATGTAGCTGGCTATTTAAGTAACTAACTATTTAGCAAATTAAACAACTGTCAACTATGTAGCTGGCTATTTAAGTAACTAACTATCTAGCAAATTAAACAACTGTCAACTATGTAGCTGGCTATTTAAGTAACTAACTATTTAGCAAATTAAACAACTGTCAACTATGTAGCTGGCTATTTAAGTAACTAACTATTTAGCAAATTAAACAACTGTCAACTATGTAGCTGGCTATTTAAGTAACTAACTATTTAGCAAATTAAACAACTGTCAACTATGTAGCTGGCTATTTAAGTAACTAACTATCTAGCAAATTAAACAACTGTCAACTATGTAGCTGGCTATTTTAGTAACTAACTATCTAGCAAATTAAACAACTGTCAACTATGTAGCTGGCTATTTTAGTAACTAACTATCTAGCAAATTAAACAACTGTCAACTATGTAGCTGGCTATCTTAGTAACTAACTATTTAGCAAATTAAACAACTGTCAACTATGTAGCTGGCTATTTAAGTAACTAACTATCTAGCAAATTAAACAACTGTCAACTATGTAGCTGGCTATCTTAGTAACTAACTATCTAGCAAATTAAACAACTCAACTATGTAGCTGGCTATTTAAGTAACTAACTATTTAGCAAATTAAACAACTGTCAACTATGTAGCTGGCTATTTTAGTAACTAACTATTTAGCAAATTAAACAACTGTCAACTATGTAGCTGGCTATTTAAGTAACTAACTATCTAGCAAATTAAACAACTCAACTATGTAGCTGGCTATTTAAGTAACTAACTATCTAGCAAATTAAACAACTGTCAACTATGTAGCTGGCTATTTAAGTAACTAACTATTTAGCAAATTAAACAACTCAACTATGTAGCTGGCTATTTAAGTAACTAACTATTTAGCAAATTAAACAACTGTCAACTATGTAGCTGGCTATCTAAGTAACTAACTATTTAGCAAATTAAACAACTGTCAACTATGTAGCTGGCTATTTAAGTAACTAACTATTTAGCAAATTAAACAACTGTCAACTATGTAGCTGGCTATTTTAGTAACTAACTATCTAGCAAATTAAACAACTGTCAACTATGTAGCTGGCTATTTAAGTAACTAACTATCTAGCAAATTAAACAACTGTCAACTATGTAGCTGGCTATTTAAGTAACTAACTATCTAGCAAATTAAACAACTGTCAACTATGTAGCTGGCTATCTAAGTAACTAACTATTTAGCAAATTAAACAACTGTCAACATTGTAAATTACTTTACACTGGCAGCCGTGTGCTCAATGTACTCGTAATTAGTATTCCCTCGCCATACAGGCAGATTTTCTCCGACTTCAGAGGTACTCACGTTATCGTCCTGAGTAAGACCAGGGACTCGAACAAATGCCGGACAGTAGGTTCGAACCCGAGCTATGAGGCGTCTCACAGCTAGCAGGCCGAGCTACTATCAACTACTCTAGGCAGTCCCCATTTTAGTAACTAACTATATAGCAAATTAAACAACTGTCAACTAAACTATTAGCCGTCTGTTCATCGCAAGCGATAATGACAAGTCTCAGACGTGTGCTCCTTCACCTCTCTGGTGTGTGCGGAGGTGAGTATAGAGTATATCTTAAAACACAATCTCCTACCACAGGTGGGGCATACATGATAAAGGTTAGACATGTGGGTGTTGTGTGTTCTGTTTTTTCCGCTCGCAGCTCGTTCTCTCTGTGCCTCAACGGCACAACGATTCTCAGCTATGCAAGTTTCTCTTGTGTTGTTACAGCGCCACATTTGACGATCTTGCGCGAGGGATACCCAGCACGTGGTGTCTATATCGAAGCATTTCAGAGACACGTTAGTCTTTAAAGCGTTTTTTTCTGTCCACCAGCTGAACGTCTGTTCCCTTCAAGCTCGCCATACATCAACTGTTTTGGGATGCGTTTATCAGGCTTCCGAGCAACGTGACATCTCACTTGGGCCTTCTGCAACATGGTGTTGACGCTTGGGATCTTTGCTTTTATGAGGACTTCGGTATCTGGAATTTTGTCCTGCCGGTTAATTTTTTTAGTCTGCGTAGACAGCTTGTGTGGAAGTGGTTTAGCTAAACGAGCCACTACGCTACCTAGTTCTATAGTAACTAACTAGTAAACGTAAACAAATGAGCTATTTAGATAGCAAACTAACAAACTAGCCAACAAAGTAGGTAGCTAATTACATAACCAACAAGTTAACTAACAAGCTATACCCAAAAGCTTGTCTAACTTTTTAACAACATATTTAGCGATCAGGAACAAGTGCGTTGCAGCAGTTTTCCGGAAAATATCTTCGTTTGACCTCATATAAAACAGAAACAAAATGTACACATTGTGATATCAACATAATATTTCATTATAATTAAAATTATATATATATATATATATATACATATATATATATGTTTATATTTATATACATGACGACATCTAATGTATTATTGATGCTTTCAATTTAGAGCAAGCGACATGGTCACATGGGATGTGTTCATTTTTGAAGCATGACTCACACAGCTGGATCGATCCGTGTGTGCTGTTGTCGCTTCACGTTCACGTGGAAACGATTTGTCAGATAACAGAAATAGTGCTTATCTCCCCTGTTGTCAACAGTAACATTATATTTCATTTTCGCAGTCAGAAGAGGTTGTCGCACACGGAAGGCGGAGACTGCAGGTGAGTCATCTCCGCACAATTCAACAAGCAAACAGGTAGGCCAAGGTTGAAGAACATGGATGTAGGTGTGGTTTGTAGGTGAGTACATTTTGTTAGTAGCATTTATTAATTCAGTTTAATGTAAATTCATTTGGCGCTCATTAGTATGTGACAAACTATATTTGAAATAACATCCGTGGACATTCTTTCAGTGACCGTATAAAGCTGTCATGTTATAACGCTGTCTCTTTGTTATTTTATATGTCGACTAAGCGATCTTTCTGATCAAACTGTACACTACTGGAGCAGAAGGGAGGAGCATGTCGAGGAAAAAATGGGACCAAAACAAAACATTGATAAAAATGTGCTCCAACCAATATTTACTAAATGGAGAATAAAAGTGTAGCACTATATGCATAAAGTTAAAGTTAACTGCATATCCTTTACATGACTTTGCGAATCAACCCCAGCTTTTTAACGTTGTTTGTGATTTTTCTAGGCATTATTACGTACAGTAGTTTGCCATTGCTTTCTGAACGGGTGGTCGCCCGAGTGGTTACCGGATCCCAAATTTGGGGTGTAAAGAATAGAACCACTGTTACCTGCCATGCATGTCGTAAGAGGCGACTAAGGAGGTTTGGCTTAAATCGGATGCATGTGTCCTAAACGTGTAGAAGTCTTATGCGTTTAGGGTCTACCAAACCAATGTGCAACGTATACATGTTCTTGGCAAAGATCAAACATATCACAAAGAGTGATTAAAATTGGTTGTAAAGAACGAACGCAAAGAAAGAAGAAGAACGGGTGGTACCATCGTTCTTTTGTAAAAATCCACGCGAAATAATTTGCAACCAAACTGTCCACAGCGCCATTCGAACTCAGAACGTCGGCGTTAATAGACCGAGTAACTATCCCCTAAGCAACAGACGCCACCCTATATGTATAACCATTTGATAATAGTATTAGTAAAATTATCAGCTTTACCTTTAGAGCTTACGGCCGTAGTAGTTTTCTTCCTCTTCTTCGTCGATCTCTGGTCATGCGCCTAATCCACTGTGGATTACAAACTAGGCAATTGGCTTCATGTCTGTCAGGTTTCTCTAAAGCCTAGTTTTCAGGTCGACTAGGTGTGGCCACATGTTGCTTCTCAGCTCACACAAGAGTGATTAGTCTTGCAGAACATGCTCCGGTGTCTGTTCCGCCTGCTGACACTGGCAGAGAGCTGTTTGACTTATTGCTAGTCGACGTAATTATTTGTTGAGTCTGCAGTGTCGGGTACGTAGACGAAATATAATAATCTGATCTGTACTCCTAAGGCCGTTGATACATTCTTTCCTATTATCATATTTGGTGTTTGTCTTTTAGTCTACTGTCGATTTTCTCTTTATGATGGCTTTGACCTCTTGAAAAAATAATGGTTGCTCTTTTGCACTGCCCACCTTAGCCAAAACATTAGCACTTTCATCAGTTTTCCGGAAGTATTTCCGTTTGACCCCATTTAAAACAAAAATATGACGTATACATTATGATATCAATATAATATTTTATTAGAATTAAAATTATATATATATTTAAATGCAGGATGTTTGTAAAGTCTCACAACACTTCATATGTGAAAAATTTGCTTGAAAAATGAAATACATAATATCTTAAAAAAATGTGCTAAAACAAAGTAGTGAAATTAGTCACAATAGTTACTGCTATGGATTACTGTTGTTCTTGGTAAACTAGAAAGAGCAAATGAAATATTCATTATAGCAGATGTTGGAAATATCCACCACAGGTTTCAAGATATGTCTGTACATGTTTCTTCATATTGTCAAATATTCTTTCTTCAGTTGAAAACACCATTATGGTTTGAGTGAAAAGAATGACCCCAGCAGACAACAGTCATTCACTTTCATATTGTACCACAATTGACTATGGAACACATATTTTGATGATGTACCATACTGTCGGCATGATAAGCTAGCAATTTTGCTGATTCAATTTTTGTTGTTGTTATTACAAGAAATAAGTATTGACTAAAATTGACGAAACAATTGATGTGAGTGTAACACAGGAATTGAATGATGCGTTGTACGTTATCAAAATCTAGAAACAGAACTGGTTTAAAAGTTTAAACTTGACCACAGCGTTATGATTATCTGTCCTATTTTTAGTATTTGAGATAGCTACAAATTGTATGTGTTACTCCCTCAAATGATATAGAACAGCTTGACAACTGTGAAGTGTAGATTTGAACTCGTTCATATTTTGAAAGTGCATTGCTGGTCATGTGGAAAAATAAAGACAAATAAAGGGTATTAGTGCTCAGTATGTAAAGACTATTTTGTTGTATCCCTAGGACTTACATCAGTAAGAGTTATGAATAGCGCTTTATTAACTATTGATTTTGCTATATAATGATTACAAAATATTAATTACTGTATATTAATTATAGTCTATGAAACAGTTAAAACTTGCTTAGAGCAGGAAATGATGACTAGCTTCTACTTTTGTAGAGGAGTGTCAAGAATTATTTTTAGAGTTTGTAATTGCAATATAATTACAAATTGTGCTTTATTTCCTAAATGAGATAATTCATCTTGGCAACTATGTAGTGCAGATATAATCTTGCCCAAATTATGGTTCTATAAGAATATAAGCGATAAATAAAGGACATACGAGTTTAGTATGTAGGAGTATACGTTTTTAAAGCAAAGAGATTGAACCGACGACAGAAGAAAACACAATTTAGAAATGAACGTTGATTGATTGAACCATCATCAGCACACTTTGGTGAGTAACCATGTGTGCCTCGATTTATTTTTCACACATGATGATTTTAGTGACATTGTACGAACTCCTTAGCACCGGCGAGGGTCCTCGATGTAAGTTAGAAGATGGTGAAAATATTTAGCAGGAATTTTATTTGTTTAATCTTTATAATAAATTGTACACAAGCAGCGGCTTTCCAGCCTGATTTTCTCGAATTTGAACTGCCAAGTGCTTAATTTGAACATGGGACTTACGTTGTATCGTCCGTTTCCGATAAGACTAGGAAATATTTTACTGGTTGGCGATAACAGGGTTATTGCTCTCCAGTTGTTACAATTTCCTTAATCCACCTTCTTTAGTAACTTAATAATGGTCTATTCCCCATTCTCCGGGAATTATTTATTTATCTCATATATCATTTAGAATTGTGCACAGGAGTCTTGGTGTTTCTGATTCTTCTGCCAGTAGCGATTCTTCTACGCAGACTCCAACGTTGCTATTTGGGCAAGTTTTCAACCGAGAGATGTTCATATCTCTATAGATGAAGAGCTCTGTTTGTTTCATTGCGGGAACAGTTTTCATCACGCACCGCTCGAACGTTTTGTTGACTAGTAATAAACATGATTCATCAGTAGGTTACCAATCCTCGCTTTTCACTACAGACACAGATAATATTAGAGTGGGCTACACTTTTCAATAACTGAAGAAAAAATATCTGCTACTGGCAACTAAAGTCTTGCCATGCCGTCGTATCGAAACGGTGTGATCCATGTTTTGTCACCCAGACAATTTCACATAATCGAAATTTTACACCACCTGTGAATCAGAGAGGAAAGTAGCCAGAGGACGTACCCACTACCTCCCTCCCTCTTTGTATACCTCTTTTCATAAAAAAAAATGAAGGTGGGCTGATTAATAACTCCATCAAACACCATCCCACTATCATTTCAGGCTGCTCTTTGTATGCAGGATAAGAGGACATTGAACAATTCTACGACTTGAAGTGTGTCACAGAACGAATAGGAAAAAAACAAAATTGCTAAACACTAAATCAGTGTTATATAGCTTTAGATTGTTGTCATTTTAAGTTTCTCTTCAAACCTTCTTCTTCTTCTTTGCGTTCGTTCGTTACGACCAATTTTAATCACTCTGTGATATGTTTGATCTTTGCCAAGAACGTGTATTCGTTGCACATTGGTTTGGTAGACCCCTAAACGCATAGACTTCTACATATTTAGGACATGTGCATCCGATTTCAGTTAAACCTCCTTAATCGCCTCTTGCGACATGCGTGGCAGGTAACAGTGGTTCTATTCTTTAAACCCTAAATTTCGGCCCCGGTAACCACTGGCCAGGTGTGCTCCAATATCTTTCTTACACAAGAAGATCTCAGCTGCAATGCACGAACTCCGTAGCATCGGCGAGGGTCCCGATGTAATTTAGAAGATGGTGAAAATATTTGTGTAGGAATTTTATTTGTTTAATCTGTCTAATGAATTTTGCCGGGGGCGTGACTTTTTCTGGCAGTGTCAAGAAAAGACCGGTTTAGAAATGATGACAGGAGGGGAAAAAGTGGGCTTATCATCAGTAGTGAACAACAAAACAACACGCTTAGAAAGTGAAATGGTTGTTGCTCATAACTGGTAGTACTGTTTATCGTCACTGTTTATGTATTTTGTAAAACTATAGTACTTTGTTTGTACGTGTTTCACTAGTACTGTGAAGTGTTATGTAAAGTAATTCAAAGAACACTGAAAGCGAAAGTTGAAACAAGTACGTGCGATATATTTGAAAGAGAGCAACACTCCAGTGTGTTGTCGGGGCTCACAAGAGGAGCAAAGAATAGTAACACTATGACCTACATGGCATGTCGTAAGAGACGACTGAGGTAAGGGCCTTGGGAAGCTATCCTAGTAAATAAAATGCGTTGTAGAAATCGGATGTGCTGGCCTACTTGTAGGTGCATAACTGGCATAACATATAAATCACATATAAATCACATATAACATATAAATCACATATAACATATAAATCACATTTAACATATAAATCACATTTAACATATAAATCACATTTAACATATAAATCACATTTAACATATAAATCACATTTAACATATAAATCACATTTAACATATAAATCACAAAGAGAGGTTTAACAAGTGATCGATATGGAGCATTCGAAGAAAAAGAGAAGAAAGAGAACAATAAAAGATGAACATGCAATATTAAAAACACTCAAAGAAAGAAGAATGACGAATAGGATGAACTTCCGATGTGGCGCTAGATGATGTGTAATTAAAGTGGTAAATTACTATTGTTCTCATACTTTACAGGAATATGTGATGTAGTAGTGCTCTGTTTAGGAAAATGGAGTCAAGATGGAGTTCATCATGTGTTAGGAATCCAACACATAACATTTCTACTCACTATCTGGCAGCCAGCACCAACATCTTCTCAGATGATTTCGTACGTAGCCTTAGTCGTGACCTCAAATTCAACATGGAGCAGTTGGCTAGAGAGCTTGGTTTTCTAACGGTGAGTAAAATAGGGACAGATTAAACAAATTAATCATCATCATCAGGGTCCGTGTCTGCTGGCGATCATGGATCTCCATAACTTTCTGCCTTTAGTGTCGGCGATAAATTCTGTTGTCGATTCATTATCACCCCTCCCATCCCTCCTTTCCTAATTGACAAAGAACTGTTTGCTTCGGAAGTTTGTCAGAAACTTTCTATTTTAAAAATGGACATGGAATGTACGTTCTGTTAGTCCATTACTTTTAGAATTCTTTGAGGAGACGCAGAGATCAGTCGGGATTTAAGTCCTGGAAACAAATTGGTGAAGACTTTGTTTCCATTCTTAGTTGTATGTCTAGGATACAAGCAGATTCGCTTGACTAGCCTCTCCTCCGTATTAGCAGCTGTCAATTCAGTGTCCATTAGCGATGTGTTTGCCGACATTTCTGTTATTTAAACTTGTAGAAATTCTAAAAATATACTATATCATGAACTATTTGTCTGTCTGTTTAATTAGGTCAGTTCGATATTACGTCACATGTTTACTATATTTCTCGCCTGATGCACGTGCGGTTCAAGGTGACTTGTGGTGCACGTCATTTCTCTCTCTCTCTCTCTTGCGATTGTTCTTTTTCGGATATAAGCAACTTTTGCCAAGAACGTTTGTATGTCATTTATATCCACATAACAAGCTTATGCAAATCTCTTCAAGACCAAAAGAGTGACGTAGACCTCCACCATACTTTGGTTACCTTCTTCTTCTTCTTCCAACGTTTTCAGACATCGATTTGTATACTTTTCAAGTAGTTAGTGGTCAACCGGAGTCTATGTACATCTCCGTATAGCTTGTCTTGGACTGACATCGATTTGTATACTTTTCAAGTAGTTAGTGGTCAACCGGAGTCTATGTACATCTCCGTATAGATTGTCTTGGACTGATATGGGGATTGGTCATGTGTTTTATCTCTGTTCCGTGTATGTTGGACATTCTTGCAGTATGTGTGTCTCTGTCACATTGCTGGTGCCACATGTACATAGTTCAGATGGGCCTATTTTATATTTGTTAAACAGATGGTACCTCAGTCTATTGTGCCCTGTTCGTAGACGAACAATGACAACCTGTTCCTCTCTACTTTGTTGGTGGTATGCATCGTCCTTTTCATGCCCTGTGTGATCTCTCAGCCATTTGTTCTTGTAGGCCATTTTTATCCGTACTTTTGCTTCCTCATATGTCATACTGGTGTCTATCTGTGGTAGCCTGCCTCCTGCTTTTGCCAATATGTCCGCAGTCTCATTGCCAGGTATTCTGCAGTGAGATGGTATCCACTGTATTACCACTCTAGAGAAGATGTTGCATACTTGGTGTAGTTATGCTTGCAGTTCCTTCAAGTTGTTATCATCTTGATTTTTTAGAGCAACTTTGGTTACCGTACTTCGACTAGGACATGAGAGCAACAGAAACAGTGCATCATCATCATCAAGGTGCGTATCCTTTATAGGACGTTGCTCTCTTTGCAGCACATCTGAAATTCACTCTGTCTCTTGCCAGTTCACCCACTTCGTCGATGGTCATGTTCATGGTTTCTTTAATATCTTGTAGCCATCTTCTTCTTGGTCTGCCTCTACGTCCTGGGACCCTGCCCTCTAGTAGAAACAGTGCATTGATAATTAATAGGAGAGAGAATACGGAGTTTTAAGAACCCCAGGAGAGGTACCTGAGCCAATGAATATAATCAATAAATAAACAGTGAACATGTATTAGGGGCTGCATGTTACCAGAGCCACAAATTAACTTATTAATATTCTTATCTTTCAGAACCAGAAGTGTGTATCTGATGATGGCCTGTACCATTGGTGCAACAGTCCTGGTTCAACAGTTTTTGTTCTTGTCTCAGTTCTTGGTAACCTTGGACGAACAGACTGTGTCCAGAGGATTGAACAATATATAAGTAGGTATCACAATCATCACCACTATTGTAAACATCAATAACACTGCCACCACTGTCACAACCAATACCCTCACCACTAGCATCACTCAAATCATCACATCAATGAACATTACCCAAAATACTATCCCTAACCAAGAACTGCTTGCTCATATCAACAAGAGAAATAGGAACATCATCATCTAAAAGAGACGCTGGAGATGGATTAGACAAGTGATAATCAGGGAGACTTACTCTGTCATTAAAACTGCACTGAGATGAACACCAGAGGTTAAAACGAAAATTTGTAAGACTCAAAATGACGTGGAGAAGAATAGTAGAACAAGAACTGAAAGAAATGAATTGTAGCTGGAACACAATACACAAGACAGCCAAGAATAGAGAAGAATGGGGGTGCATTTGTTGATGCCCTAAGTGCCAGCTACATCACAGACTAGAGAGAGAGAGAGAGAGAGAGAGAGAGAGAGAGAGGGAGAAGAGAAAGAGAAATGAGCATTACATTCATCATTACATTAAATAAAACCATCATTGCCATAGTCACAATTGCGATCATCACGATGAACTCTTCCATCCTTACAACACTCAACTTCATCAATATCATCACCCAAAGTTCCACCATCATCGCCATAACCAGCATCATAATTAAAATTACCTTGAAGTCGAAGTAAGGCTTGCCGATATGGTGATAAGGAAAGATAATAAGGAAAAACGTCTCCAAGCAAAAATCAGTAAGATGGACCATATTAGGTACCATGACTACGCCTGAATTCATAGCAGACAAATGGTTAAAAACACACCAAAAATTCAGTACAATCACCTTCACTGTGAAGATGATGTTGAGTGTGGTGATTTTTATATTATGATCAACATCAGAATCCCCTTTGCTACAATCTCAGATTCTAATTGATGATTCTCTCTGATTCTCAGAAATCCATACAATGCTGTTGTTTGTTAAAGTGGAGGAAGAACTTGCAACTGGAAGATCAACAACATCCAGTCCCAAATTTCACCAAGTTATCACAAGCTGTGAGTTTAATCTTCTTCAAGCGCTGGAGAATGTGTTGGGACAAGATGTGATTTACTACGATATTATTGGACCTGGATCGTGGGTCACATGGTCTACATTAGCCAATGAACTAAAGGTAACATTTAACACATTCGTCATTCTTGTCCCTGTGTTAAACTGACACACCGCCCCAGTGTAGAACTGACACACTGTCCCAGTGTAACACTGACACACAGTCCCAGTGTAAAACTGACACACCGTCCCAGTGTAACATTGACACACCGTCCCAGTGTAACACTGACATACCGTCCCAGTGTAACACTGATATACTGACCTAGTGAAAAACTAATATGCTGTCCCAGTGTAACATAGTTATACATTTTTACTCAGTTATTAAGGGACATTTTCAATTAATCATAGTTATATGTTTTTTGTTACGTTTTTGTGGAGCGTCTGGCTGAGTGGATTAGAGTGCAACCTCCTATACGGGAGACCCAGACTTAATTCCTGGTAAGAACAATGTATTTTTTTTCTGTCAGGGCATAAAGAAAATCCAAACCTGAACATTTGTTCATAATTTATTATTATTTTTTGTTCAGACTGTTTTAACTCTTTCCACGCCATTCACCGTACACTGAACCATTAGAGTTGTGTCCCCTTATACAAGTCTTTCTAGTTTTACTTCTACTATTTTTAACCTTGTTATTCTAATAGGTTGTCCAGTTTTCTTCAAATTAGTATCTAATAAGATATATATATATATGTGTTTATTTATTAACGAGCAGTTACAATTTTAAAATAAAAATGCTTTTTTTGCCTCCCTTGAATTAACTGTGTACAACTGAGCAAACAACTGCGAACGGAAAGAGGTTACCAATCACATTTATACATTTTTTACTTGTCAGAACTGAATACAGATTGATGCACCTGTCTGCTGTTTAACATTTCAAACTGTTCACCTGTTGATGAATATTATATTTGTCTCTCAATTTAACTCTTTCCACGCTTTTAGCCGCACACTGCGCCACGGCGGGAAATCTGTTGCACACTATTAGCCACACACTGCGCCATAGAGTTGCTTCCATTATTAAAAGTCTTTCTAGTTTTACTTCTACTGTTTTACTTCTACTACTTTTCAATCTTGTTATTCTATTAAGTTGTCCGGTTTTCTTCAATTTAGTATATAATAATATTCTTCTTCTGCATTCTCACTAGTATATAATAATATATATATGTTTATTTATTGACGAGTAGTTGTGATCGTTTGTTAAATTTTTTTTTACCTCCCTTGAATTAACTGTTTAAAAATTGAGGAAATGACTCTGCTTGGAAAGAGTTAACCCCTTCACCATCCTGAGCTGATATATTGGCTCACTGTATTTTCTAAGATAACACAAAGCCAGTAAACTGGCTAATGTAATATACATTTCAAAAATAAATCTTCTTCTTTCGTCTTCTTCTTCGAATGCTCCATATTGATGACTTGTTAAACTATTCTTTGTGATTTCTATGTGATCTGAGCCTAAGAGCAATTGTGTATTGTGCCAGTTGTGCACCTACAAATAGGCCAGCAAATCCGATTTCTACAACGCTCTCTCTCTCGCGATTGTTCTTTTTGGCCATTTTTATCATTCTTATTGTGATATATAAACAGCCTTTGCCAAGAACGTCATTTTACGTTACAATCTTCAGTACCATTTGGAGCTCTGGTGCTTGTCCTTCGCAATGTGTTCAATTTCAACGAGCTTTTACTGGGTTTGCTCTCCGTCAGCCTTTGACTGTTCCCAGCCAACCTGCAAGGCAGCAGGTTTCAACACTTTCTATTTACTAGGGTAGCTTCCCTAGGCCCCTACCTCATTCGATTCTTACGACATGCCTTGTAGGTTGCAGTGTTATTACTCCCTTGTGAGCCCGGCAACACACAGGGAGCAAAAATAAATGAGTCTGGGGGTAAATAAAAAGAACGGCATGAAAGGGTTAATGATGAATTGTCAGAAGCAGAAAAGTTAGAATCTAATATGACATCTTATCTTTCTTTGGACTTTAGGGACAACAGCTGACACTTCTTCACCATGGTCAACCTGTACCTCAAACCAGAGCAGCACTTTCTGAATCTATAGAGTCTGACACGGAACTCAAACAGCCTGTGGTAACACAAAATATTCCAGCCAATACTGGACTTAACTCCCCTGATGAGACACATGTGAAAGTATGCATAACATTAGTATGTTAATTATACTGTTTAAATAATACAATTTGCTGTAGCCTTTTCAGACTTTACGGTAACGCCCGTGTGGTTACCGGGCCCAAATGGGTGTAAAGAATAGAACCACTGTTACATGCCACGCATGTCATAAGAGGCGGCTAAGGAGGTAGGTCGTGGGCTAGCTACCCACACCGTAAAAAACACTGGATGGCTACAGAACGGAGAGCGAACCGAGTAACCGCTGGCTGAAACTGGACACATCGCCGAAGGATAAGCACCAGAGCTCTAAATGGTGCTGAAGATGTGACGTAAAACACACCAATGCTAAGGCTGCATGAATCAGATTTCACATGAATAAGATTTATGGATAAATCTGGTACATCAGTCTAAGTGGTGATCGAAAGAGAGACCTTACTGTATGAAATGCCTGTCATTTCATATTTCTAGGCCCTAGTATGCAGGAGGTAGTAGTGTTAATTCCCTTCCGCACATGGAGAACGTCGAGTGTTGGATTGAATCCACAGCCCTCTTCAGTCCGAGTCGATAGACGAACGTTTACGCATAACGCTAACCACACTAATTATACTATATATATATAAAATAGAACGAATTCAGGAGAAGTGATGAAATCAGAGAAACGTCTGGTCAACCACTAGTAACAACTGTTATAAGAAAGAGAAGATGGAGATATGTTGGACACACCTTGAGGAGAAATTATCAACGAATAATTAAGCAGGCATTGAAGTGGGATGCAAAGGGTTCAAGAAAGAGAGGACGACCTAAGGAGACCCTGAAATGAACTTTGCTGAGAGAGGCAAGAAATATCAGTCTTAGTTCCATGGAGGAGATTGAGCGAGTTGCCCAGGATAGAGCGGTATGGAGAAAATGCTTGCGGGCCCTATGTAACATATAACGGTATGAGAGGAATTATTATAATATATATATATATATATGGAAGAGAGGCACGTTAACATAGTAGTTAGTTCACTTTAAGTGTTGACCTGGGGTTAATTCCACAGTAGGTATGAACTTATTCTCCAACCTAATGTCTCTTAGGTCAACCTAGGTATTAAATTCACTGCCATAATTCTTAATATTTGTCGGCAAAATAAGTCACATCTCAGTGACCACTAAGTGACATCTATTGATTTATTTTATTTTGCTTCCAAAGAAGAAAATATACAAAGGCGTTCAAAAAATTCACTGACAGCTAAACAACAAATGATCAACAGCATTTTCATACCTACTTTCTGTTACCAGAGTCAAACATGGACAATGAGCAAAGCGCAGTCACAAAAATAACTACATGTGAAATGTGCTGCCTGCACAAAGTTACCAACAACACCAGAAAAGACAGAGACACCAACATCAGCATAAGAAAGAAAGTTGGCACAGAATCTTGCTTGAATTACATTGAGAAACAAAGAATGAAGTGGTTTGGCCACTTAATAAGAATGCATCCAAACTCCACAGTATACAAAGTCTTCTACAACAGAACATCAGGAAAGAAGACGAGAGGAAGACCTCGAAAAAGATGGTTAGATGGCATAGCAGAATCCTGTCAAAGAGCAAAAATAACAATCACCCAAACCACCAGAACAGCGCAAGACAAAACAGAAAACCACAACACTGGGCAACAACCCGGTAATAGTGTGGCGACAAAAGAAGAAGAAGAAAATTGGATTATATAGTTCTCTCTTTTTATTTTAAAATTTATTTTACTTTCTGGAATTGCTCTTTTTTTTACCAAATTACTTTTATAAATATTTGCAGGACATAATGTGCACAGAGATTGAGAACTTAAAGTACTCACATGAACCATCTATTCAAGTTAGTGGGTCTAACAATATCACAATCTCAGGGTCTTTGAACATACCAAAAGAGAACTTTGGATCCTTGTCGGCTGAAGGCTCTACCAAAATACATAGTCATCCATCCCTTGACAGTAAAGATTATCAATTTACATCCGATTCGCAGACGCAAGCTAAACAGTTGATGACTGGCAAACAGAATACTCCAGAATATGCTGAAGTAATCAAACATTTTCCTGACAAGCTTCTATATAAAAATTGCAATGTCAAAGAGAATAATCCAGAATTAATGATCGAAGCAGTTAATCCGCTGAATGTTCTTGACAATGTTCCACATCTTAGTATACTGCAAGAGGACTTTTCAAGTATACTAGACAACATTCAGAAATCTACATCACAACCAATTCACGAGGAAAAGCAGCAAAAGTTGAATAACTTGAACTATACAGCACCACCTTGTGTTAAAAACTTGACTGCCTCTCAAACTATTCCTAAAACCACAGAATTAAAAACGGCAACATCTACTTCTGTGATCAAACAAGCACAGGAGGAAGTACATAATTATAATTGTAATGAAAACAAATTTGGGGATTCGATTATCCAAACTCCAAATTTTTCTCAGTTAATTATGTCTGACATTGAAATGCACAATGAAGAAAGTATATTTTTAATTACGGGAAAATGACCAAGGCAGTAATATTACTACTTTTGCCAAAAATCATGATGATTCACCCAATACTTATTTTCATCCTGATGGCAAAGAATCTGAGAGTAACAACAGCACCCTAGAAAGTGATTGCATTTTACCATATGAGAATTCTGGTCTTGTGGTTACTTCTCCACAAAAAAAACACAGACTTGATCATACAAAACCGTTATCTTGTACGCATCTTAAGCAGCAACTATATGAAGATCATCATCTACAACAGCAACATTTGCTGGAGGTGCAATCACTAATGCTTAAACAATTACAACTACAACAGCTGCAGCAACAACAGGAGCTAGAATCACCACTGACTACAATGAAAAATGATCTTAATGGTACCTTCGATAGTCGGAATGATCAACCCTGGCAACATAAAATGCATGATCAGTTTGACAAAAATAGCAGATCTGACGAGGAGCAAGAAAAACAAGATACTTACATTGATTATAGTTCTCCTGGTGATCAAACACAGAACAGGAGTCAGATGCATGATGGATCTGAGTATGAAACTTTTCATCTTTTGAATCAACCACAACAACCATTTCAACATTATCAAGATTTACAAAACCAGTTGTGTTCACAACTGGAAACACAACCATCATCTTCTCCATTTCTGAAATCAAATGCTTCCCCATGTCTTATGTGCCATACTCCTCCACCAGGCTTTCCTGAAGAGCAGACAGAAAAAGAGAACCCTGAAGTGTTTGAAGAAGACAACCGACAGAACATGTGGTCAGAAATGTTTGATACATCTCTGAATCAAGAACCTAGTCCAACAAGTCACTTTGTTGGAAAACTGGGTCATGTGACAAAAGTAGATACCAAACAATATATGACTATGTCACAACCAAAACAAAATTTTATTGGAAATATAAACAACAAACCACCATTCATGATATCCCAGAATCCTTTTGGACAATTTTCAACATTAGAGAATATTGAGTTCTTTGACAGAAATATGAGTAATCCATTAAATTTCCAGAGTTCTGGAAATCACTTCAAAAGTGAATTTGGTTCCGGAAGCAGTGGTATTTCAACTGATTGTCCTACATTTACGCAAGGTGAACCATCCGCTGTATTTTCAGGGGGTCAAAACTTGTTCATGACCCCTCAACCTTTCTATCCAGCTGCGCCATCCTTTGATGTTTTAGGAAGACGGATGAATGTTTCCATGCCTACCCATGATGAGACATTCAGAAAAAATTGGGATGAAAGTATTCTACAGCATCAGAGAGGGCAGTTATCTAGAAGCAAATCACTTGCTAGCAACCCTTTTCAAGCTAATCCTATAACAACAGTGATGAGTCTAGAGGCAGAACTGTTGCATGTGGATGGATGGTGCCCTGACGAAATGGAGATACAGTGAGTATTGTATTGTTTATCATTACTGATCATAGCCAGAGACAACCTTCTAGTTTTATTTAATAAATTAAAAAACTTTACATTGTAATACTTGTCTCTGTGGCTAAGTGGTTAAGCCTTTGCCTTGGTTCTTTGAAGGTCATGGGTTCCAAATCAGGACCGCACAGTTCTGTTCTCAAGTGCATTTTTTTCCCAGAAACCCATAGGATTGTTGCTGGAGGTGCGGAGTTTGTGCTTTGTGCGTTACTCTCGGTAGGTGGCGTCCTCTTTCTATGGAGAGGGACTGAGCTATATGTGATAAAACCCAGTTGCAATGAAGTCAATACTGTGGCTTTAGAGCTTTAACCCTTTAGCTGCTAAGGATGTATATATACGTTTTCCCATTCACTTCTAAAGACGCATTAACACGTCTGTTATTATCTCTCCTCCGTGGGCCAAAGACGTGTTAACACATTATACATTGCTACTGTCACTGCTATAGGCATACATTCACGTTTGTGACCTAGAAACAAAGAGTAGCTATTTTTAGCTCAGTTTTCAGAAAGTATGTAGCAGCGAAAGGATTAAGACTTGTCAATGTCTGCATCTACATATATTTATATGTCTCCCCGTCTGCAGCTTCATAAATTTATATGTCTCCCCGTCTGTCATTGCTCTATTACTTCTTTCTTATGCTCAATGTTTAAAAAACAAAAATGGTTGCTTTACTGTTTAAGTCAATGCATTGCTTCTTTCTTTCTCATCATAAGTATGTCTTATTATATCCTTCAGTGAATTTGATAATTGATTGATAGGACCATCATCATAGCACTTCGGTAAGTAACCATGCGTGTTCTGATCTCTTTCTTACACAGGAAGAGCTCAGCGACAGTGCACAAACTCTGTAGCACTGTTGCAAGTCTCCGATGTAACTTAGAATATGGGGAAAATATTTTGGAGGAATTTAATTTTGTTAATCTTCCTAATGAATATTGCCAGGGCAGTGCCTTTGCAGCTTGCTCTTCTCGATTTTGAACTGCCAAGGGTTCTTTTACATGCTGAACCTGAACATGGGACCAATATTTTATCGTTTGTTTCCGATAGGACTAGCAATGCAATCTCACCTACACTAAGATCAGGGATCTCCGGAAAAATATCCTGATAGCTCCATGAAGGAGCGAACAGTACCTTTGAGTACGAGGTGAGCATCTAACATCTATGCCACAGAGAATTTGATAAATATCTCACTATCTTTTATTAGCTTTATTTTGTTCTCTCTTTCTCTCATTCTATTGTAGCTGTTGTCTATTAATTATACAGTCCTTTATAGTGATCTTGATATTACAGTTGTTATAAATGAAGTACTACACAAGATTAGTTAATGAACCGTATACTATTGATGATGTTTTTATGAACTTCCGTACAGTTGATGATGTTTTTATGAACTTCCGTACTATTGATGATGTTTTTATGAACTTCCGTACAGTTGATGATGTTTTTATGAACTTCCGTACTATTGATGATGTTTTTATGAACTTCCGTACAGTTGATGATGTTTTTATGAACTTCCGTACAGTTGTTGATGTTGATATAAGCATGTCTTCTCTATCATTTGGTGAACACCTGCATGTCCAGGACAGTAGATCTATGTAAGCCTCTGGAGATGGGAAACCTTGATATACAACATCCACCCATATTGCAGTCACGCCTCGACTCAAGCGGCAGAAGTATGGACAGGGCCGATGTCATCAATGTGGTATTCTCTCATTTTTAAGATATGAGCGAGTCTGAGAGACTGGGAATTAATGTGAAAATTAGAAGTTAAGTTTGGACATGCCAGACAATGACATTTTCATGTTAGAGAGAGAAGATATACTAATCAACTTCTCATGGGTACGTTGAGCAAGTGGACTTTGGGATGGCTGCTGCAGTAGAGAACAGAGCACGCATAGGAATGCAGAATGTGCCATGACATCGATCGTATTACATAAGAGAACATATTGCAATCAGCTGTTTTGGACCTTCTGGAACATCGAGAGTCAGACACAACAACAACAACCCAAGTAAACAAAGTCCCACTTTAGGACAGCAGTAACAATTTCAATTTCCATCCTCATACTGGAAGTAATTGCCCTGTATACTTCCTTCCTCAGTGTAGAATTCTGTCACCATAACTTGAGAACACTGCAAACTTCATCCTGACCACAAGCTTAATGATCTAACGTAACAAATGATCTGAATGCATTAAAAAAAACCAAACAAACAAAAGAGTGTTGTGACTTGTTCCTTTTTTGGAAGTAGAGTTTTAGACCGCCCGAATGGTTACTGGGGCCCAAATTGGGGTGTTAAAGAATAGAACAACTGTTACCTGCCACACATGTCGTAAGAAGTGATTAAGGAGGCTAACTACCCCACCCCGTAAAAACACTAGATAGCTACAGAAACCACAACCAGGAAGACTCATAGCTCGCCTCCCAAGAAATAAGAAGGACCCCGCAAGGTGGGACTTGAAGCAAAGATGGCCTTGGATAGGCGGCATTATAAGGCCCTGATTGTGGACCTGTGCCTCCCTAGGGGCGAAGGGTGAAGAAGAAGAGTTTTAGACACGATATACCTTTTAAGTTGGAGAAGGCATGCCTCTATGGCTGGAGACACGAATAAAAAGGAAAGCAGGTCTTCACACAAAACTAGAAGCGTCGTACCGGCACCCTGACTATGCCTAATTTCATAGCAGGCGAAAGCAAAGAAGAATAAGAAGGAGACATGAAATCTGAAATTGTATTTTGGAATGTTCATGTTTTTGTTTTGTTTAGATTCAGCATACAATGGAGAAATATCGGTCTCAAGATGGCAAGTACATTATATGGAAAAGTCGCAGATGCAAAAAACTGGTAATCTCTGTAAGGTATGCTTGCCTTTAAGAAGGATACTTAGATGTGTACTAATTGGTTAAATTTGGTGAGACAGACTTTTACACAAATCAGAAATTGTTGAACAGCGCTGTACAATATGGTGCACGCAGCCGCCATGGTTCCCTTATGAAACATCCCTGGTTCCCTAATTTACTCGCCGGCTTTAAAGCAATATTTAGGTCATGTTCATATTTAGCATTTAGATCAGGCGAAAAGAGACTAAATCAACAAGTTCTCATGTGGTCACCAGTTGGGAAAAGAAAACGTGGAAGACCTAAGACCACTCTTCGAAGAACAATCCTACAAGAAAGTAAACTATTGGGATGTAAAACCATACGAGATCTCCAACTGCTAGCAACGAACCGCATTACATGGAGATCTAAAACCTCTGCCCTATGTGCCGCCTTTGGCACGAAAGGAACAAACTAACTAACTAACTTTAAGGCTAATAAAAACTATTTATATCTCTCTCTCTCTCGTGATCACCTAAAAGACTGATGTACCAGATCTCTCCATAAATTCATTCATGTGGAAATCTGATTCATGCAGCCTTAGCATGGGTGGGTTTCGTGACATCTTCAGCGCCATTTAGAGCTCTGGTGCTTATCCTTCGGCGATGTGTCCAGATTCAGCCAGCGTTTACTGGTTTCGCTCTCCGTTAGCCTGTGACTGTCCCCAGCCGACCTACAAGCCAGCAGGTTGACATCTACACATTTAGGACACGTGCATCCGATTTCAGTCAAACCTCCTTAGTCGCCTCTTACGACATGCATGGCAGGTAACAGTGGTTCTATTCTTTACACCCCAAATTTGGGCCGGTAACTACTCAGGCAGGACTATTTATATATGTTATGTTATGTTATGTTATGTTATGTTATGTTATGCGATCGACGTCATGGCACATTGGGCATTCCCATTCGTGCTCTGTCCTCCGTTGCAGCAGCCATCCCAAAGTCCATTTGCTCACAGTACCCATGAGAAGTTGATTACTATATCTTCTCTCTCTACCACGAAGATGACACTGTCTGGCATGTCCAAACTTAACACCTAATTCTCGAACTCGTTCCAGTGTCTGAGACCCGCCCATGTCATATAAAACAGTATGTTTGTTTTCAAGAAAGCACAATATTTAAAAAATGAAACTTTTAGTCAGGATTATGTTTGATCTATTATTTGTTTGATTAATGTGCTGTTCTTCTTCTTCGAGTGCTCCATTTCAACCACTTGTTAACCACTAAGTGTTATTTATATGTGATCTGAGCCTAAGAGTGATTGTATATTGTGCCAGTTATGCGCCTACAAATAGGCAGGCACATCCAATTTCTGTAATGCTTTTTATTTACTAGGGTAGCTTCCTTGGACAGATTTTCAGCAGCATCAAATGAATTTGGTTTGACCATCAGCCTGAAGAAAACAAATATAATGTTCCAAGATATTAGCAGAGCCCCATCTATCAACATTGGTAGTCATACGCTTGAAGTAGTCAACACCTTTACATACCTTGGCTCTGTCATCAGCAGCAACCTTTCCCCCGATGACGAAATTAGTATTCGCATTGGGAAGGCCTCCACTGCTATGTTTAAATTAGCAAAGCGTGTATTGGAAAACAGGGTACTCACAAGGAACACCAAGACACAAGTATATAAAGCTTGTGTTCTCAGCACTCTGCTGTATGGTAGTGAGACATGGACCACATATGCTAGACAAGAACATCACCTCAACACCTTCCACATGTGCTGTCTCATGCGAATATACAACATCCTATGGCAAGATCACATCTCCAATATAGAAGTCCTGAACAGTGCTGGCATTCCAAGCATGCACACTTTACTGAGTCAGCGACGTCTCAGGTGGCTGGGACACGTGTGCCGTATGAGCGATGATAGAATCCCAAAGAACATTCTATATGGTCAACTCGCATCTGGTGCTAGACAGCATGGGCACCCATTATTACGCTTCATTGACACCTGCAAGCGTGATCTAACTTCATGTGGCAGAGAAAAAACACTGGGAGCGGCTGGCCAAAGACAGGCAAGCATGGCGAGCGGCAGTGAGGGCGGCTCAAAAATAAAAGAAGAAAAACAACATCACATGTGGAGGCAAAAGAGAGCACAGAGAGAACATCCCATGCATCGGCTCTAGTCTCCAGTTTTACCTGCAGCAACTGTGGCAAGGATTGCCACTTCAGAATAGGCCATTACAGTCACATGAAACGTTGTGATTCAGCACAGAACATACTACGTGACGCAAGACCTATTGTCTCCTGAGACAAAGAGGCCAATGATGATGAGCTTCCCTAGGTCCTACATCAGTTGGCTCTTATGAGATGCCTTGTAGAACGCAGTGTTACTGTTCTTTGCTCCCCTTGAAGGCCGCAGCAACACACATGAGCGAAAGTTTCAATACAGCATGTACATTTGTTGTAGTAGCTTTTCACGATGTTTATCATACATAACAGAGTTCTATACCATCTTAGAATATGCAAAAGACTTTTGCAGTTTATGCTGTCAAATACCTTTTCCGCCCGTTGGTGCTGGGGCCCACAAGGGAAGCAAAGAATAATACCACTGTGACCTACATGGCATGTCGTAAGAGGTGACTGATGTAGAACCTAGGGAAGCTACCTAGTAAATAAAAAGCATTATTGGCGCATAACATACAGTTGCTCTTGGGCTCAGATCCCACACAAATCCCACAGATTGGTTAACATGTGGTTGATATGGAGCATTCGAAGAAGAAGCAATACCTATTCAAAATGAATAAAGTTTATATAGAATTTACTTTTCATTCTGTGCATTTCTCAATTATATTTCTATTTGACAGCCATTTAAAACAGCTTTTCCACTTCCGTGTTGAGGAGATGAAATCTGAGAACAGCCACAGAACAACCTACTATTTGTTTGAAGGAGGTTTTACATCCGAGAGCTTGCTCAATCTTCTACACCACTATCGACAAAATGGCATCAGAACCTCCATGCAGTCAGCGAGCAGTAATAAGATATATATTGAACATATCCAGTTAAGTTGTCCCCTGAAAGTGAAAGTCGATATGAAGAGAAAAGATATCTCAAAGTCCAAGTGATATTATTTGTGAAGTGAATTGAGCTTCTTCTTCTTCTTGCGATCACTATTTAGATGATTATACCATCTTATGATGAAGTCATCTGTTGTCTGGAGCTCATTTCAGATGCAGTGTAGTTTTGAATGTAGTGCCATAACTACGCAAGGCTGGGTAGTGCAATCAACAGAATAAGATTTGTCGGAGAGTACAATCATCATATATAAGCGTTAGATGCGCGATACTATAGTTTCTGGTGTGCCTTCTGGGGCCTGGTATTGCAGACTTCAGTACCAAAATGACCTCATTGAACTCTAAAGAGAAGAGGAGAACAGAGACAATCTTGGACTGACAACATCAAGAGTTCATCAGTGCACGACTTCTCCATTCTTATCAGTTTTACACTGTCTTTCATAGGCTGTCTTGCAGGGAGCAGTTAAGGGTAATAGGAGAAGAGGAGAACAGAGAAAGTCTTGGACCAACATCAAGAGTTGGTCAGTGCACGATTTCTCCGCACTTATTAGAAAAGTTGAAGACAGAAAATTATGACATCCTTTTTGTGCTGATGTATCGACCATGACATCTGGCCTATGAGAGAGGAATTCGGAGGACTGTTGGGGTGGCAAAGTTCTGCTCAGGACAAGCTATTTGATGATGATCTACCATGACACCACTACAACCATAATGGGTTATGGGTCACACTAATGGGTTATGGGTCATACAATACCTAAACAATTATGGATCCACGCCTACACCGATGGATCTGCAACAGATGCAATTAAGAACTGAGGGGCTGGTATCTATATTACATATCCCAACAATCACACTGAAACAAAGTACATGCCAACTGGTAAATTTTGTTCAAACTACACGCAGAGGCTCAAGCACTACTACAGGTCGCAAATCATGATCAATAATTCCAACTCTGACTGCCAACGAGTGGTATTTTTCACAGATGCACTATCTGTTTTGCAAGCCCTACAGAGTAACCATCCATCCCTGAGAAAGAGCTCAGCAAGATCTCTACCAACAAAAGAGTTACACTTCAGTGGGTACCATCACACTGCGGAGTGCCAGGTAACGAGAAGGCAGACAAACTTGCTAAAAAGTGAGCAGAATGTGAACAAATAGATAATGAAATCACATACTTTGAAAAAAGAGCTATCGTGGACATTAGAAAAGAACCTAAACCACCCAACGATGACTACCACACACTTGACAGACAAGGACAGACTATCATCTTCCGACTCAGGATAGGTCATAACAGACTGAACAAACACCTACACAAGCTGCGATTGTCCCCATCCCCTCTGTGCCCCTGTGGCACCGCTTAACAAACCACAGAACATGTTCTGCAAGACTGTCCCCTGTATGTCCTCCCAAGAAAGGAATGCTGGCCCTACAACACAACACTACATTCAAAACTACATGGCACCAGAGATGAGCTCCAGACAACAGTCGACTTCATCATAAGAACATGTCTAACGGTATAATCATCAAAATAGCGATCGCAAAGAAGGTCATACAATATCATTATAAATTCTGGACAGACCTGGAAGTGTTCATCAATCTTTTTCAGCAGATGTCAATGGATATGCATGTGATTGGTTGCTGCAGTTGCTAAGCAGATATAGTCAGGCTTTAACATGTCTAGTAGGTCAGTAAGAAGAAACGCTTCTGTTCTACAACAGCTTGATATTAAAGAGAGTTGGCTATTACAAAGCATAAAAACAAGGAAAATTAGATATTTCGGACACATCAAACAACATGAGTGCCTGGAGAAATTAATTTTGGAAGAAATGGCGCCTGGAAGAAGAATGAGAGGAAGACCTAGAAGACAATGGGTGCAGGATGTCATTGATCTGAGAATGACTGCTGCTGACACCGGTCAACATGCACAGAACAGAGAGTTTTTCAGGAATGCTGTCATGGGAGCCAAGTTCGGGAAGAGACAAGCTACTTGATGATGATGGTGAGGTCGGTAGGTCAACATAAGACCATGTTAGGCTGGAGGCATTTATATATTAAAGTGATGTTATTAAAAATGTGAATTTAAAAATGAAATGATACCTCAATGTCTAGATGATATTATAAATGTAAATATGAATGTTGACAAACGGATGTTTAGATATTGCAGCTATGCTCAAACCACAAAACTATAAATAGTTTTTTTACAAGTGGTTTTTCTGATAAAACGCAGAAATAATTATGAATTTGGTGATAGAAAGGGAAATAATAACTTGAGGAAGAAGGACTTTGCAAGAAAGGACTCATGAAGCAACCCAATGAACACCTGCAGGCGGGAGTTGGAGATGAATGTAAGAAAATGGGGAGAGAGTGGAGAGATCTGGAAACGATGGTATTGTATAGGGCTTGGAAGGCCTTGGTTGTGGACCTATACCTCCCTAAGGGTGAAGTGTGACGAAGAACAGAAGAAAGAAGGCGAGAGAAGATGCCATGCATTACTCTTGGGCAAAAAACGCTAATCTATTTATAAACTCTGTGATAATGGTAATGTAAAGATATGTATTTATTGCTTCGATGAAAAACATGGCACTAATATATTTTTATGTCTATATTGATGTGGGGTGGGGGGAATCTTTTGTTTCACGTTCTCAAAGCCATTCTGAACGGCCTCATAGAGTGTGACAGCAAAGAGGATTTTTATTTAAACCAATTCACATCAACTGCACGATAGCAAGAGCTTGGATTGGAGTGGCCAGAAAAGAAAGAACAGAACAACAGGTATATGAATAGGCTTATCAATCAAAATCGAACTGCTACGGTCAGTCCCTGGATGCTGTTGGAGATATTGTGAAGGAGATCAGAGCACCTATGGACATGTCCGGAGTGCACTGAAGATATCCCAAACTGATGATTACTTTACATAACGTTAGAAAGTATCAACAAGGCAGGGATTATAGTACTTGTTTTTTGGAAGTTGATTGATTGATAAAATCATCATCATTGCACTTCGGTGAATAACCATGTCTGCTCCAATCTCTTTCTTACACAGGAAGATTTCAACGGTAGTGCACAGACTCAGTAGCATCTGTGTGGGTCCCCAGTGTTATTTTGAAGATGGTAAAACTTGTCAGAATTGTATTTTAATCTTTCCTATCACGATTGTTCTTTTTGGCCATTTTTATCATTCTTATTGTGATATATAAACAGCCTTTGCCAAGAAGCGGTTATTTTACGTCACATCATTCAGCACCATTTGGAGCTCTAGTGCTTATCCTTCGCGCGTGTCCGGTTACAGTCAGGGTTTACTGGGTTCGCTCTCTGTCAGCCTTTGGCTGTCCCAGCCTACCTGCAAGGCAGCAGGTTTTAAATCTTTATAAATGCATTGTACTCATGCAGCAGCTATGCAGCATAATCTTATCCATTTTCAACTGACAAGGATTCTTGTTGCTCAGCTTGAACAAAGGACACTTTTTATCCTGTCTTTGATATGGCTAGGAACTCATTGAGATCAGAAATCTCAGAAAAAATATCTTGGTGACTCCACACGGACATTTTTTTTTTTTTTCCGTCCGCTTTCAACTCAGACGAAGTTCCATCTCTGAAACTGATTTTTGCGTGAAAATCTGTTTTCAAATTTCTTACAATGGCAGCAGCATGACATTGTAAATTACTTTCACTGGCAGCCGTGTGCTCAATGTACTCGTAATTAGTATTCCCTCGCCATACAGGCAGATTTTCTCCGACTTCAGAGGTACTCACGTTATCGTCCTGAGTAAGACCAGGGGGCTCGAACAAATGCCGGACAGTAGGTTCGAACCCGAGCTATGAGGTGTCTCACAGCTAGCAGGCCGAGCTACTATCAACTACTCTAGGCAGTCCCCATCACGGGAATGAATCTAGTACCTTTGAGTAAGCACCTTACCTTCATGCCACAGAAACCCCCAGCTGATAGGATCGTGGTCTTGTAATAATCATCAGTTAGAGTGGCATTTTTTTATTTTACCAAAACAACTTAAGGTAACCCAGCTTCAACTGGCAAATAAATTGTGGAAAATAGATGTGGCAGGCATGTTGTTAATCACATCCCACATCTTGTGCTTGTGGTCAGAGAAAAATACAAGTGCTTGTGGTCAGAGAAAAATACAAGTCGAACACCATATCCACTATTATTCCTTATGCTATAAAAACAGAGTGCTCCATATATCGTGGACAGAGTGCTCCATATATCATGGACTAAGAAAACAAATAGCTTTATCCAGAAAGAACTCAAAATCAAAGAAAACTGGCTGATGTTACAAAAAGAAAGAGAAAATTGAGGTATTTTGGACATATAAAGAGACATGAAGGGCTGGAGGATCATTAATGGAGACATGCCCGTCTGCCCAGCGTGTCCGTAGCACGTTGGACTACGGGTGACAAGCTCCCTGTGAGTGCGAGTTCAATTCCGCGGGCTGGTAGAAAAGCCACAGGTTCACCAGATTCACGGTGTTCGTGGCACCGAACCGAAGGGTTATGATGTCTACGGCACTGAGCCGGAAAGTTAAAAAAGCTCAAGTGCTTCTGGATCGGTTAAAAAAAAAAAAAGGAGACATCTCGGCAAAGAGGATGACCAGAAAGAAAATGGATTCAGGATGTAACTGATGGTGTGAACATGAACCACCGTGTGGTGCGGGGCCGCAAGGAAGCAAAGAATAGTACCACTGCAACCTACAATGTATGTCGTAAGAGGCGACTGATGTAGGCCCTAGGGATGCTACCTAGTAAATAAAAAGCAGCGTAGAAATTGGATGTGTTGTCCTACTTATAGGTGTACAACTGGCACAACCTACAATTGCTCTTAGGCTCAGATCACATACAAATCACACAGAGTGATTGACAAGTGGTCGATATGGAGCGTTCGAAGAAGAACATGAATGGCTGCAGATGCAGGAGATCTAGCTTATGAAAGAGATAATTTCAGAAAGACTGTTAGGATGACAAACTTCTGTTCAGCACAAGAGATAACTTCAGAAAGACTGTTAGGATGACAAACTTCTGTTCAGCACAAGAGATAACTTCAGAAAGACTGTTAGGATGACAAACTTCTGTTCAGCACAAGAGATAACTTCAGAAAGACTGTTAGGATGGTAAACTTCTGTTCAGCACAAGAGATAACTTCAGAAAAACTGTTAGGATGGTAAACTTCTGTTCAGCACAAGAGATAACTTCAGAAAGACTGTTAGGATGACAAACTTCTGTTCAGCACAAGAGATAACTTCAGAAAAACTGTTAGGATGGTAAACTTCTGTTCAGCACAAGAGATAACTTCAGAAAAACTGTTAGGATGGTAAACTTCTGTTCAGCACAAGAGATAACTTCAGAAAGACTGTTAGGATGGTAAACTTCTGTTCAGGACAAGATATTTGATAATGATGATATAAAAATAGATTGTTGACTTATTTGTTTATGTAATGTCTTGAAATCTTATTATGAAAATGCTTTGTCAACTGGTAGAGTAATGTTTATGTTTGATTGTAATGCCTAATTTTGTTATCAGATGACTTTTGTCCACTCAGCCATGTTCAACACCTTTCCACTGTCTTGTTACTTTGTCGTGTTTTTTTCTCTCTTTTGTCAGCAGTTTTGACTGTTGTCGGAATTATTTCATTATATAATAAAACTGACATTTGACATCATCCTTGTTGTAATCATTATATGTGTTGACATCATCCTTGTTGTAATCATTATATGTGTTGACAGCATCCTTGTTGTAATCATTATATGTGTTGACATCATCCTTGTTGTAATCATTATATGTGTTGACATCATCCTTGTTGTAATCATTATATGTGTTGACAGCATCCTTGTTGTAATTATTATATGTGTTGACAGCATCCTTGTTGTAATCATTATATGTGTTGACAGCATCCTTGTTGTAATCATTATATGTGTTGACATCATCCTTGTTGTAATCATTATATGTGTTGACAGCATCCTTGTTGTAATTATTATATGTGTTGACATCATCCTTGTTGTAATCATTGTATGTGTTGACAGCATCCTTGTTGTAATCATTGTATGTGTTGACAGCATCCTTGTTGTAATCATTATATGTGTTGACAGCATTCTTGTTGTAATCATTATATGTCTTGACATCATCCTTGTTTGAATAAATGATTAATCAAACACAGATTACATCATCCGTCGACACATATAATAATTACAACAAGGATTATCAACCGTCAACACATATAATGATTACAAGATTATGTCAATTGTTTATGGATTATGTCATTTAGTGCAATAAAATGTACGTTTAAAATTTACCTCGTTTTTTTCCATATTTCTAAAGATAGTTGAATCACCCGTATGGTGCTGAGGCCTGCAAAGGAAGCAAAGAATAGTACCACTGCGACCTACAAGGCATGTCGTAGAGGCGACTGAGGTAGGGACCTAGGGAAGCTACACTAGTTAATAAAACGCGTTGCAGAAATCAGATGTGCTGGCATAATTATAGGCACATAACTGGCACAACTTACAATTAGGCTCAGATCACAAAGAGTGGTTTAACAAGTAGTCGATATGGAACATTTGAAGAAAAGGTGGATAGATAACGTAGTTGAATTCTGCCATGGGACTAAGAAAACCATCACAAGTCACCAGAGAAGCGCAAGACAAATACATAAAAATAACAACACTGGGTTAACAACCCGGTAACAGTGTGCTGACAACACAAGTCACCAGAGAAGCGCAAGACAAATACATAAAAATAACAACACTGGGTTAACAACCCGGTAACAGTGTGCTGACAAAAGTTGAATTCTGCCATGGGACTAAGAAAACCATCACACAAGTCACCAGAGAAGCGCAAGACAAATACATAAAACCACAACACTGGGTTAACAACCCGGTAACAGTGTGCTGACAAAAGAAGAAGGAGAAGTATTAATTGCATTCACTGCCTTCAGATTTAACTGGTCATGATCTTCTGTACAAGAATAAAATAACAACAAAGTTAAGCAGGAGCTTACAACACAACATGTGCCTGACTGTCATTGCAACACAACACAACATGTGCATGACTGTCATTGCAACATAACACAACATGTGCATGACTGTCATTGCAACACAACACAACTTGTGCCGGACTGTCATCGCAACACAACATGTGCCTGACTGTCATTGCAACACAACACAATATGTGCATGACTGTCATTGCAACACAACACGTGCATGACTGTAATTGCAAATAAAAGAAATGTTTACAAGTTTGAAAATACTTTATTACAGAGAAGTTCTACTAACTCATAACCATTCAGCCAATGATATTTCTTATAAATTGAATAACCAATAAAAGATCTAATTATGAATAAAACATTCAGCCAATAAAAGCTCTTGATAAGAACAACCATTCAGCCAATGAAATTTCTTTTAATGGAAAAAACCAAGGAAAATACTTGATATGACTTAGCCATTTAGCCAATGATATTTCTTTTAATGAAAAACCAATGAAAATTCTTGATTTAAATATGCAATACAGCCAATGACATTTCTTTTAATAAATAAGCCATTCAGCCAATGATATTTCTGTTAATGAAAACCAATGAAAATACTTGATATGAATAAGCCATACAGCTAATGAAAGCTCTAAAAACAAAAAGCAAATTCAGCCAATGAAAGTTTCAGATACATAAAACCATTTAGTTCCAAATAATTTTAACAAATTAATGCAAGCTATTATTGTTTACTGTCACCATCCAATAGAAAGCTGTTTTACATATACATCTGTCTAACAAATATTTCAAACTTAAAGCCAAACAAAGCTTCAAATAAGCTATTTATTAAATAAAAAATGTTCTCCAGTTTGCCGACAGAAAGAGGTCAAGGCATAATCCTCTTTAGCAGATAAAAAAGTAAAAAAAAGAAATAAAAGTAAAGGAACCTTTTTTTATACCACTTGGTATATAGTGTAATACAGGGTTAGCTCCATATTTTTTATACCACTTGGTATATAGTGTAATACAGGGTTAGCTCCATATTTTTTATACCACTTGGTATATAGTGTAATACAGGGTTAGCTCCATATTTTTTAATTAACCGTCGGCACACGATGTGTGATGTGGTCATCATTATACCTGCCACCTTTACTTCTCAGTGCTTTTCTTGGTACCCAATTAAGTCAGAGTCGACCAGAGAGCAGTTACGGTAAGAAAAGGTTCTACCCCCACTGTGGAATTGAGCCCGTATCACTATCCTAAGAAGGCGAGTTCTCTAACAACTACGCTACTGCTGCTCTCAAGATAAAAAAAGTACAAATGCTAAAATATCATTTAGTAAAAGAAATGTCATTGTTTACACAAAACGATAGCTCCTTTGTTATCATCAGTCTTTTGGTCTCAGGAGACAATGTGTTGTGTGTGTCATGTGAGTGTGTACTGTGCTGATGTCACATTGTGTCATGTGTTGTGGTCTGTGATGAGGTCACATTGTGTCATGTAGTGTGTACTGTGCTGAGGTCACATTATGTCATGTAGTGTGTTCTGTGCTGAGGTCACATTATGTCATGTAGTGTGTTCTGTGCTGAGGTCACATTGTGTCATGTAGTGTGTACTGTGCTGAGGTCACATTGTGTCATGTAGTGTGTTCTGTGCTGAGGTCACATTGTGTCATGTAGTGTGTACTGTGCTGAGGTGACAATGTGTCATGTAGTGTGTTCTGTGCTGAGGTAACATTGTGTCACGCAGTGTGTACTGTACTGAGGTCACATTGTGTCATGTAGTGTGTACTGTGCTGAGGTGACAATGTGTCATGTAGTGTGTACTGTGCTGAGGTAACATTGTGTCACGCAGTGTGTACTGTGCTGAGGTCACATTCTATGTTGTGTCTGTAGTGGTCTATTCTATTGTCTAGGGTGACTGTAGAGGTCTATTCTAGAGTGTACAGACTATATTATCAGTTAAATACATACCATTTATTTATAGCAATTTGATTTTCCCTGAAATAAAAAAAATGCAAGCATAATGATCGAGCTAACATAAGCAATACAAGTTGATGAATGCTGCAACATGTGGTCTGTGGCTGCCATCTTGAATTTCAGATTTGTTTATGATATTCTGAAGATCCATTTTTGATTGATAAACAAAAAAGAAATGCAACTCACTAACTCTATATAATATTTTGTGGTCCTCGGATATCCCTGACTAAATAATATTTTGTGGTCCTCGGATATCCCTGACTAAATAATGTTTTGTGGTCGTCGGATATCCCTGACTAAATAATATTTTGTGGTCCTTGGATATCCCTGCCTTTATACAATATTCTGCAGTCCTCGGATATCACTGACCTTATATAATATTCTGCGGTCCTCGGATATCACTGACCTTATATAATATTCTGCGGTCCTCGGATATCACTGACCTTATATAATATTCTGCGGTCCTCGGATATCACTGACCTTATATAATATTCTGCAGTCCTCGGATATCACTGACCTTATATAATATTCTGCGGTCCTCGGATATCACTGACTCTACATAATATTTTGTGGTCCTCGGATATCGCTGACTCTACATAATATTTTGTGGTCCTCGGATGTTTCTATGTTGACAAAATAAACACAACAAATTAATTAACGTGAAGCATTTTAGATATATTTTGTGCTAAGTCTAACTTCAATATTACATATTTAATACTTGAGAATTCAACGCAGAATACAATACAAGGAGAGTCTGACAGAATGGATTAGAGCACGGCTCTCATGCGGGAGACCTATGTTCAATTCATGGTAGGTCAAGGCCAATTTTTTATGTCAGGGGCATAAAGAAAAATCCTAACCTGAACAGTTTTGCGACTGCACTAGCCATGTTGTCATTAAATTTCTCAGGCTCCTGCCCCCCCCCTCCGTTCTACACTGCCTAAAAGTGGTATTACAGACAGTAATAATAGTTTTAAAAAAATACAATACAATAAAAATACATAGGGGATTCTTGCTGGTGCGACAAAGTTTGTGCACTGCCGGTGAGATCTTCAAGTGCAAGAAAGAGTTCAGAGCTCTCATGGTTACTCACCAAAGTACAATGCTGATGATCCTATCAATCAATCAATCAATCAATAAATACAATGAAAAGGGTCTAAAGGTGAAGAATGAATTGACTTCATTGCATCGGGTTTCTCCATATCGTTCTGTCCCTGTCAGCAGAAATTGCACGTCACCTGCCGAGAGTGTTGCACAAAGCGCAAACTCCGTAGCTCCAGCAACAATCCTAGGCATCTCATGAAAACATTGCACATTTGACTTGGTCAGGATTCGAACTCACAACCTTCATAACGACAGGTAAACATCTTAACCACTTCGCTACAGAGACCCCCAGAATACAATAAAATAACAACAATTAACAACTGGACATAATTAAGAATACAATGTCGGACTAATGTGCTACAACAATTAACAACTGGAAATATTTAACTCTTTTCACGCCGAGTTATTTCCTCAATTTTTAAATAGTTAATTCAAAGGAGGTAAAAATAAAACAAAATCCTAACTACTCGTCAATAAATAAATATATATTTTATTATATACTAAATTGAAGAAAACTGGACAACCCAATAGAATAACAAGGTTGAAAAGTAGTATAAGTAAAACAGAAGTAAAACTAGAAAGACCACTTATAAGGGAAGCAACTCTACGGCGCAGTGTTCGGCTAATGGCGTGCAACGGACTTCTGCTGTGGCGCAGTGTGCGGCTAATGGCGTGCAACGGACTTCTGCAGTGGCGCAGTGTGCAGCTAATGGCGTGCAACGGACTTCTACCGTGGCGCAGTGTGCGGTGAAAAGCGTGGAAAGAGTTAAGCATACAATGTAGAACTAATGTAGTACAACAATAAACAAAATCATGAAAAAAAATCACGAACCAATTTTTAAAAATGTAAATTTTCACTTGTCAGCCATATACACTATGTTACCAGTGTCCAACATGGCCAATAACAGCAGCTAATGAGCGGAAAATCATAACGACAGAGATGAGTTGTCTTAGAAAAGCTGCAGGTGTGACAATAAGAGACAAAATTGGAAATGAAGAAATCAGAAAAAGACTGGATGTGAAACAAGTCATGCAATTCATAAAAGAACAACAGATTAAATGGTTTGGACACCTGACCAGAATGCCCTGGTATCGCTAACCACAGAGAAAAAGTTTAAAGAGTACAAAGCAAGAGGAAGACCACACAAAAGATGGAGCAACTGCATCAAGAACAGCCTTTCGAACATGAATATCAGCTTACAAAGTGCCTTAAAACGAGCACAGACAAGATCACTATGTTTCACCCCAACACTTCTATAAAGAAGTAAATGGTGGAAGATAAGAACAAGCACACACAAGATCACTATGTTCTGCGCCCCAACACTTCTATAAAGAAGTACATGGTGGAAGAGAAGAACAAGCACACACAAGATCACTATATTCCGTCCCCCATCACTTCTATAAAGAAGTAAATGGTGGAAGAGAAGAACAAGCACACACAAGATCACTATGTTCCGTCCCCCATCACTTCTATAAAGAAGTAAATGGTGGAAGAGAAGAACAAGCACACACAAGATCACTATGTTCCGTCCCCCATCACTTCTATAAAGAAGTAAATGGTGGAAGAGAAGAACAAGCACACACAAGATCACTATGTTCCGTCCCCCATCACTTCTATAAAGAAGTAAATGGTGGAAGAGAAGAACAAGCACACACAAGATCACTATGTTCCGTCCCCCATCACTTCTATAAAGAAGTAAATGGTGGAAGAGAAGAACAAGCACACACAAGATCACTATGTTCGTCCCCATCACTTCTATAAAGAAGTAAATGGTGGAAGAGAAGAACAAGCACACACAAGATCACTATGTTCCGTCCCCCAACACTTCTATAAAGAAGTAAATGGTGGAAGAGAAGAACAAGCACACACAAGATCACTATGTTCCGTCCCCCAACACTTCTATAAAGAAGTAAATGGTGGAAGAGAAGAACAAGCACACACAAGATCACTATGTTCCGTCCCCCATCACTTCTATAAAGAAGTAATGGTGGAAGAGAAGAACAAGCACACACAAGATCACTATGTTCCCCCCAACACTTCTATAAAGAAGTAAATGGTGGAAGAGAAGAACAAGCACACACAAGATCACTATGTTCCACCCCCAACACTTCTATAAAGAAGTAAATGGTGGAAGAGAAGAAGAAGAAGCTATGAACATATTATATACATTCTGCTCAAACTTTTTTCTCCACAGCAATGTAATAAATTCTTTGATAGCGGCTTACTGCTCATGATGATTGGTCAGTCTTCTCCACTCAAGCATTTACCTGCTTATATTAGATATATCAACAGTAGGGCAGACCAACAACCTGCATGTGTAGTTATCTGTTATATGAGGACTATTATTGTAGCAATCCAGACATATCCATAGGTGCTCAGACTCTAGCCTAACCTGCTGACTTGCAGGTCGGCTGGGACAGCCCAAGGCTGACGGAGAGCGAACCCAGTAAACGCTGGTTAAAACCGGACACATCGCAGAAGCACCAGAGCTCCAAATAGCACTAAAGATGTAATGAAACACACCCAAGCTGCATGAATCAGATTTCAACATGCATAAGACATTTTATGGGGAAATATGGTACATCAGTCTAAGCGGTGATCATGCGAGAGAGAGACCTCAACAAATCAAAAAGCATCCAGCGGCAGAACAAGTCAGTTCGATGTTGATTAATTATGTATGGAAGGCAGAAACGTCCATACTTTTTGTTGTATCCACATCCGTTGATATTGCAGAACACTGTCGTTTCATTACGAAGGGTTTCGGAGATAGTGCATGCACCTCTGTAGCACGGACAGAAGTCTTGCATCATATTAAAGGGGGACTTAATCTGCAGCCATACAGCTCCTCAGAATGTGAACATACTTTAATTCTAGCCAATGACCCTACTGGCATACAACATACATGACGAATCCACCGACATCTTCGTCTTTTACTGTTGGTCTCCGGTGATGCACAGTTTGTTCATTTTAAATGCTCTTTATTTGCTAATGTATTTGGCCAGAATATTTGCTGGATTCTTCTTAACCATTTATTTTGAGATGTCTCCAGCGTGTGTATGATTTTTGGGGTCATATTCCAGCACTCACTTCTGTATAATAGCACTCACAGAACACACTGTTATATATTGTTAATACATTAACTTTTTTGTCTGATAGTTTTGTTTACTAATGCAAGAACACAAAAAATAGAAAAAAAACGTCTAGCAAATGGTCTTCATCAAGAAACAAAATAAAAAAGTAGTCAGTAATAATTAAGCTCCATGTGGTTTCAAGGATAGAGAAGAATCGAACCAGTGACTCTTCTTGCATGTTGTAAAACGTGACTAAGAGGAAGGCTGGAGACATTCAAGTAAAAGGAAGGCAGGCTGGGGACATTCAAGTGAAAGGAAGGCAGGCTGGGGGACATTCAGGTGAAAGGAAGGCAGATATTCAAGTGAAAGGAAGGCAGGTTGGGAACATTCAGGTGAAAGGCTGGCAGACTGGGGCGGCCAGTCAAGTGAAAGGAAGACAGGCTGGGGACATTCAGGTGAAAGGTTGATAGACTGGGAACAGCAAAGTGAAAGTTAGGTAGGCTGGGTACAGTCACATGAGCTAGACAGGCTGGAGGCAATTAATTGAAAGGAAATCATGCTGGGAACATTCAAGTGAAAGGAAGGCATGCTGGGGACATTCAGGTTAAAGGTTGGCAGGTTGGGGACATTTAGGTGAAAAAAAGACAGTAGACATTCAAAGAAATGTAAACCAGGGACACTCAAAGCATGGAACATGTGAGGAGACAGTAAAATATAGGCAAAAATGAACAGAAACATATTTAATTCATTGGACCACAAGCTTAATGAAAAAGTACAACATATCTACACATGATGATGATGAATACAACAGGTGATACAAGAACAGCAACTGCTGCTCATTTGATAAAAATCACAATCCACCGGAACCTCAATAATTCAGTCAAAATGATTGCACCCAGAGATAAATGAACAAATATAACACAAAGGCACTTAGAAACAGTCTGTGTAAATGTTGAGTATTGCACTTCATTTGTAAACAACAAGGTTAGTATGGTGTACCACGCAGGTTAAAATTTCATAAATACATTAAGTTAAATGGCTGTTATAAGCAATGAGAGAACATGTAACAGAAATGTGAACTAAAAGTATGGCGCACAGTTTAATCATTTAATAATATTAGATAGTTATTCATAGTTCAAAGTGTTGACAATAATTTGTTTAAGAATATAAAAAAATCACTGACACCTGGTTCTGTTCTTTGTTTGTTGTTGGAGTTAACACTAATATTCTTCTTCTTGAGCTTCATATCGATCACTTATTAAACCACTCTTTGTAGTTTTAAGTGATCTGAGTCTAAGAGCAATTGTATGTTGTGCCAGTTATGCGCCTACAAGTAGGCCAGTACATCCAATTTCTGCAACGCTTTTTAATTACTAGGATAGCCTCCCTAGGTCCCTACATCAGTCGCCTCTTACATGTCTTGTAGGTCTCAGTGTTACTACTCTTTGCTTTCATTGTCTGCCTGGAGCCCCACGCAGGCGAAATCATCATCAAATAGCGTGTCCTGAGCAGAACTTTACCACTATCCTAACATTCCTTCAGAATTTCTCTCTCCAACAGGTCATAGGTGATAGCGTTACACAAAAAACAAACTCCACAGCCTCAGCCCCAATCACAAGGATCTCATGAAAATAAAGCACATATGACTCGGTTTGGATTTGAATTCACAACCTTCAGAACGACAGGCAAATGTCTTGAACACTTCGCCATAGAGATCCATAATTAACAGGTGAAGCTTAGTGAGGTATTAGAGTTTTTAGACAGAATAGGTGAAAGGTGCGATATTGTATTCAAAAGGTGAAAATAAGTTATGTTGGGCATTACATTGAACAGGTGAAAGTCAGGTGTAATATTGCATTAAACAGGTGAAAGTCAGGTGCAATATTGCATTAAACAGGTGAAAGTCAGGTGCAATATTGCATTAAACAGGTGAAACAGTCAGGTTCAATATTGCTTTAAACAGGTGAAAGTCAGGTGCAATATTGCATTAAACAGGTGTAACAGTCAGGTGCAATATTTCATTAAACAGGTAAAACAGTCAGGTGCGATATTGCATTAAACAGGTGTAACTAAACAAGTTATGAATGACACTACTATCAAGTGTAAGAAATCACAAAAAATATCAAGTTGATGAACACATCAAAGTGAATGCAGACAAATATTGGATATTTATAAAAAAATATCTGAACACATTGCTTGATTAGGGCATCTCTTTCCCCTTCTGATGTAAGGCTTTTAGGTGGTTTGTAGTAACATGTTTTGTCTCATGCGGATGTGGCAGGTAAGATAAATGTGGGCGTGGCAAGTGCAATGAATGTAGGAGTGGCAGGCATGAATGTGGGTGGCGCAGGTATGAGGTGGGCATGACAAGTAAGATGAATGTGGGCGTGACAGGTATGATATGCATGGGCTGACATGATATGATATATATATATACATACACACATTTCATAAGCATTATTGTACATGGGGTTGATAGGTACATATTATTATGATCTTCAGTTTCCAATCTTTTATCATTCTTCTTCATTGTATTGTGCTTCAGAGACTTCCAAAATAAGACAAAGAATGTCTTCTAAGATCAGAGATTGGTAAATTTGTTTACTTTGAGGGCTGGCAAGTTTCTTTAAAATTGATATCAGAACAACATTTCTGGCAAGCAACCACCAGTCACTGCTTCATTTTATAGACAAGTGATGGGAACATAAGACCTGGGTGTTAAACAAAACAAGATGGAGAGGTATTATGAAAGAAGAATTGAAAAATTGTGGTTTGACATGGGAAACCATAAGAAAAAATGTGGCAGTACGGCACCAATGAAAATCTCTTGTGGAAGCTGTATGTGTCAAATGAAACCAGAAGACGAATATAGATAGATAGAACCAATTCTTCACGTTTCAACTCCCAACGGAGCACAGGTCTTCAACAATCTTCTTCCAGCCCTTCCTTTCTCTTGCCATCTCTTCTAATTCTTTCCATGTCTTGCCTATCTTTTTAATAACCTTCTTCTTTGTTGCTCTTTATGACTAATTTTAATCACTCTTTGGATATGTTTGATATTTGCCAAGAACGTGTTTACGTTGCACATTGGTTTGGTAGGCCACTAAACGCATAGACTTCTATACGTTTAGGACATGTGCATTCGATTTCAGCCAAACCTCCTTAGTAGCTTCTTATGACATGCGTGGCAGGTAACAGTGGTTCTATTCTTTACACCCCAAATTTGGGCCCTGGTAACCACTCGAGCAGTGGTTAATAACCATCTCCAACTCTCTTCTCCAGGTATTTCTAGACCTTCCCTATTCCTTGTTCCTGCGGTTCAGTAAAACAACAAGTAAAAATCTCTTGTGGGAAGTCTTATGTGTAAAACGAGGCATGAAGAAGATATAGAAAGATAAAACTACTAGATGTATCATAAGATCTGCTGGTTAAGCTTGCACTAATTGTTAGAATTGAACATGATCTCCTCTAATGTTGGAGAAGACCCGCCTGTACCACGAGGAAACCAATAAACGTAAGCAGGCTTTCACGCAAACATCAGTCAGAAGCGTCACACCAGGCGCCATGGCTACGCCCTGAGCTCATAGCGGAGAATGCAGAAGAAGAACATCAGAGTTGAACATGATCATAATTTATGAGTAGATTTAGTTCTCAAGTGTCACTCAAAATATGCTAGTGTACAGTCTGGTGCATGCTTATGTTGAGTTGTCAAATATTGATACAAAGAAAGGGTGTTGCCAGGAGAGCAAAGAATAGTAACACTGTGCGTTTCCGTGCACACAAGGGAACAAAGAACAGTTACACTGCGACCTACAAGGCATGTCAAGAGGGACTAAGGTAGGGGACTAGGAAGCTACCTAGTATATAAAAAGCCTTTGCATAAATCGGTGTGCTGGCCTACTTGTAGGTGCATAACTGGCGCAACGCACAATCACTCTTAGACTCAGATCACATACAAAGCAAAAAGAGTGGTTTAACAAGTGGTCGATATGGAGCGTTGAGGAAGAAGAAGGTTGTAAAGATAAAACATTGATTTCATTGCCTCAGTTTTCTCAATAAAACTCTGTGCCTTTCCATAGAAATGGCACCATTACCCACAGAGAGTATTGTTTAAAGCACAAACTCCACTGATCCGGCAACAATCCTAGAGATTTTCTGAAAAAATACACTTGTGAACAGAACAGCATGGTTTAGATTCAAACCCAAGACCCACGGCTTAACCATTTAGTCTCAGAGATCCCTGAAGATCACATAATAGTTTTGTTTTCATTGAGTGTTATCATTGAGTGTTATAATGGACAAAACAAAACATAAAATGTGCATCACATCGCAGAACACACACATTTATCTACAAGTACATAGCATATATATGTATACATAAATAAATAATAAACCAGTGGTCTCAATTTGCAAGAAATCACAAGCTCCAGCAATGGTGACTAAAACAAAACTCCAGCAATGGTGATTAAAACAAAACTCCAGCAATGGTGACTCAAACAAAACTCCAGCAATGGTGATTAAAACAAAACTCCAGCAATGGTGATTAAAACAAAACTCCAGCAATGGTGATTAAAACAAAACTCCAGCAATGGTGATTAAAACAAAAACAATAAATTACAGTTACAACTTTTAGAAGAAGTGCTGCAATGTACAATACAATAATAACATAATTACAAGAAATATAATGTGTTATAACTTATGAACATAACGATTACTTTAGCCTGCCCAACATCACAAAGAAAAAACTTATTATTCAGTTTCAGTTTGGAATATCTTCATTGCACTCCAGACATGTCCATAGATGCTACGATCTCCTTTATAATATCCCCAACAGCGTCCAGTGACTAACCGTACCAGTTCGATGTTGATTGATGAGCCTACTCATATCCCTGTTGTGCTGTTCTTTTTTGGCTACTCCAAACTTATATCCAAGCTCTTTCAAGCTTGTAGTTGACGTTTATTGGCCACATTCTATGAGGGCGTTCAGAATGTCTGCTGTCTCATTGCCAACGACACTCATGTGCCCAGGTTCAAAGATGACTGTAATTCTGCAAATTGTTGACAATTGTAGTGATTCAGTCAATTGCCTGCTCTCCAAATCAGCCGTAACCTTTTGGATCATACTCAATGAATGCCCAAAGAATTAACAACAAGAGAACTTAAAATTTCCCTGGGGTTAGTAACAAACAGACTATCCATAGAGAATGTCCCACAATCCTATCAGTTGTTTCACTTCTGGACAGGTTTCAGTCCAAGTCTGGTCATTCAGGGACTGCTTTATATTGTCATCACATTCTTCACCTTCCAGAAAGAGACCTAGACACCTGACCTCTCATTTTTGCAGACCATAGCTTCATTCTGCAGATGTTACCAAACTATCCTAATTGGGATTATCCCATTCTGATCTGTAGGGGTTGAACTTTAAGACCTTGACACACAATGTCTGGTTGTTATCTTTTCTTGTTACTATTCTCACATACCCCTTCTCCAAAATTTGAAACTGACTTTTGTGACAATCATAAACAATGAATAAATGAAATAAGCATTAATATTTGTTCACCAAAATATTGGATTAGAACAATTCTTGTAAATAAAATAAACATAAATTTGTCAAACATTATATTGGTAGTTAAACAATCTGCTGCAGAATTGTAAATGCTAGTTCGAGGGGGTGTGGTACAAATGCTGGTTCAAGGGGATGTGGTACAAATGCTGGTTCGAGGAGTTGTGGAATCCCAAACCTATTCTCATGTTAATTTCTTCTTCTTCTTCTTCTTTGAATGCTCTATATTGACCACTTGTTAAACACTCTGTGTGATCTGTATGTGATCACAGCCTAGGAGCAATTTTACATTGTGCCAGTTATGCGCCTACAAGTAGGCGAGCATAAAAAATTAAAAACAACAAAACCAGTGAAGGATGCATCAAAAATATATATACACATAGATCCCAAACTAACTGCTGCACAACAACATTCAACATATCTTTCAAGTAACTTGTGGTCTCGTTGTAGGTAACATGTCCAGTGTTGACTTTAATTTTGTTACATAATTGAGATTTTGGTACTAACATGTCAACAAATGAGAAATGTAGAATTCATACGACAGAGATGAAGTGTGCACGATGAATTCATACGACAGAGATGAAGTGTGCACGATGAATTCATACGACAGAGATGAAGTGTGCACGATGAATTCATACGACAGAGATGAAGTGTGCACGATGAATTCATACGACAGAGATGAAGTGTGCACGATGAATTTTAAATGCTACAAGAAAAGAAATAACGAGATCAGAAGAAGAATGCGATCCTTGCTGGTGCTACAATATATTATTTAAAAAAACAAGGCAAATGGTTCGAACATGCATCAAGGTTACCACAAGGCAGTCTGTCACAAAAAGAGCACTAGCACTCAAATACTACGGCAACAGACCCAAAGCACGACCACACAGATGATGGATCGAAGGAATATTGGAGAGACACGTTTTCGTCTTCAAACGCTCCATATCGACCACTTGTTAAACCACACTTCATGATTTGTATATGATCTGAGCCTAAGAGCGACCATACATTGTGATAGTTATGCGTCTACAAGTAGGCCAGCACATCCTATTTATGTGATACTTTTTTAAACTAGGAAGCTTCCTAGGCCCCTACCTCACTCGCCACTTATGACATACCTTGTAGGTCGCAGTGTTACTATTCTTTGCTCCCCTTGTGAGGCCCTGACAACACATGGGCGATCCGAGGCACTAAATTCCCTCTTGTCTTCTTCTTCTTGCTTTTGCCCGCTATGAATAGTCAGGGCACCTGGTGTGGAGTTTATGACTGATTCTTGCATGAATGCCTGCTTTCCCTATTATGAGTGTTCCCCGCCGTACAGGTGTGCCTTCTCCAACTTCAGAGGTTATTTCCCCTTGTACAAGATGCATAAGAAGGCTCGCTTCAGGTGTCTTAGTGTTTGGCCTAGCTCCGGGAGGCATAACACAATTAGAAAATAGATAGCGGTGAAGAGTTGACCTTCTTCTTCTTTGTGTTCGTTCTTTACGACTAATTTTAATCACTCTTTGTGATATGTGTGATCTTTGTCAAGAACGTGTATACGTTGCACATTGGTTTGGTAGGCCCTAAATGTATAGGTTTCTACACGTTAGGACATGTGCATCTGATTTCAGCCAAACCTCCTTAGTCGCCTCTTATGACATGTGTGGCAAGTAACAGTGGTTCTATTTTTTACACCCCAAATTTAGGCCCGGGTAACCACTCGGGCATAAGAGTTGACTTTACTTTTATTATAGAGATTAGACTGTTGTGGTAACGTGTCACAGTTAACTGTTTTCTCCACGCCTGAGTGGTTACTGGGGTCCAAATTTGGGGTGTAAAGAATAGAACCACTGTTACCTGCCACGCATGTCGTAAGAGGCGACTAAGGAGGTTTGGCTGAAATCGGATGCATGTGTCCTAAACGTGTAGAAGTCTGTGTTTAGGGGCCTACCAAATGAATGTGCAACGTATACACGTTCTTGGCAAAGATCAAACATATCACAAAGAGTGATTGAAATTAGTCGTAAAGAACGAATGAAAGAAGAAGGAGGAGACTGTTTTCTCCTGTTATTTTCTGTTCAGGACTGTAGATACAGGTAGAGGAGGGATGAATGAGATTCAAACCCGAACCCCTTGGCTACCAATTCTTAGATAAATGCATTATTAAATGGAAAATATTCACACAAAATATTGTGAACAATTTTATGACCAGATGTCAAATATGAAATAACACAATCTTAGATCACAACTGTTAACAAATAAAAAGTTAACAGATCCTATGTTAACTCCTTGTGGACCAACCACCACACTATGTGGCTTTGGGTTGGATGCGTTTTTATCAGGAGCCACACTAAAGGGCATTTTTATTATAAAAACAAATGGCTTGTAAAAACATGGCTTTAGCCCTGGTCCACTAACAAATCCTATGTTAACCCTTTCGCTGCTACATACTTTCTGAAGACAGAGCTAAAAATGACTACTCTTTGTTTCTAGGTCACAAACGTGAATGTACGCCTATAGCAGTGACAGTAGAAATGTATAACGTTTTAACGCGTCTTTAGCCCACAGAGGAGAGATAATAAATGATGTATTAATGCGTCTTTACTGGGGAAGGGAAAACGTATATACACATCCTTAGCAGCTAAAGGGTTAACAAATCCTATGTTACAGAATGAGTCAGCCTAGTTGCAAGATTGGTCTGTTTTTCTTAACTGCCGAACCTAGTGATAAATTTGGCATGTCACACTTGAAAAAAAACCCCCAGGCACGAATTGTCTGTTATGTAGAGGATAAAAGTCTGTTTAAGCCGAGGTACGGCTCTTTTAACCTAAGGCTGAACCTTGTTCTGGTTATATCAGAGTGTGTAGGTCAACAAACATAAAAAATAAGAACTCTTTTAAGAGAATGCAAGTATTTAGACATAAATTGTTGATGGTTGGTCGTCTAGCTGGATGTCTGCGATGAGAAATTGGTCGAGCATTGATCCAATACTTTTGTTGGTAACGACAACGTGTGTTTTTGTATGTCCTGATTTATATGCCTCGTCTAGGTAAGTAAATGGTTGAGCATTGATGTGATGCTTCGTTGGTAAGAAAAAGAAATAGTGTTTTGTGCGCTCCAGTTTGCGTAACTTCTAGGTAAGAGATTGGTTGAACATTGATGTGATGTTTCGTTGGTAAGAAAAAAAATATTGTGTTTTGTCCACTCCAATTTGTGTAACTTCTAAGTAAGAGAAGCCTCTCGTAAAACTGTCATCCATCTGAAAGATATAAAGGGAACAATCATTTATATATTAAAAATAGATCCTACCTGAGTAGGAGTCTCCGCAGCACTAAGCATAGCACTACACGCCTAGAGTTGTTGGGGGTTTCTGGGTTTGCAAGAAAGCTAGGTACTCTCCCCCATGCACATATAAGAAAAAGGGTTAAACCTTATAATTCCTGGGGTTCAACAACAATATATATTTAAAAAAAACTTTCATGAAAGTTTTAAAGTTGAAGGATTGGCTTCATTGCACTGGGTTTTACCCCATATGGTTCAGTCCCTCTCTGTAGAAATGGCACGCCACCTGCCGAGATTATTGCACAAAGCACAAACTTCTTAGTTCTGCAAAAATCCTAGCGGTCTCTTGACAAAAATTCACTCATGAAAAAATGGCGAGGTCCAGATTCAAACCCACATCCTTCAACTCGCAAGGCAAAGGCTTATCCTCTTAGCCACAGAGACCCCTGTCTTCCATGGACGAGCTTATATCTAACACAATCATCTATCTAACTTTTTTTCTCTTATCCTGTTTTGTCTCACAGCGTCAGGAATAAGAAGAGATTTCTAGAACAGGCTTTTGTGTGTGATTCATAAACATTGCTTTTCATCGCCTCTGTTATCTCTGAGGTCCACCTTATGCATGGATGGCCTTTTGCTTTGTATTAACTATAACAAAGTAGCAGTGCTCTTTGTAGCGCACTGTCTGTTGGTAATCTGCTTATGTGGACAAACCATTTAATTTGTTGTTTCTTGATGAAGTTCAGTATTGTACACCTATTTTTCCTGATGTCTTCGTTTCTAAACCGATCTCTTCTTGATACTCTCAGCATTCTGCGCAGACACTTCATCTCTGTCGTGACAATCATTTATATGATCGAGAAGTGCTAAAAACACCAGTTCACTGATTTGAGTAGCAGTTTTGACTTTATAAAAAAAATTAAATTATTAAAGCAACATCAGCTTTTAAAATCTAAATAAAATATGAAACTTCAAGTTATAAAATTTTAAAATAAGTTACGAAATTTCAATTCCAATGTTATGTCAACCCTAACATATGCCAGTGAGAGTTGGAAAATGATTAAAGTTATAGAAAGTAAGTTGAATGCATTTGAAAATATGAACATAAAATGGAATGACGTCAGGAGAGTTGAGAAATCAGACAAATGTCTGGTCAACCACTAGTAACAACTGTTATAAGAAGGAGAAGATGGAGATATGTTGGGCATACTTTATGAAGAAATGATCAAAGTAATACAAAGCAGACATTGAAATGGAAGGCAAAGGGCTCAAGAAAGAAAGGACGCCTAGGAAACCCTGAGACAGACAAGAAATATTTAACTCAATTCCATGGCAGAGATTGAACAAGTTGTCCAGGATAGAGCAGTATAGAGAAATTGCGTGCAGGCCCTATGTAACATATAACATTATGAGAGGAATACAATACAGTTGATGTGTTCAACAAATGCAACCAGAGGCTTACGTGGATATACTATCCTGGGCATGCAGGTGTTTACGGTAATGAGAGAGGGGACACGCTTGCATCAACAGCATCGATTGTTGGGGAGTTGAAGATGGATAAGGGGATGTTCTTTGGTCTCTTCGCGACTCTCTGTTGGATAAGGACACTAAAATAGATGTTGATTCTAACCATTATTTCTCCTTCAATATACACTTGAGAAAATCTTATGTCCCCTTCAATATACACTTAGAAAATCTGGTGTCTCCTTCAATATACACTTGAAAATCTTATGTCCAGCTTCAATATACACTTGGAAAATCTTATGTCCCCTTCAATATATACTTGGAAAATCTTATGTCCAGCTTCAATATACACTTGGAAAATCTTATGTCCCCTTCAATATACATTTGGAAATGCTTATGTCCCCTTCAATATACACTTGTAAAATCTTATGTCCCCTTCAATATACACTTGGAAAATCTTATGTCCCCTTCAATATACACTTGGAAAATCTTATGTCCCCTTCAATATACACTTGAAAATCTTATGTCCAGCTTCAATATATACTTGTAAAATCTTATGTCCCCTTCAATATACACTTGGAAATGCTTATGTCCCCTTCAATATACACTTGTAAAATCTTATGTCCCCTTCAATATACACTTGGAAAATCTTATGTCCCCTTCAATATACACTTGGAAAATCTTATGTCCCCTTCAATATACACTTGGAAAATCTTATGTCCAGCTTCAATATATACTTGTAAAATCTTATGTCCCCTTCAATATACACTTGGAAATGCTTATGTCCCTTCAATATACACTTGTAAAATCTTATGTCCCCTTCAATATATACTTGGAAAATCTTATGTCCAGCTTCAATATACACTTGGAAAATCTTATGTCCCCTTCAATATACACTTGGAAAATCTTATGTCCCCTTCAATATACACTTGGAAAATCTTATGTCCCCTTCAATATACACTTGGAAAATCTTATGTCCCCTTCAATATACACTTGGAAAATCTTATGTCCCCTTCAATATACACTTGAAAATCTTATGTCCAGCTTCAATATATACTTGTAAAATCTTATGTCCCCTTCAATATACACTTGGAAATGCTTATGTCCCCTTCAATATACACTTGTAAAATCTTATGTCCCCTTCAATATACACTTGGAAAATCTTATGTCCCCTTCAATATACACTTGGAAAATCTTATGTCCCCTTCAATATACACTTGGAAAATCTTATGTCCAGCTTCAATATATACTTGTAAAATCTTATGTCCCCTTCAATATACACTTGGAAATGCTTATGTCCCTTCAATATACACTTGTAAAATCTTATGTCCCCTTCAATATATACTTGGAAAATCTTATGTCCAGCTTCAATATACACTTGGAAAATCTTATGTCCCCTTCAATATACACTTGGAAAATCTTATGTCCCCTTCAATATATACTTGGAAAATCTTATGTCCCCTTTAATATATACTTGGAAAATCTTATGTCCAGCTTCAATATATACTTGGAAAATCTTATGTCCCCTTCAATATACATTTGGAAATGCTTATGTCCCCTTCAATATACACTTGGAAATGCTTATGTCCCTTCAATATACACTTGGAAAATCTTATGTCCCCTTCAATATATACTTGGAAAATCTTATGTCCCCTTCAATATACACTTGGAAAATCTTATGTCCCCTTCAATATACACTTGGAAAATCTTATGTCCCCTTCAATATATACTTGGAAAATCTTATGTCCCCTTCAATATACACTTGGAAAATCTTATGTCCCCTTCAATATACACTTGGAAAATCTTATGTCCCCTTCAATATATACTTAGAAAATCTTATGTCCCCTTCAATATACACTTGTAAAATCTTATGTCCCCTTCAATATATACTTGGAAAATCTTATGTCCCCTTCAATATATACTTGGAAAATCTTATGTCCCCTTCAATATACACTTGGAAAATCTTATGTCCCCTTCAATATACATTTGGAAATGCTTATGTCCCCTTCAATATACACTTGTAAAATCTTATGTCCCCTTCAATATACACTTGGAAAATCTTATGTCCCCTTCAATATACACTTGGAAAATCTTATGTCCCCTTCAATATATACTTGGAAAATCTTATGTCCCCTTCAATATACACTTGTAAAATCTTATGTCCCCTTCAATATATACTTGGAAAATCTTATGTCCCCTTCAATATATACTTGGAAAATCTTATGTCCCCTTCAATATACACTTGGAAAATCTTATGTCCCCTTCAATATACATTTGGAAATGCTTATGTCCCTTCAATATACACTTGTAAAATCTTATGTCCCCTTCAATATACACTTGGAAAATCTTATGTCCCCTTCAATATACACTTAGAAATGCTGTATGTCCAGCTTCAATATATACTTGTAAATGCTTATGTCCCCTTCAATATACACTTGGAAAATCTTATGTCCCCTTCAATATACACTTAGAAATGCTGTATGTCCAGCTTCAATATATACTTGTAAATGCTTATGTCTCCTTCAATATACACTTGGAAAATCTTATGTCCCCTTCAATATACACTTAGAAATGCTGTATGTCCAGCTTCAATATATACTTGTAAATGCTTATGTCCCCTTCAATATACACTTGGAAATGCTTATGTCCCCTTCAATATACACTTGGAAATGCTGTATGTCTCAAACAAGTTACTTACTTTTCTAATGTTGCAGAATTGTCTGTTCGAAAAACAAGTCTCTGTTTGATTTTCTCCACACCTAAACCCACACGAGGGTTCACTTTATTATTTCTGTGGGTGGTTAGTGGTTGGTTATTTTGATGACTCAACTCAAAAAGTAGATCAGGTTTACATCCCTCAAACCACTGAAACAAAACAAATGGGAAGATTCTTTAATAAAAAAAAACAAAATAAACGTTATACATAAAATGAAAACCTCATATTCCCTAATGACTTGTCAATGTAAAATTTCCTTTGTCTTCTACGAATGCCCTATATCGACCACTTGTTAAACCACTCTTTGTGATTTGTATGTAATCTGAGCATAAGGTGAAGAACATCAGAAAGTTTAATATGAACATACAAGTTACATATAGTATATTGTGGTGGCCGATAGCCAAGTGGATAACAAGCTGTGCCAGTGCCCTGCACCGTAGAAATTCTGGGGTTCGAATACCAGCATCAGAGAAAAGGTTGGAACACGACCGTGTTTGAACTATATAGCGAAACAGAGAATGAAGTGGTTTGGCCACTTGATGATGATGCTCGTCCATCATGGGGTGATGATGACCACACAAATTTTCATCTAAGGGAATGTAGTTGCGCTATGTTTGTCTGTGTGTGCGTAGATGACTAGTGAGCCCGATACGGGCTTAAAAAGTGTTCTTGTACTTGTGGTATACTTGCACTTGTGGGAAGTTTTACTGCCTTTCTATTTTGACGTTTTTGCTCCATCCGTGCTGTTCTACCTGCCTCGCAGGCCGAGGAACCGTGTCGAAGAAGTGTGCGCCAGGCTGATCTGTCTTGAGCAGCATTCTCCCAGTTGTTGACATCTGTGCCAAAAGATTTCATCGAGTTCTTGAGTGTATCTTTGAATCGCTTTTCTGGCCCCCCTGTGAGCGTTTACCGCTATGCAGCTCACCATAAAAGAGTCGTTTGGGTATTCTGCAGTCTGGCATTCGAGCCACATGTCCTGCCCATCTTGTCTGGGACTGCATCAAGATTGTGTAGATGCTGGGGAGAGCAGCTCTTTTCAGGACCTCTGTATCTGGGATCATATCCTGCCATTTGATGTTCATTATTTTTCTAAGGCAGACTGTGTGAAAGTGGTTTAGCTTCCTTGCGTGTCTCTGATATACAGTCCAAGTTTCGAGGTTTGGCCACTTAGTAAGAATGCGAATAGACCAAACTGCCTATGAAGCTTTCCACAACAGAATATTAGGAAGGAAGGCAAGAGGAAGGCCGAGGAAAAGGTGGATAGATAACGTAGTTGAATTCTGCCAGGGGACTGAGAAAACCATCACATAAGTCACCAGAGAAGCGCAGGACAAATACATAAAACCACGACACTGGGTTAACAGCCCGGGAACAGTGTGCTGACAAAAAAAGAAGAATCCAGCTTGTATCAAAAATTCTCGATGTGCACACAGTATGCTGTTGGACTAACTGGAAACAGTGATCCTTTACTTGTAGGTCTAAATGATGTACATGGACAGAAGGACGCACACAGACACTTACTGTGCTAAGTCTTGTAACCTCATATCCAAGGAGTGGCATGCTTTCTGTTGCAGCCATATCCTGAAAAGGAAAAAAACACATAAACTAACATACACAACATATGGATCTCATCTTCTTCTTCTCTTGGATATTGACAAATTGATTAATTGGACATCATCCCGCAGTTGGTTGAATAACCAGACATGCTCCGAGACCAGATTGAGAGAGATGGGTGTCAATATTCAAGAATGGGTGCAGCCCGAAAAGAACGACATACTAAATATGCAAAGAGATTGATTAATCAACATCGAACTGGCGTGTTGGGCCACTGGACGCTGGTGGATTTGCTGAGGCGGAGATCGGAGCACCTATGGACATATCCGGAATGCTATGATGATAGTCCTCATATAACTGATAACTGAACATGCTCCGATCTTTTCCATACACAGGAAGATCTCAGCAGCAGTGCACAAACGCCATAGCACCAGTGAGGGTCTACAATGTTACTGGTAATAGTACTATAAGGACGGTTGTAGCTTAAGTGGTAGTGAACTAGATCACAAACCAAGCATACCTGGTTCAAACTCTACAGTGGGCAGTCTGGAAGCAAATTTCATTCCTGTGGCTTTACATATGGTAAAAATAGACCTCACCGTTCAGAAAGCAACGGCAAACTACTGAACATAGAAGTGGTGCCTTTTTTTTTTTTTTTCTTTCGTCCGCTTTCAACTCAGACGAAGTTTCATCTCTGGAACTGATTTTTGCGTGAAAATCCGTTTTTCCAATTTCTTACAATGGCAGCTGTGCACATTGTAAATTACTTTACACTGGCAGCCGTGTGCTCAATGTACTGGTAATTAGTATTCCCTCGCCATACAGGCAGATTTTCTCCGACTTCAGAGGTACTCACGTTATCGTCCTGAGTAAGACCACGGAACTCGAACAAATGCCGGACAGTAGGTTCGAACCCGAGCTATGAGGCGTCTCACAGCTAGCAGGCCGAGCTACTATCAACTACTCTAGGCAGTCCCCGAAGTGGTGCCTTGAAAATCAATGAATTGTTGACCGTGGTTGATGGCTACATCCTGTAAAGGATATGCCACAATTTTAATAATTATTTCACCTTATGGGCGGAACAAGGCGAAGACCTAGAAAGGACAGACAACTTGGTACCATGTAAAACATGCAACAGCTTCGGACTCATCTACATCAGACATTGACAAAACCGTGGCCTCAGATAATATAAGGCAGGCGAGCTCAGATAAAAATTCTAGGAAATAAAACCACAACTGTCGCATGACCTCACATTTCAGTATTGTTAGAGAAAGAGAAATTCATGTTAAAAACAACACAATATACTAAATCAAGATTATATTATGTTACAAATTAAGTTTAACACTAAAGAATATCAGTATTATTAACATTTTTCATTAATAAATAACAATGGACTCGTAGAATTGTGTAAAATTGCAGAAAACCGTACAGTGTTCTATCAAACATAAAAAAGCCCCCACTAAACAGGAATTTTGGTTTTTCCATCTGAGCTAGTCAGCCTTATGTTACCGGGGGCCACGAACAAAACAAAGCAGAAGGGAATGGTCTAATGATCCTAACTGTAATGATGACTTATTTTAATGATGGTTAAGTTGTTCAACTAACATTTTCTTCTTCTTCTTCGAACGCTCCATATTGACCACTTGTTAAACCACTCTTTGTGATTTGTATGTGATCTGAGCGATTATACTTTATGCCAGTTATGCGCCTACAAGCAGACCAGCACATCCGATTTCTGCGACATTTATTTACTAGGGTAGCTTCCCTAGGCCCCTGCCTCAGTTGCCTCTTATGACATGCCTTGTAGGCCGCAGTGTTACTATTCTTTGCTCCTTCCAAGCCCCGAAAACACACAGGTGCAACCAACATATAATGGACAACTACTTTTAGTATGAGAATAGAGGTTGAGGCCATTACTGTTGTCCTTCTATGGTTCTATGGTTATATGGGGTATCAATGGCAAAGTGTGTTTTTTTTTTCCCCTGATCCAGAAGCACTTGAGCTGAAAGCTCTTTGGCTCGTTGTCATGGACATCGTAACCCTTTGGCTCGGTGCCACGAACACCGTAAAGTTGAACCCGCACTTACAGAGGACTAGCCACCCGTAGTCCAATGCGCTACGAACACGCTGGGAAGTGGTTAAGTTGTTTGCCTGTCGTACTGAAGGTTGTGGGTTCGAATATGAGCCGAGACATATGTGCAATTTTTATGAGATCCCCAGGATTGTTGCAGGAGCTATGGAGTTCATGCTTTGTGCAATGCTCTCAGCAGATGGCATGATATCTCTGTTGATAAGGACGGAGCCATATGGGAAAACCCGGTGCAATGAAGTCAATCCTTCACCTTTGTGCACTTGTTTTGGTTATTGATTAATAAATAATTCCTCTCGTACCATTATAAGTTACATAGGGTCTCCAAACAATTTCTCTGTACTGCTCTATCCTGGGCAACTAGCTCAATCTCCATGGAACTGAGACCAATTTTCTTGCCTCTCCCAGCAAAGTTTCTTTCTGGGTCTCCCTAGGTCGTCCTCTCGTTCTTGAACCCTTTGCATCCCACTTCCAATGCCTGGCTTTGATATTATTTCTTCTCAAGGTGTGTCCAACATATCTCCATCTTTTCCTTCTAATAACAGTTGTTACTAGTGACATTTCTCTGATTTCATCACTTCCGAATTTGTTCCGCCCATGTGGTACAGGGGCCCGCAAGGAAGCAAAGAATAGCACCACTGCAACCTACAAGGCATGTCATAAGAGGCGACTGATATAGGATCTAGGGAAGCTACCCTAGTAAATAAAAATCATCGCAGAAATCGGATGTGCTAGCCTACTTGTAGGTGCATAACTGGCACAATGTACAATCGCTCTTAGGCTCAGATCATATACAAATCACACAGAGTGGTTAACAAGTGGTTGATGTGGAGCGTTCAAGAAGAAAGTAAAAGAATTTGTTCCATTTTATGTTCATTATTTTTCGCAGGCATCTATTTTCAAATGCATTCAACTTTCTATATCTTTAGTCATTTTCCAAAAGATATAGAAAGCAAGTTTGGTTACTGGTTACAGAACTGAATAAATTAATCTGTTTTAATTGAGATGAATGACATGAGACTACAGACTGTATGATACATACCTCACTAGCCTTGTATGTGTAGAGTACTTTCCCTTTCACCACAAACCACAATCGTTTCCACCTGCGAGTCTTGTAAGCGTTCAGGTATCCCGACATATCAGAGCCTTCATCATTGGCATGCACCTACACACATTTCAATAAAGAAACAAAATAGAAGTTACAATTTTAAAATATAAAAAAAAATGTATGTTTTTCTGTCTTGTTCTTTGTCTTGTTTTTCCTTTTTTTTGTCTTGATTTACTTCTTTGTTCATTGGGGGATTTCTAGAGCAGGCTTTTATGTGCGGGTAACACATTCTTTCTTTTCTTCAATCATGTTTTGCCTCACAGCGTCAGGATAAGAAGAGATTTCTAGAATGAGTTCTTGTGTGCTTCATAAATAGTGTTTTCACTGCCTCTGTTTTCTCTGACATTCCCTTTGCGTGGACAGCCTTTTGATTTGTATCCACTGTATCCACTGTATTGGAGTTACATTGTTCTTTGAAAAGCGCACTGTTTGTTGGTAATCTGTTTATCTGGCCTCAAGCATTTAATTTGTTGTTTCTTGATGAAGTTCAGTACTGATGTTATACCCACTTTTTCCTGATGTCTTCATTTCTAAACCAATCTCTTCTTGATACTCCCATCATTCTGCGTAGACAATTTAACTCTTCTGTCTTGACTAGTTTTCTTCTACTGCTTGTCCGTGTCCAGGTTTGGCACTGATAGCATAGTGTTGGGAGAAATATTGTGTTGAGCAATGCTCTTTTAGTGTTCATGTTTGCATTTCAAAATTAACATTCTCTGTCCTATGACTTGATTTGCTTTATTGCATCTATGTTGGATTTAATTGAAAACTGTAAAAAGGGTTAAAAAACAAATAGTGATTCATTGAGTATGATCCGAAAGGTGGAGGCTGGTTCAGTGAGCAGGCAATGGAGTGAATCAATACAAGCGTCAACAACTTGCAGAATTACACTTATCTTCGTTCCAGAGCCCCTGGGTGTTGATGGCAATGACAGAGCATTCAGGCTGGCTCTGTCTCCATATCAAGGGGTCAGCCAATGTATGGAGCTGACATTCTGAGCGTCCTCATAGAGTGTAGCAGCAAAGAGGATTTTCATCTCTTACTGCTAGATTGCAAGAGTTTGGATTGCAGATTGGAGTGGTCAGAAAAAAACAGCGCAACAACATGTATATAAGTAAGCTCATCAATCAACATCAAACTGGTACGGTCAGTCACTGGACACTGTTGGAGATATTGCGAAGGAGATTGAAGAACCTATAGACGTGTGGAGTGAAATGAAGATATTTCAAACTGAAATAGTACATGATGTTGGCACAATATAAGTTTGTTGAGGACTGGTAGTCTCTGCTTCACGCTGGCACAATTCTAGTACATGATGCGTACGTTCTTTCGATTTAGTTGCTCGTACTTCAACATATTCTTTCTGGCACTCACTCTATTCCCTCTTTTACACCTCCTACTTTGTTGTAGGCCGTGTACGTTGGTGTAGTGTTAGCTGTGAGTGCTGTTGATAAACCACGAAGGATCTCCGCCTACATGCACAAGCTTCGCTGCAAGGCAGAGAATCCATTTCCACATTAGAGACTGGCTGTACCACAGTCATTCAGCTCATCGGCACTTGGACACACCTTAAACTTAGGTTGATTAACTTGCATCACTCTAAAAAAAAAAAATGTAAAAGTGTGTTGTTAGCTGTACCAGGCAAATTAGCGTACACCATTTTTGTTGACACCGTAAGCTAATTCAAAAACTGATACAACAAAAATGTAACAACTTAAATGGTATGGAACATTCAACAAAAATGTAACAACTTAAATGGTATGGAACATTTAACAAAAATGTAACAACTTAAATGGTATGGAACATTTAACAAAAATGTAACAACTTAAATGGTATGGAACATTTAACAAAAATGTAACAACTTAAATGGTATGGAACATTTAACAAAAATGTAACAACTTAAATGGTATGGAACATTTAACAAAAATGTAACAACTTAAATGGTATGGAACATTTAACAAAAATGTAACAACTTAAATGGTATGGAACATTTAACAAAAATGTAACAACTTAAATGGTATGGAACATTTAACAAAAATGTAACAACTTAAATGGTATGGAACATTCAACAAAAGACAAGACAAATTTATCTCTGACCTCCTTAAGAACTGAAGGTCTAAACTTGTTTGGTCTCCGTCTGTCATGCTTATTCTTTTTAATTTTCTGGAATCTCCCCAACAGGCTGTGTAGACTGAGACCAGAGGAATGCTTGCTCACAGTGGTACCTCCTCTTTCTCCATCATCTGCTCCAGCAGAATATCCTACTGTTTCTTCTGGGACTGATGTAGAGGAGTCCTCCTCTGACAAAGACAAATCATGCCTGACTTTCCTACCTTGGCTTCGTTCAAATTCACTGGTCATTTCTATATGAAAAAAAAATATGCAAATTTAATGAAAGAGGGAACACACGATAAGTTTGTATGTTATAACTTTAACTCTAAGATAATACTGATCCTAAGAACTCTAAGATAACACTGATCCTAAGATGCAGCATTTAATGTCAACACAACCAACAATAAAAAAGTAACTATCGTGTCAGTGAGTTTTCTGACCTTGATGTAAGTATCTCTGTGTGTCATACTGTGAGCATGTCCTGCACGACTGCCCTAATGTGTGAGCTGAGAAGCAACATGTAACCACACCCAGTTGATGTTAAAAGTAAACTTTGGTGAAAACCTCACAGACTTGAAGCTGACTGCCCAGTTTGTGGTCCTAATAAACTAAGTGCATGACCAGAGATCGATGAAGAAGGAAACCTGACAGACTTGAAGCTGACTGCCCAGTATGTGGTCCATAGTAAAATAAGATACTGTGATCTTCTTCTTCACAATCTTGATGCAGTCACAGACCCTCTAAGCAGGTGATGAAGTTCATAAGTCAGACCATAGGCTGTCAAAAAAAAACTCATATTCTGTGAAGTTCAGAAGGGTAAATTCTTCCAGATCAGCCAAAAGACGTGATTCAAAGACACGCTCAAGATCTCATTAAAAACATTTGATATAAACACTGATATGTGGCCAACAACACCAGAAAAGACAAGTCACCAATATCAGCATAAGAAAAAAGTTGAGACAGAGCCTTGCTTGAAATACACTGAGAAACCGAGTACTGTAGTTTTAAAAAAGTACAAAAACAATATGCAGTAATGTTTTGACCAAAATGTTATCATGCAAAGTTGTTTTTATGTGTTTTACGTGCCGTTGCTACATAGTTTTTACTGTAGTCTTCCCTTATATTGATAGCATCATTATCAAATAGCTTGTCTTGAGCAAAATGTTGCCACCTTAACAGCCCTTAGGAATTTCTCTCTCTTGTAGGCTAGATGCCCAGTCTCCTCAGCCGTCATGCTCAAACCATCAGTTACATCCTGAATCCATCTTCTCCGTGGTCTTCCTCTTCTCCTCTTTGCCGGGATGCCTCCTTCCATGATGGTCTTCTCCAGCCCTTCGTGTCTTTTATATGTGCAAAATACCTCAATTTTCTCTTTCTTATTTGTAGCATCAGCCAGTTTTCTTTGATTTTGTGTTATTTCTGGATAGATCTATTTGTTCTCTTCTCTGTCCAAGATATACGAAGGACTCTTCTGTAACACTTATATTCAAAAGCAGATAAAGGAACAATATATTGTGAAACATTTTTAAGTAATTGAAACCAAGAAAGATCTTACCTGCTCTAAGCTTGTCAAAGCAGCTATCACAAACTCTAGCCATTTCATATTGAAGATACTGTAGTGGGGCTTTGTTCTCAGAACAATGAAAGCATACAACCTGAAATGAATATAAAATGTATTCATCAGCATCATCGGCCTCTGTGTCTCATGAAATGATAGATTTTGAGTTACGTAGTATGTTCTTCGCTGAATCACAACATCTGTGGATGTAATGGCATATTCTGGAGTGACAATCCTTGCCACAGTTGCTGCAGGTGAAACTGGAGCTGATACATAGGACGTTCTCTCTGCGCTATCTTTTGCCTCAAAATGTGATGGTGTTTTTCTTCTTTTCTTTTGAGCCACCCTCACTGCCACTCACCATGCTTGCCTGTCTTTGGCCAACGTCTCCAATTTTCTTTCAAATGTATTGTATACATCTATATATATATATCTATCTATCTATATAGATATATCTGGTATCGTAACCAAAATTCCTTTTTTAAAAACATTGATGGAAAAGTTGAAAACACACTGCGCTTGTGCCCCAGTGTTGTGGAAATTCCAGAGTTTGAGGCTAAAAATGGTATGGGTGCACATGGTACACGGTTGAATTACATGAAACCCTGATCCTTCCTTCACTTGGGGATATAAATTACAAGTACCTCTGAAGTTAGAGTAAGGCTCACCAGAATGATAAGGAAAGCAGGCATTCAAACAAAAATCTGTCATGCTCTATGACGACTACATCTGAATTCATATTGGGCAAACAAAAATACTCAAGAGAATACTTTCAACAAATTTAAAGGGACAAAGTATTTACTTGTGCTACCTTCTGAGAACATGCATATTCACTATGGCAACATATGTATGTGAATTGTGGACCATAACACAAACTTTAAAGAACAAAATTAAAGCTTTTGAAACATGGTGTTACAGAAAAGTTCTTAGAACACCCTGGACAGAGAAGAGGAAAAAACAAAGACATCCTACACGACCTGCATATTGAGGGGCACTGACTCTTAACTCTTTCTGTACACAGTTATTTCCTCAGTTTTACACAGTTAATTCAAGGGAGGCAAAAAAAATAACAACAAAATTAATTGTCAATAAATAAACATATATATATCTTATTATATACTAATTTGAAGAAAACTGGACAACCTATTAGAATAACAAGGTTAAAAAGTAGTAGAAGTAAAACTAGAAAGACTTCTTATAAGAGAAACAACTCGAATGGCACAGTATGCGTTGATTAGCGCGGAAAAAGTTAAATAACTCATGTCCCAGAAGAATAAATATTTTGGCCCTGTTAAACATCACAGTGATTTGGAAAGAACTGTAAAGGAAGGCATGGTCCCTGGAGTACAAGGCAGGGGATGACCAAAATGAAGGTGGCAGCAGGACATTAAACAAACCTTGGGGGGACTGCCTAGAGTAGTTGATAGTAGCTCGGCCTGCTAGCTGTGAGACGCCTCATAGCTCGGGTTCGAACCTACTGTTCGGCATTTGTTCGAGTCCCCTGGTCTTACTCAGGACGATAACGTGAGTACCTCTCTCTGAAGTCGGAGAAAATCTGCCTGTATGGCGAGGAATACTAATTACGAGTACATTGAGCACACGGCTGCCAGTGTAAAGTAATTTACAATGTGCACGCTGCTGCCATTGTAAGAAATTGGAAAAACGGATTTTCACGCAAAAATCAGTTTCAGAGATGAAACTCGTCTGAGTTGAAAGCGGACGATAGAAAAAACGAAAAAAACAAACCTTGAACATGACACTGGAGGATGCGGCAGAACTCGCTATTTTTTTCAGGTGAGCTGTGATGAAAGCGACATTCCACAGGGGACATGCTACTGCTTAACTGATCCTTAGTGCAGTGATGTCAATACAACAAGTTCTCTAGTTTCCCAATTTTTTCATATACAAGAGTGACTATTGATCAAATATCATCCGATCACAATTTGTGTTCTAGTAAACTACACTATATTTTAATTTTAAAATGAAAAATATTGAGAACATATGCATTTTTCCAGTGGTTACTTATGGCTGTGAATCATGGATCATTACACAAACAACAAGAATGAAAATCCAGTATTTTGAAACAAAATGCTACAGAAAGATCCTACGAATACCAGGGACAGAAAAAGAAAGAACACTGATGTCCTGAAAGAACTAAATGTTAAAGAGAATTAGCTGATTAACAACATACTATACAGGAAAATGAGATACTTTAGTCACATTAAGCGTCACGATGGCCTGGAGAGAACAATATTAGAGGGCAGGGTCCCAGGACACAGAGGCAGACCAAGAAGAAGATGGCTAAAAGATATTAAAGAAACCATGAATATGACCATCGAAGAAGTGGATGAACTGGCTAGAGACAGAGTGAATTTCAGATGCGCTGCAAAGAGAGCAACGTACTATATAGGATACGCACCTTGATGATGTAACTACACTATCTTGAGCTGAAGATAACAGAAAAAGTTTATCTCACCCGACCACATGACCGACAGTGATGTCTTCTCAAGGTCAATGTAAATTCCAGTAAACAAAGCATGCACATGGTCACTCTGACATCAGGTACCCACAGCGGGGCTTTCTGCCCTAAAACAAAATCTTTATCCTGAAGAGATGTCTGCAAACAGAAGAAAATAAATAATGAATCTGATCGAATCAAGTTTCATAAACAATGTCACACATTATTCTTCTTATTAACTTAAGAATTCTTTCAATATTTAGTATGTCAAGGACCGCTGTTAGAATTCTTAAATAACTTGACTTATGGGTGGCATAAGAAAGCTGTTATAAGAAAGAGAAGATGGAGATATGTTGGGCACACCTTGAGGAGAAATGATCAACGAATATCACAGTAGGCATTGAAGTGGGATGCAAAGCGTTCAAGAAAGAGAGGTCGGCCCAAGGAGACCCTGAAACGAACTTTGCTGAGAGAGGCAGGAAATATCGGTCTCAGTTCCATGGAGGAAACTGAGCGAGTTGCCCAGGATAGAGTGGTATGGAGAAATTACTTGCAGGCCCTATGTAACGTATAACGTCGAGAGGAATTAATATTATTATTATGGGTGACATAAGATGGAGATAAAATGGGTGGAATTTAGGAGAAGTGATGAAATCAGAGAAATCTCTGGTCAACTACTAGTCTTTTTCTATTTCTACGATCAACTTCTGCTATGTGACTACTCTGATATGTGTCATAAACAGAGCGTTGCGCTTGAGGTCTTCACCAGTCCCCCATAGTTTGTCTTGTAGGGTTGTTTCTGTTGGCCAGATCTCCATTCTCACACTACTCAGACTGGGGCAGTCTTGCAGGATATGTTCTCGGGACTGCTTGGGTGCTCCACAGGTGCAGGCTGCCGAGTCCCTGAGACCAATTCTGTGGAGGTGGGTCAACTACTAGTAACAACTGTTATAAGAAGGAGAAGATGGAGATAGGTTGGGCACACCTTGAGAAGAAATGATCAAAGCATACCAAAGCAGGCTTTGAAGTGGGAGGCAAAGGGTTCAAGAAAGAGAGGACGCCCAAGGAAAACCCTGAAATGAACTTTGCTGAAAGAAGCAAGAACTAATATCAGACTTAATTTCATTGAAGAGATTGAGTGAGTTGCCCAAGACAGAGCGGTACGGATAAATTACTTGCAGGCTCTATGTAACGTATAACTGTAGGGGAGGAATATATATATATATATATATATATATCTCCATGTACATGTGTGAGACATAACTGTGTATATATATATCAGTCGCCTGTGTGGTGCCGGGGCCCATAAGTGAAGCAAAGAATGGTACCACTGTGACCTACAAGGCATGTCATTCTTCTTCTTCTTTGCGTTCATTCTTACGACCAATTTTAATCACTCTTTGTGATATGTTTGATCTTTGCCAAGAACGTGTATACGTTGCACATTGGTTTGGTAGGCCCCTAAACGCATAGACTTCTACACATTTAGGACACATGCATCCGATTTCAGCCAAACCTCCTTAGTCGCTTCTTACGACATGCATGGCAGGTAACAGTGGTTCTATTCTTTACACCCCAAATTTAGGCCCGGTAACCACTCAGGCATGTCATAAGAGGCGACTGATGTAGGACCTAGGAAAGCTACCTTAGTAAATAAAAAGGCGCATAACTGGCATAACATACAATCACTCTTAGGCTCAGATCACATACAAATCACACAGAGCTGTTAACAAGTGGTCGATATGGAGCGTTCGAGGAAGAAGATATATAAGAATGACATACCTGCAGACCTTGCTTGACTGCTTGAAATGTATGATGCTTTTTAGCATTGTCTTCAATACAAGTTTCTAAAGCCGAGACCCATTGTTCCTTCTCCTCGTATGAACTGAACAAAGAAAAAAACAAACTTTGTCAGGTCCACAAAAAGGATCCAAAGGAAAAAGATTAACTTCATTGCACCGGGTTTCCCCTTATGGCTCTGTCCCTGTCGGCAGAGATGGCATGCCATCTGCAGAGACAAAGCATAAACTCCGTAGCTCTGGCAACAATTCTAGTGATCTCATGAAAAAATTGCCCATGTGTCTCGGTCTGGAAACCACAACCTTCAATATGACAGGTAAATAATGCAACCACTTTGCCATTGAGACCCTCGATTTGTCAAGTGTTTGTTATCAATGGTGTCTTTACCATGTTGTTGTATGGCAGCTTGAGCACGTTGTACGGCAGCTTGAGCACGTTGTATGGCAACTTGAACACATTGTATGGCAGCTTGAGCACGTTGTACGGCAGCTTGAGCACGTTGTACGGCAGCTTGAGCACGCTAACTATCCTCAGGGATCTCTGTGGCATAGAGGTTAGATGCTTCCCTCTCGTTCAAAGGGTACTCAGTTCGCTCCCTTGTGAAGCCATCAGAATATTTTTAAAGAGTTGCCTAATCCCAGTATAGGTTAGATCGAGTTCCTAGTTCTATCGGAGACAGAAAATAAAACACACAAGTCCCATGTTCAATTTGAGTACATAAAAGAACTTTTGGCAGGTCAAAATCGGGAAACCGCTGCCCAGGCAAAATTCATTAGAAAGATAAAAAAAATAAACCTCCTGCAAAATATTTTCACCATCATCAAAATTACATCAGGGACTCCTCTGTTTTTCTGTTTGTCAAACCTTAGCTTAAGCGTCTGTGAGTGTCTGTAGTTTAAGCGGTAGTAAGCTCGATCACAACCCAAGCGTATCTGGTTCAAACTCTGCGGCAGACAGTGTGGAAGCAAATTTGTTCCCTTCGATTTTTACGAACTATAAATATAGACCTTGCTGTTCAGAAAGCAATGGCAAACTACTGAAGTACAAGTGGTGCCTAGAAAATCGACGACTCGTTTACTGTTGTTGATGGCTACGTCATGTAAAGGAAATGCCACGATTTTTATTCATTCAAATCTTACAGTTGTCTGCCTTTACTCTTCTTCTTCTTCTTTACGTTCGTTCTTTACAACCAATTTTAATCACTCTTTGCGATATGTTTGATCTTTGCCAAGAACGTGTATACGTTATACATTGGTTTGGTAGGCCCCTAAACGCATAGACTTCTACAAGTTTAGGACACGTGCATCTGATTTCATCCAAACCTCCTTAGTCACCTCTTACGACATGCGTGACAGACAACAGTGGCTCTATTCTTTACACCCCAAATTTGGGCCCGGTAACCACTTGGGCCTGTACAAATCTGTATACTGTTGGATAATATGCATACACTCTGGCCAAAACTCAGATGTGCTTGTCCTACATGTAATAGGGGCCTAACGGGGCCGCAACCTACTCCCGTTCTTGGCACAAACCACAAAGAATTGTTAACTTGGTTGTTAAGAACGAACAAACGAACGCAAACAAACGCACGCAAACAAACAAACAACTAGTTTACAGATTGTTTAGTATCCAACAATAAAGAAAGGACTCACTTGGCACACAGGGTGAATGACCTCTGGACACTGATGATGTTAAACTCAAACTTGTAGTCTTCCAGCTTCGGTGAGTTAATCTACACAGACACACACAAAAAGTTGAAATGAATGATGAAAGATGTCTTAATGTGTACACTCTCACATGCCAACTTGAACGTTCATAAAGAAATAAACTTGATAAATAAGAATATATTATGAAATCATAACTCAGGAATGGAACAATGTAGTGATCTGAAAATAGTACTATTGACCTAGAAATTCCAGTCTGATTTTATGATTCCAGAGTTTAGTATTCTATAGCTTTCTCCTGTGACAGACACAGCTATTTTGTATTTTATAATTAAGATTTGTTCTCACCTTCATGCCAGTCAGTGGTAATATATTGTTGATTTTGTAGCCTGCGCTGGTTGGGGTTGTATACAGCAGTACATCATTAAACTGTGGATAGAACAATACATCATTAGACTGTGGATAGAACAATACATCATTAGACTGTGGATAGAACAATACATAATTAGACTGTGGATAGAACAATACATAATTAGACTGTGGATAGAACAATACATAATTAGACTGTGGATAGAACAATACATCATTAGACTGTGGATAGAACAATACATCATTAGACTGTGGATAGAACAATACATAATTAGACTGTGGATAGAACAATACATAATTAGACTGGATATTTGACAGTGACACAACAATTTATATTTAAACTGTGGATAGAACAATACATAATTAGACTGTGGATAGAACAATACATAATTAGACTGGATATTTGACAGTAACACAACAATTTATATTTAAACTGTGGATAGAACAATACATAATTAGACTGTGGATAGAACAATACATAATTAGACTGTGGATAGAACAATACATAATTAGACTGTGGATAGAACAATACATAATTAGACTGTGGATAGAACAATACATAATTAGACTGTGGATAGAACAATACATAATTAGACTGGATATTTGACAGTGACACAACAATTTATATTTAAACTGTGGATAGAACAATACATAATTAGACTGTGGATAGAACAATACATAATTAGACTGGATATTTGACAGTAACACAACAATTTATATTTAAACTGTGGATAGAACAATACATAATTAGACTGGATATTTGACAGTGACACAACAATTTATATTTAAACTGTGGATAGAACAATACATAATTAGACTGGATATTTGACAGTGACACAACAATTTATATTTAAACTGTGGATAGAACAATACATAATTAGACTGGATATTTGACAGTGACACAACAATTTATATTTAAACTGTGGATAGAACAATACATAATTAGACTGGATATTTGACAGTGACACAACAATTTATATTTAAACTGTGGATAGAACAATACATAATTAGACTGGATATTTGACAGTGACACAACAATTTATATTTAAACTGTGGATAGAACAATACATAATTAGACTGGATATTTGACAGTGACACAACAATTTATATTTAAACTGTGGATAGAACAATACATAATTAGACTGGATATTTGACAGTGACACAACAATTTATATTTAAACTGTGGATAGAACAATACATAATTAGACTGGATATTTGACAGTGACACAACAATTTATATTTAAACTGTGGATAGAACAATACATAATTAGACTGTGGATAGAACAATACATAATTAGACTGTGGATAGAACAATACATAATTAGACTGTGGATAGAACAATACATAATTAGACTGTGGATAGAACAATACATAATTAGACTGGATATTTGACAGTGACACAACAATTTATATTTAAACTGTGGATAGAACAATACATAATTAGACTGTGGATAGAACAATACATAATTAGACTGGATATTTGACAGTAACACAACAATTTATATTTAAACTGTGGATAGAACAATACATAATTAGACTGGATATTTGACAGTGACACAACAATTTATATTTAAACTGTGGATAGAACAATACATAATTAGACTGGATATTTGACAGTGACACAACAATTTATATTTAAACTGTGGATAGAACAATACATAATTAGACTGGATATTTGACAGTGACACAACAATTTATATTTAAACTGTGGATAGAACAATACATAATTAGACTGGATATTTGACAGTGACACAACAATTTATATTTAAACTGTGGATAGAACAATACATAATTAGACTGGATATTTGACAGTGACACAACAATTTATATTTAAACTGTGGATAGAACAATACATAATTAGACTGGATATTTGACAGTGACACAACAATTTATATTTAAACTGTGGATAGAACAATACATAATTAGACTGGATATTTGACAGTGACACAACAATTTATATTTAAACTGTGGATAGAACAATACATAATTAGACTGGATATTTGACAGTGACACAACAATTTATATTTAAACTGTGGATAGAACAATACATAATTAGACTGGATATTTGACAGTGACACAACAATTTATATTTAAACTGTGGATAGAACAATACATAATTAGACTGGATATTTGACAGTGACACAACAATTTATATTTAAACTGTGGATAGAACAATACATAATTAGACTGGATATTTGACAGTGACACAACAATTTATATTTAAACTGTGGATAGAACAATACATAATTAGACTGGATATTTGACAGTGACACAACAATTTATATTTAAACTGTGGATAGAACAATACATAATTAGACTGGATATTTGACAGTGACACAACAATTTATATTTAAACTGTGGATAGAACAATACATAATTAGACTGGATATTTGACAGTGACACAACAATTTATATTTAAACTGTGGATAGAACAATACATAATTAGACTGGATATTTGACAGTGACACAACAATTTATATTTAAACTGTGGATAGAACAATACATAATTAGACTGGATATTTGACAGTGACACAACAATTTATATTTAAACTGTGGATAGAACAATACATAATTAGACTGGATATTTGACAGTGACACAACAATTTATATTTAAACTGTGGATAGAACAATACATAATTAGACTGGATATTTGACAGTGACACAACAATTTATATTTAAACTGTGGATAGAACAATACATAATTAGACTGGATATTTGACAGTGACACAACAATTTATATTTAAACTGTGGATAGAACAATACATAATTAGACTGGATATTTGACAGTGACACAACAATTTATATTTAAACTGTGGATAGAACAATACATAATTAGACTGGATATTTGACAGTGACACAACAATTTATATTTAAACTGTGGATAGAACAATACATAATTAGACTGGATATTTGACAGTGACACAACAATTTATATTTAAACTGTGGATAGAACAATACATAATTAGACTGGATATTTGACAGTGACACAACAATATATATTTAAACTGTGGATAGAACAATACATAATTAGACTGGATATTTGACAGTGACACAACAATTTATATTTAAACTGTGGATAGAACAATACATAATTAGACTGGATATTTGACAGTGACACAACAATTTATATTTAAACTGTGGATAGAACAATACATAATTAGACTGTGGATATTTGACAGTGACACAACAATATATATTTAAACTGTGGATAGAACAATACATAATTAGACTGGATATTTGACAGTGACACAACAATATATATTTAAACTGTGGATAGAACAATACATAATTAGACTGGATATTTGACAGTGACACAACAATTTATATTTAAACTGTGGATAGAACAATACATAATTAGACTGGATATTTGACAGTGACACAACAATTTATATTTAAACTGTGGATAGAACAATACATAATTAGACTGGATATTTGACAGTGACACAACAATTTATATTTAAACTGTGGATAGAACAATACATAATTAGACTGGATATTTGACAGTGACACAACAATTTATATTTAAACTGTGGATAGAACAATACATAATTAGACTGGATATTTGACAGTGACACAACAATTTATATTTAAACTGTGGATAGAACAATACATAATTAGACTGGATATTTGACAGTGACACAACAATTTATATTTAAACTGTGGATAGAACAATACATAATTAGACTGGATATTTGACAGTGACACAACAATTTATATTTAAACTGTGGATAGAACAATACATAATTAGACTGGATATTTGACAGTGACACAACAATTTATATTTAAACTGTGGATAGAACAATACATAATTAGACTGGATATTTGACAGTGACACAACAATTTATATTTAAACTGTGGATGACAATACATAATTAGACTGATATTTGAGACACAAATTATATTTAAACTGTGATACATAATTGTTTGAAAAATGAACACTTTAAAGACAGAAATTTTATCAATCAACATTGAAAGGATGTAATCAGTTCTTATATGCCTATATAATGTTAGTTTAGTTGTCAGATCATCATCACTAAACATCAAACTAATTAGTCTATAAGTGCTCCGATTTCATCCTCAGTGTGTGGCAACTAATGACACCAATTCTGCATTGGTTTACTATACTTATTTGACTTCCAGTAAAGTTCTCTTGTCTAGCTACACAACATTTTATTTGGTTTCCATGCAGTCTGGTAAGTGTTGCAGACCCCCACAATTTCTTGAATAATTTACACCTCTCTCTTCCTTAGTGAATTCAGAATATCAGCCAGGTCCATTGCTTCCCCACTTTCTACAGAAGTCCCACACATTCTCCTCACTATAATATTTGAAAGAAACAACGAAACATAAGCAAGACCACAAAGATGTGGAAATAATAAACACAAGAAAAGGAATATCGATAAAGAAGGAAACAAAAAGAAGGAAACAAAAAGAAGGAAACAAAAAGGAGGCAGTAATAGAAACAAGAAAAACAAGTAGTGAATAATTGTGAGTATGAAAACTCTCTCCCTCTCTCTCTCTCTCCACGATCCCGTGTAAGAAAACTGATAACTAAGTTATCTAAGGTACAAAAAGATACCTACTAGAAAGAATATTCTAGGCTGCATCTCTTTCCGTGATAACTTTTGAAGCTCACCTTGCTTGACGAGAACCTGGATAGATATAGATAATTGATATAATATGTGAGTCAAACAGATATAGACAAGAGAACAAGATAATGTGGCTAAGACTTTGTCTTGTGTTTCAAAAGTCATGTGTTTGAATCCAGACCACACCGTTTGCTAACAGTGCAGTTTTTCCAAGAGACCCATAGTATTGTTGCAGGAGCTACAGAGTTCGTGCTTTGTGCTATACTCTTGGCAGGTGGCGTTGCCATTTCTGATGAGAGGGACGGAGCCATATGGGGTAAAACCCAGCAAAATGAAGTCAATCCTTCGACTTTAGATGCTTTAAGAAGCTGAATAAAGGACAAGATATAGAGGGAATAAATAATATACAGAATACTCTACTTCTTCGTGTTCATTCTTCGCAGCCAATTTTATCATTCTTACTGTGATATATAATTGATCGTTGACAAGAACGACTGACATTGAACCCCTGTTGAAATTAGGCCCCTACTTTGTGTATGGTACCATACACAGTGTAGTCAGGTACCATTTTTCTCCTATGGGAAATGTTTTGAGTCTGTCTCGGTGGCAGTCAGTCCCCCACACTTCCCTCATGTATACAGGTTCTCTTTTACGATCCGTTTCGTCATATATTTGGGCTTGGATCTGCACCAAAGAGTCGTTAGTACTGCAGCCTTTTTGACTAAACGGCGTACCTTTTGCATCGTATGATGAACACATACAGAATATAAAATAGAATAACAAACGTGTCAGTTATATGTTAATTAAATAAATGTATACATAAATAGTTTAGTGTGTCGTATTTGATTGATAGGAACATCATCATTGCACTTCGGTGAGTAGCCATGTGTGCTCTGATCTCTTTCTTACATAGGAAGATTTCAGCGGCAGTGCTTGAACTCCGTAGCACCAGCGAGGGTCCTCAATGTAATTTAGAAGATGATGGAAGACATTTTGTAAGAATTTAATTTGTAATCTTTCGAATGAATTTTGCCCGGACATAGGACTAAGCACCTATGTGGATGTGATCGGCTTTCCAGCCTGCTCTTCTCGATTTTGAACTGCCAAGTGTTCTTTTACATGCTCAACTTGAACACAAGACCTACGTTTTATCGTCCTTCTCCGATAGAACTCGATCTCACCTAGACTGAGATCAAGGACCTCTAAAAAAAATATCCAGATGACTGTATGAGGGCGAACCAGCACCCTTGGAATGAGAGGTAGGTACTTAACATCTACGTCACAGTAAAACTATTTGAAAGATCAATATTCTGTTGGCATTAGTTTTGGAATGAGAGGTGAGTACTTAACATCTACGTCACAGTAAAACTATTTGAAAGATCTATATTCTGTTGGCATTAGTTTTGGAATGAGAGGTGAGCACTTAACATCTACGTCACAGTAAAACTATTTGAAAGATCAATATTCTGTTGGCATTAGTTTTGGAATGAGAGGTGAGTACTTAACATCTACGTCACAGTAAAACTATTTGAAAGATCAATATTCTGTTGGCATTAGTTTTGGAATGAGAGGTGAGCACTTAACATCTACGTCACAGTAAAACTATTTGAAAGATCAATATTCTGTTGGCATTAGTTTTGGAATGAGAGGTGAGTACTTAACATCTACGTCACAGTAAAACTATTTGAAAGATCAATATTCTGTTGGCTTTTGTAATTATATAGTATTAAAACTAAATTTCGAATTTTCAATTTAAATGTTGTATCAATCCTAACATATGCCAGCGAGAGTTGGAAAATGACTAAAGATATAGAAAGCAAGTTGAATGCATTTGAAAATAGATGTCTCGAAAAATAATGAATATAAAATGGAATGAATTCAGAAGAAGTGATGAAATCAGAGACATGTCTGGTCAACCACTAGTGACAACTGTTGTAAGAAAGAGAAGATGGAGATATGTTGGGCACACCTTGAGGAGAAATGATCAATGAATATCAAAGCAGGCATTGAAGTGGGATGCAAAGGGTTCAAGAAAGAGAGGTCGACCTAAAGAGACCCTAAAACGAACTTTGCTGAGAGAGGCAGGAAATATCGGTCTCAGTTCCATGGAGGAGATTGAGCAAGTTGCCCAGGATAGAGCGGTATGGAGAAATTACTTGCAGGCCTTATGTAACGTATAACGGTACGAGAGGAATTATTATTATTATATTAGTAATTGTGAGAATTAGCTATGTACATAAATACATTTTGGATGAATTCTATTGAACTCAAAGAATGGAATAAATTTTATGGATTGTCAAGGTGGTAAGTAGAACTTTTGCATTTGAAATGGAAAAAAATACTTAGAGAAAACTGAACAGAATAAATATTTATGCACTCAAAGCACAACTATAGGTGCTCAACCCTTTTGTGCTAACCAACAGCCTCATCAGCAGAACACTTACAAAGTAGTTCACTCAGAAAGTTTGGGTACCCATTTTCAGCTGGATGACTGGAGAATAGACTACTTGGAACTGAACACAGTACATTCACTACTCATTGTACTATGTCGACTTTTCTATATTAACTTCATAATATTAAGAAGATAATATTGCAAAGTGCAATAAATTCGATGCCGTCAGTAAAAAGACACGAACAGTCGGAGATGATTATGGAATGAGGCATCCCTGCAAAGGGGAGAAGAAGAATACCACAGATTCAGGATGTAATGGTTGGTTTGAGAAAAGCGGCCTCTTCAGAGGTGGGACATCATGCCTATGAGAGAGAAAATCAGAAGGACTGTTAGGGTGGCAAAGTTCTGCTCTGGACTTGATGATGACGATGAACTAAAAAATAAGATCATTTCGGTTCTTTTATTCACTTTTCTTAAAGTTAAATATATCAACAAGTACTGTTTTTACAACAGAAACACACACAAAATTTGAGAAAAACTTACTCTTCCAGGCTGAATGACCTCAAACTGTCCTATCAATGACCTTTGTACTTCCATAAGTTTCTGGAGATTATCCTGCCATTCAGACAGAAAAGCAAGCAGTGTTAACATTAAATGTGAGATAAACCTGGCCACAAACCAGTTTATAACAAAAGTGATCCCTACCACAAACCAGTTTATGACAAAAGTGATCCCTACCACAAACCAGCTTCTGACAAAAGGGATCCCTACCACAAACCAGCTTCTGACAAAAGTGATCCCTGCCACAAACCAGCTTTTGACAAAATTAATCCCTGCCACAAACCAACTTTTGACAAAATTAATCCCTACCACAAACCAGCTTCTGACAAAAGTGATCCCTGCCACAAACCAGTTTCGGACAAAATGGATCCCTGCCACAAACCAGTTTATGACAAAAGTGATCCCTGCCACAAACCAGTTTCGGACAAAATGGATCCCTGCCACAAACCAGTTTATGACAAAAGTGATCCCTGCCACAAACCAGTTTCAGACAAAATGGATCCCTGCCACAAACCAGTTTATGACAAAAGTGATCCCTGCCACAAACCAGTTTATAACAAAAGTGATCCCTGCCACAAACCAGTTTATGACAAAAGTGATCCCTACCACAAACCATTTTCTGACAAAAGCGGTCCCTGCCACAAACCAGCTTCTATCTCAAATGTTTATGCAAGCTGTATATTTTTTAATAATTAAAAAGTAAAGGGACCCCCCTTTTCATACCTAGAGATATATATAGGGTAATACTTTGTTAGACTTGTATTGTTCATTGACTATCGGCACACGATGGGTAATGGGGTCAACATCATGCCGGCTGACTTTACTTTCCAGTACTTTTCCTGGTACCCAATTGAGGCTGGGTCAACCTGAGAGCCATTACGGTAGCAAAAATATTTCCATGCACACTTTGGAATTGACTCCAGAGATACCTCTGTGGTCAGAGAAGGCACGCATGTATGGCGGGGGACACTGATAAGGAAAGCATGCCTTCACGCAAAAATCAGTCAGAAGTGCCAAGCACCCTGACTACACCTGAATTCATAGCGGCCGAATGCAAGAAGAAGTAGAAGACTCCAGAAAAATATGAAAAACAAAGAAATCAATGTGAAATTCTTACCCCATGTCTCATACAGTCATTAGCATGGTCTGCGACTTCACTGACAATACTGAGAGCAGCTGGTATGAGGAAATAGAGACAAAATTCCAGCTTAAAGTGAATAATTGTATCCAAGTAAATTATACAATTTCAATGCATTCATAATTTGTGTGGCTAAGTGGTTATGTCTTTGTCTTGTGCTCCGAAGGTCGTGGGTTAGAATCTGAACCACGCCTTTCTGGTCACAAGTTAATTTTGTCAGAGACCCTAGGATTATTGCAGGAGCTATGGGGTTCGTGATTTATGCAATACTTTCGGCAGGTTACATGCCATATCTGTGGAGAGGAGCCAAGTCTTTGTCCTATGTTCCGAAGGTTGTGGGTCCAAATCCGGACCGCACCTTTCTGGTCATGAATTAATTTATTTCAGAGGCCCCTAGGATTGTTGTATGAGCTACAAAGTTCCATGCTTTGTGCAATACTCTTGGCAGGTGGCATGCTATTTCTGTCAAAAGGGACCAAGCAAATATGGAGTAAAACCTGGTGTAATCAAGTCAATCCTTTGACTATAGATCAACTTTTACAGTTCTAGTAGCATAACACTTACACAGAAAAACTTTAGTAAATATTTAATATTTTCCCCGAACTAAGAAACCCTGAGTACTCCATTTTCTGTTGGGTGATTAAAGAATTGACAGTCTTGGGAATTGAACATTATAAGAAGGTTACAAAGACCTTTCATGCATACCATTGCTTACTTGAGTATCAGCACTGTTGTCACATAAAGAGATACCGCTAAAAACTTACGAAAATCTTATAAGAACGATTTTCTGGCCAACACTATATTACCAGTGTCAAACATGGCCAATAACAACAGGTAATGAGCGAAAAACCATAGTGACAGAGATTAGGTGCTTTTCGAAAAGCTGCAGGTGTGATAGTAAAAGACAAAATTAGAAATGAAGAAATCTAGAAGAAGACTGGATGTGAAACCAGTCATGCAATTCATAAAGAACAGATTAAATGGTTTGGACACCTGACAAGAATGTCCTGGTATTGCCTACCACAGAGAGCCACATAGAAAAAGTATATCAAGTAACGAGTAAAAAGAAGACCACGGAAAAGATGGAGCGACGAAAATGAATAACAGCTTACAAGTGCTCCCCACCCAACACTTCTATAAAATATGTAAAATGGTGGAAGAGAAAAGAATCAACTAAAAAAAAAACAAATTAAAAAAAATAGACATTAAATTAACGTAACATTTCAACTTACTGATTGTGTCTTTGTAGTCTGGAGATTGCTCCTGCAGCTGTTTCAGATAGTCTTCAAATAGATTTGTATAATATAATATTAATCTCAACATTCATTGAAATCTCAACATCAATGACAGTCAATCATTTTTGTCTCATATTTTCTACTGAAACATACAACTGTGAAACATGGACATTTAGTAAATAAGTTTTGAATCAAAATATTTCAGGACACTGCAGGCTCAACCATCACATGCACAGAATAAAGCCTGCGCAGACTGCACAGTGTGCATGTCAGACAGAAACACAGACTTCAGAGCACATCCTGCAGTCATGTCCATCATACAAACACCAACGAAATGAATCATGGCCTCATGAACAAAGCTTACAGAGCAAGCTATGGAAGGAACTCCAAATGACATGCAGCTTCATAGAGGCATCCCATCTCACGGTTTAGGCAGGCATACGAACCGAACGCAAAGAAGAAGTTTACAGAGTAAGCTATGGGGAACTCTCAAAGAACTCCAACTGACATGCAGTTTCATAGAGGCAACCCATCTCATGGTTTAGACGACCATACAAAACCGAACGCAATGAAGAAGAATCCTATATATGTCTTTGAATATAAATGCTGTAGAGAAATTCTTAAAATATCACGAACACACACAACAACAAAATAAATCCATAACACAAGAATTAAACATTTAAGATGGCTGGCTTTTAAAAAAACCATCCTTCTTCTTTCTTTCTTCTGTCATCTATTCCTGTTTTGCCTCACAGCGTCAGGATATGAAGATATTTCTAGAACAGGCTTTTGTGTGTGCTTCATAAACATTGTTTTTCACTGCCTCTGTTATATCTGATGTCTATCTTTCTAATGGACAGCATTTTGCTTTGTGGGAGAACCTTTGCTCTTTGAGGTGCACTGTCTGGTGATAATCTGCTTATATGGCGGAACTATTTAATTTGTTGTTTCTTGATGAAGTTCAGTACTGATGTTGTAGGATAAGCACAAGGAGTTTTTTTTAAGAACCCCAGAGGAAGCAACGGAAGTAACGAATATGAGAATGGCTCATTGGTTGTGTTCGTAAAAATGCTCGTATTGCTAGGCTAGGCGATTGGTGTCGTGAGGACTAGGGTAAGTGGTTCGAGTCCCGTATTTGTCTATTTGTTTTTTCTGAAGCTCTTAATACCTGTACACTGTTTATTTGTTGATCATACTGATGTTGTACCCACTTATTTTCCTGATGTCTTCATTTCTAAACAGGTCTCTTCTTGATACTCCCAGCATTCTGCGTAGACACTTCATCTCCATCATGAATAGTTTTCTTCTATCCTTTGATGTCAGCGTCCAATTAAAAAGTATGGGACATTGAAATGTAAAGTATTTTGATCAAATAAAACTTCATGAAGGTTTGGAGAAGACAATCACAGAAGGGTGTATACCAGGGAATAGAAAAAAGGGAAGACCGAAGAGATGACAAGTGAATGATACGATAAAAGAATTGAAAAATTGCAAATGGATGCATCAGGTGCAAGGCATCTTGCATATGACAGAGAGGTAGTTAGAGAAAATGTCATGGGACAGAAGTTCCATGATGGACATGAAGGACCCCTTTTTCATATTGTATGGTATATTGGAGAATACAGTGTTAGACCCATAGTTTTTTCATTGACCATCAGCCCACGAAGGGTTTTGCTTTACTTCCAAGTCCTTTTCTGATACTCAGCTGACGCTTGGTCAATTTAAGAGACATTATGGACTAAAAATTTCCTTCCACTGTGGAATTGAAATTGGACCACACTCCTAAGAAGCAAGTGCACTAACCACTATGCTTTTGTGCAGTACTGTAAACATATTTTCATACATTGGGGCACATCTGACTGACGGTTATGGAAATGCAGGCGGCATGTGACATATGCAATACTACTATTATTAATATAACAATTGTGATATTAATAACAATATTAATATAGTTTACATGCTGAAGTTTTCTTCAGTGAAAAATGCAAGAGTTCAGTTAGAGGGGTAGAAGAATAGTTACAAAATAAAACCAGATTGTAAAAGTGGGAAGGCAGTGTTTATCCCTTTAGCTGCTAAGGACGTGTATAGACGTTTTCCCATTCACTGTTAAAGACATGTTAACATGTTTGTTATTATCTCTCCTCTTTAGGCTAAAGACGTGTTAACAAGTTATACATTTCTACTGTCACTGCTATAGATATACATTCACGTTCGTGACCTAGAAACAAAGATTAGCTATTTTTAGCTCCGTCTTCGGAAAGTATGTAGCAGCGAAAGGGTTATGGGTGTGCTACCAAAAAAATCCCTAAAAATAGTTTGTTTTCTTGAAATCTGATTAACCTTAAAGCTGACGGAGTAAAATAGGATGCCATGAATGTATATGATTCGTTTGCCATGGCGCCTGCGGACTCAGTGTTGAACAGTGCTGCTATGTCAGCTCTCTTGTAAGGGATGTGCTATTGCGGCTCTCACAAAAGGGATGTGCTATTGTAGCTCTCACGTAAGGGACACATGCTAATGAATAACGATGATGCAAACCTACCTTGCAGTAATAGTTTGTACTGAGGAATCCTCTGAATAGGTTTCAGCATATAGTGCTTCAAAGCTAGTCTTGCACATCTAGGGCTCATCTTAAGATCAAAGACAAAATATGAAATTTATTTGTTTTGAAAGTTGGATCTAAACTTCTCCTAACTCCCATGAAGCATAAGGCATCAACAAATTTCATCCAACCAGATCTGTCTTGAACAAGCCATCTTAGTTAATTCCAGGTCTTTCCCACCTCTTCGTTTCCTCCGTCTACAGTTCGTCTCCATGTCTTTCTAGGTCACCCCTTACCTGTCTTGGCTCCCAGTTCCACGGAAGCCACATGTGGGTGTCTGGTCTTCTGAATTCTTAATGTATGTCCCAACCACTTCCATATCCTACGTTTTATTTCCTTGTTGATATTGTTGATGCCTGTGTGCCAGGTGATCTCAGTATTTGGTATTCTCAGGTCCCAACAAATTCAGATAATTCTTCTGAAGTATCTTCCCTCAAAACTTCTTACGTGACAGTCTTAGGATCTACAGTACTTGTAGCTAAACTGTGTTATCATTTTCAGTTTGGAATATCTTCATTACACTCTGTAATGTCCTTAGATGCTCCGATTCTCTTTGCAATATCTCCAAGTGCGTCCAATGACTAACCGTACCAGTTCGATGTTGATTGCTGAGCCTAGTCATATACCTGTTATGCTGTTCTTTTCTGGCCACTTCAATATTCAATCCAAGCTCTTGCAATCTAGCAGTTGTCATGAATTGGTTAAGATGAAAATCCTCTTTTCTGCCATACTCTATGTGGGTGTTCAGAATGTCAGCTCTATGCAATGGCTGAGCCCCCGATTTGGTGGCAAAGCCAGCCAGCTTGACTGCTCTCTCATTGCCATCGACACCCATGTGCTCTGGAACAAAGATGAGTGTTAATTATGCAAATTGTTGACGCTTGTAATGATTCAGTCCATTGCCTGGGCACCAAACCAGCCTCCACCTTTAGTGTCATAGTCAATGAAACACTCAGAGAGCACACATGAGTTTAGTTTTGTCACTCCAGTCAGAAATGGTTATGAGATGGTCATTTATAATAGGTATGTATATGTTACAAAATTAAGAAGCAATTTTTTCAGCAAATGGAAGAATTAATAATAAAATTCATCATGGATGCAATAAAGCAAATCAAATCATAGAAAAAAATGGCGTTTATTTTGAAATGCAAGCATGATCACAAAAAGAGTATTGTACAACACAATCTGTCTCCCAACATTATGCTATCAGTGCCAAACATGGAAACTCACATCAAATGATAGAACAAAGCTAGTCACGACAGAGATGAAATTACACAGAATGCTGGGAGTATAAAAAAGAGACCTGTTTAGAAATGAAGACATCAGGAAAAAGTGGGTACAACATCAGTACTGAGCTTTATCAAGAAGCAACAAATTAAATGGCTCGACCACACAAGCAAATTACCAACAGGTAGTGCACCACAGAGAGCAATGTTACTTCGATACAGTTGATACAAAGCAAAAGGCAGTCAACGAAAAAGGTGGACCTCAGAGATAACAGAGGCGGTAGAAAAACAATGATTATGAAGCGCACACAAAAGTCCATTCTAGAAATCTCTTCTTATCCTGACACTGTGACGTAAAGCAGTGAGACTCAAATTATCTAACTAATGTTACAAATGTTGAGACTAACCTCAAATTATCTAACTAATGTTGCAAATACTGAGACTAACCTCAAATTCTCTAACTAATGTTGCAAACTCTAACTAATGTTGCAAATGCTGAGACTAACCTCAAATTCTCTAACTAATGTTGCAAATGCTGAGACTAACAACAAATTCTCTAACTAATGTTGCAAATGCTGAGACTAACCTCAAATTCTCTAACTAATGTTGCAAATACTGAGACTAACCTCAAATTCTCTAACTAATGTTGCAAATGCTGAGACTAACAACAAATTCTCTAACTAATGTTGCAAATGTTGAGACTAACAACAAATTCTCTAACTAATGTTGCAAATGTTGAGACTGACCTCAAATTCTCTGGCTAATGTTGCAAATACTGAAACTGACATCAAATTCTCTGGCTAATGTTGCAAATACTGAAACTGACCTCAAATTCTCTGGCTAATGTTGAAAATGCTGAGACTAACAACAAATTCTCTGGCTAATGTTGCAAATACTGAGACTAACCTCAAATTCTCTGACTGATGTTGCAAATGCTGAGTTTTTCTTGCAGGCATCCTCCAACATAGCTGATGCATTCTCAAAGTTGCGTATGTATGAAGAGTATAGTTTTAGGAAAGGTCCCTTCTTGATAAATATGTCCGCCAGTCTGGGGTTTGTGTCCCTGGCAAAAAAATTAACATTTGTTTCAGCAAATAATTCAAATTTTACAATAGTATAGGAAATAAAAATTTCAGATTAAGTTCAGCAAACAAATCAAACTGAAGCTGTAATCTTTCTTCTTCGTTTGTCGTCACACTGTTAAGGGGCTGTTGCCCAGTGTTGTGGTTTTCTGTTTTTTTCATGCAATGCTCTAGTGGCTTGGGTAATAGTTATTTTTGCTTTTTGACAGGATTCTGCTATGTCATCTAACCATTTTTTTTGGTCTTCCTCTCGCCTTCTTTCCTATTGTAGAAGACTGTATACAGTAGAGTTTGGTTGCATTCTTTTCAAGTGGCCGAACCACTTCATTCTTTGTTTCTCAATTTAATTCAAGCAAGGTTCTGTGCCAACTTTCTTATGCTAATGTTCTGTTGTAGAAGACTCTGTTTACAGTAGAGTTTGGTTGCATTCTGATCAAGTGGCCGAACCACTTTATTCTTTATTTCTCAATTTAATTCAAGCAAGGCTCTGTGCTAACTTTATTTCTTATGCTGATGACTGTCTTTTCTGCTGTTGTTGATATAAGCTGTAACATTCTGGTGTTGTTGGTATAAACTGTAACAGAGTAATAACAATAAAATGTAGGTTCAGCAGAAGGAACAAATTAAAGAAGAGAATAGGGATAACAGCTTTGGTTCAGGATGGATAAATTGAAGAAGATTTGTAGCAAAAATGAGATGGACATCAGAGGGTAAACACAAAATTTAAGATTGGCAATTCCGCCATGTGTACAGACACACGACTGCAACATACTTCAAGACTGCCCAGAATATGATTCACTGAGGCAAACTCACTGGCCTAACGAAACAACACTTGACAGAAAACTACACAGACCTCTGTGTGAGCTACAAAAGACAGTGAAGTTCATATAGGAGACAACATTGAATATATAGACAATATTTTAAGCGAACGAAAGGAAGAGGGTAAACAAAAATATGGAAGACCAAAACGACCTTGAGGAGAACTGTAGAACAAGAAGTGAAAGAAATGAACCACAGCCGAAAATACACAATACAGAGGACAGTCAAGAACATATAATAATTGCACACATTTGTTGCTATCCTAAGCACCGAGGGCATCACAGGCAAGATAGAAAGAGAAAAATGAATGACAGCTGGAGCACAATACAGAGGATGACTAAGAACATATAATAATTGCACACATTTGTTGCTGTCCTAAGCACCGAGGGCATCACAGGCAAGATAGAGAGAGGAAGAAAGAGAATGTAAGATATATTTGATGATTGAATTAAAGCACTACTCACTGTTATACATGAGCTTTCTTAACATTCACTGAAGATAACCATATTATAACAAGTAAACAAAACAAAAGTGTACACTTGCACAATATTAGTTATCTTACTGCTTCATTTGCCTCTGTGGTGCTGGGGCCCACAAGGGAAGCAAAGAATAGTACCACTGCAACCTACAAGGCATGTCATAAGAGGCAACTGATATAGGACCCAGGGAAGCTACCCTAGTAAATAAAAAGCATAGCAGAAATCGGATGTGCTGGCCTACATGTAGGTGAATAACTGGCCCAATATAAAAATCGCTTTTAGGCTCAGATCACATACAAATCACAGAGTAGTCAACAAGTGGTCGATATGGAGCATTCGAAGAAGAAGAAGACTGCTTCATAGTTATGGCGAAACACGTAAACACACAGTACTGTAGTTTTCATCATCATCAGGTGCTGTCTCCACATCGAAGGTTGGCTGCAATGAATCTCCCGCATCCTCTGTCTTTCGCCTTGGTGTTGCACACTGCCAGACTGTAACCTGTCCATTTCTAAAATTTTCCCTCCCACTTATTTCTCGGTCTTCCTCTTGCTCTTCCCCCCCTCAACTTTCCCTCTAGTAAATGTTTTATCATGGTGGCATGTCTTTTTATGTGCCCAAAATACTTTACTTGTCTGAATTTTATTTCTCTTAATAATTGTTTCTTCATGCCTATTTTTCCTAAAACTTGTTTATTTGTCTGTTTTTCTGTCCATGAAACTCTGCCTATTCTTCTATATATCCACATCTCAAATGTAGTTTTACAAAGTACAAAAACAATACATAGCGACGTTATGACAAAAATGCCTTTATCAAGTAAAGGATACACAAGAAGTAAAGAAATTCAGACTTCCTATGGACTACTGTTGCCTTGTAGTTTGATTGGGGACAATCAAAAAGACCGGTTCGCTGGGCAGATGGTGCTCATAAACCCAGGAGGGCAGGCCATCTAAGGGCCGCTGCCCTAAAATAAAATAGCAACCTGCTGCCTTGCAGGTTTGGCTGGGGACAGCAAAAGGCTAACGGAGAGCGAACCAGTAAACGCTGGTTGAAACCAAACACACCACCGAAGGATAAGCACCAGAGCTCCAATTGGTACTGAAGGTTGTGAACGTATACCCGTTCTTGGTATTAAAGCTGTTTATATATCACATTTGAATGATAAAAATGGCTTAAGAAAGATCGAGAGATAGAGACTTCCTATACACCAGACATAACATATACAGTCAGAAAATATATCCCTAACGGCCATAAATAAAAAGATTTTAGGACAGTTAAGGATTGATTGTCTGACTGTATTATGTTATGTCTGCTGTATAGGAAGTCTGAATTTCATCGTTTCGTGTGTATTCTTTGCTTGATAAAGACCTTTTGGTTGAAACATCGGTGTATATTGTTTTTGTACTTTGTAAAACTACAGTACTTTGTTTTTAAGTGTTTTACCCTTGCTACATAGTTTTACTGTAGTCTATTTTTATATAGATAATAAAAGGAACCCTTTCATACCTCGTGGTATATAGGTCAAAACAGTGTTAGGCCTGTATTTTTCATTGACCGTCGGCACACGATGGGTGATGTGGTCAGCATCACGCCGGCCGCCTTTACTTTCCCAGAGCATGTCTGGTACCCAGTTGAGGCTGGGTCGACCTGAGACCGTCGCGGTCGGGAAAATTCCAGGCGCATTGCGGAGCTGAACCCAGACCACCAGCCTTGCAGAGCGAGTTCACTAACAACTACGCTACAGCGGCTCTCTTATATCGATAATGCTTCATAATTAAGGAGTTAATTTACCATTTTTCTATACGTTCGTTCAGATCCTTTAACAGTTCTTCATTTAAATTTTGAAGCTGCGGCAGAAAGTCAAGGATTCTGTTCAATGTCTCTGCTGGTACAACAGGATGACCCAGTTTCTCGGCTGCTCTGGACACATGAACCCGAAACTCCTGGAATAAAAGGGAAATAATTTAGACTTGTTTTTGGAATAGAAATGAAAAGGAAAAGAAAATCCTGGCATATCCTTTACAGGACATCTGCATCAACCACAGTAAACGAATCATTGATTTTCCTAGGTACCACTTATACGTTTAGTAGTCTGTCATTACTTTCTGAACGTGAGGTCTATTTTTACCAATCGAAAAATTCAGGGGGAACAAATTTGCTTGCAAACTGCATGCCGCAGAGTTTGAACCAGGTGCTCTTGGGTTGTGATCGAGCTCACTACTGCTAGGCCACAGACACCCACATGACTGTAAATTATTTGTAGAATAGATTGGCAATAACCCAACCATACTTTTGAAATAGAAGAACAATAAAAGTTTTACTTCTAAAATTGTGGAACAAAAGAGAAATAAATAGTCGTGTTCCATGTTTCTGGCTTTCTCACATCTCAGACTAGTGTCTAACAGATTCGATAGGCAGCGGATGAGAAAGGTCTGGACTTTCAAAGGAGCCATGGAGAAGAACTGTAGAATGAATGTTGAAAGATAATGGCCTGACATGGGAAACACTTAAAAAAATGGCGGCAGAATGGCGACAATGGGAATCTCTTGTGGAAACCATATGTGTCAAACGGGACACAAAGAGGATATCTTATTTTCTTTATTTTCTCAAACCCTGTTTTACTCAGGTCTGTCAGGTTTCCCCAAAGCTTACCTTTTTTAGGTCGACTGGGTGTGACCAATGTTGCTTCTTAGCTCACCCAGGAGAGGAGACAGTTTTGCAGGACATGCTCCGGTGTCTGTTCAGCATTCAAAGAGATGTTTGACTTATTCCTAGTCTGTTTAAGTGTCTGTTGAGTCTGCAGTGTCTTGTACGTAGATGAAATATAACAACCTGGTCTGTTCTGTTTTGAGAAAGTCTTTCCCATAATCATATCCAGTCTCTGTCTTCCAGTCTAATGTAGATTTTCTCGCAATATGATTTGATTTATCTTTAAGAAATGGACAGGTTACAGTCTGGCATAACGCAACACCAAGGCGAAAGACAGAGAATACTGGAGAGATTCATTGCAGCCAATCTACGATGTGGAGACGGCACCTGATGATGATTTGATTTGCTTTATTGCATCTACGATTAAATATTTATTGCTATAATCTAATTTATGCTCATAGTATGATAACAAAAAGGATATAGATCTCTTGACATAAAAAAGATGCAATTCAACATCTTCAGAAATCGACAGTTTTGATAAAATAATAACTAACAATCTTATGTCGTCGTAAGAAAAGGTAAGCTCACCAAGTTTAGCAGACGAAGGACATCAACAAATGTGCTCTCGGATGATACAATTTCTTTTGCAATGAAGAAAACTTTCTTGGCTTTTCTTTGTGCCTAAGTGTGAAGACATAGTGACATTTGAAACATGATCTGAGTATAATAATAGTATTATCAATATCAGGGAAGACTGCAGTCAAATTATGTAGCAAAGGCGAAACACGTAAAAACAAAGTACTGTAGTTTTACAAAGTACAAATACAATATACAGTGACACTTTGACCAAAGAGCTTTTATCAAGAAAAGGATACAAGAGAAACAAATAAATTCAGACTTCTCATACGGCAATAATAATCAAATATATACATCGCATATAAACATTTAACATATACATTTTTACGTGTTTTGCCATTAAAATAACAGTACAGTAACAATTTGTTTGGGTCATCCCACTTAGCGGTACAATACCACACATGTATATATAGATAGCGCCAGAGTGTTTACCTGGGCCCAAATTTGGGGTGTAAAGAATAGAACCACTATTACCTACCACGCATGTTGTAAGAGGCGGCTAAGGAGGTTTGGCCGAAATCGGATGCACATGTCCTAAACATGTAAAAGTCTATGCATTTAGGGGCCTACCAAACCAATATGCAACGTATACACGTTCTTGGTAAAGATCAAACATATCACAAAGAGTGATTAAAATTGGTCGTAAGAACGAACGCAAAGAAGAAGTATATAGATAGGATGGCCAATTCCTGCCCTCATTTGTGGAATGCTGAGTGTAGGAAATGAACCCACAACCTTTTTTGTATACCAATGTGATAAGTCGTCCGAGTGGTTACCGGGGCCCAAATTTTGTAAAGAATAGAACCCCTGTTACCTGCCACACATGTCATAAGAGGCTACTAAGGAGGTTGGGCGTGGGGCTAGCTACCCCACCCCATAAAACACTAGATGGTTACAGAAACCACAACCAGGAAAATTCATAGCTCGCCACCCGAGGAAGAAGATCCCCACAAGGAGGGACCCAGTGAAATTCATAGCTTGCCACCGAGGAAGAAGAAGGGCCCCACAAGGAGGGACCCGGTGAAATTCATAGCTCGCCACCCGAGGAAGAAGATCCCCACAAGGAGGGACCCGGTGAAATTTATAGCTTGCCACCCGAGGAAGAAGATCCCCACAAGGAGGGACCCGGTGAAATTCATAGCTCGCCACCCGAGGAAGAAGATCCCCACAAGGAGGGACCCGGTGAAATTCATAGCTCGCCACCCGAGGAAGAAGAAGGGCCCCACAAGGAGGGACCCAGTGAAATTCGAAAACAGCATCACAAAACAGGCTCTCTGATGGAGCCCCCCCAGGAAAATGGGGAGAGAGTGGAGAGACCTGGAAAAGATGGCCTTGGATAGGCGGGTTTGGAAGGCCTTGGTTGCGGACTTATGCTTCTCTAGGGGCGAAGGGTGAAGATGAATGTGATAAGTGAGCATTTTAATTCTATCTCAATCGTCTAAATATGAAGGAATGACCTAATTGCACCGGGTGTCCCCATATGACTGTCCCTGTTGGCAGAAATAGCATGTTATCTACAGAGAGTGTTGCACAAAGCAAGGCGCACACTTCTTCGACGCGGTTCATCAGACCGTGATGCAGGTAGAGCTGCAAGGATGGAACAAAAACTTCAAAATAGACAGGCAGTAAAACTTCCCACAAGTGCAAGCATTCTTTGTCCACTTTGTACAAAAACATTTCAAGCCAGCATCGGGCTCACAAGTCATCACAAGAAATCTTATGTGTTAATTCTCCTCTTCTTTTCCACCATTTACTTCTTTATAGAAGTGTTGGGAGGGAAATGTAGTGATCGTGTGTGTGCTTGTTTTAAGGCACTTTGTAAGATGTTATTCATTTTCGTGAATTGCATGACTGGTTTCACATCCAGTCTTCTTCTGATTTCTTCATTTCTAATTTTGTCTCTTATTGTCACACCTGCAGCTCTTCTAAGACACCTCATCTCTGTCGTTATGATTTTCCGCTCATTAGCTGCTGTTATTGGTTATGTTTGACACTGGTAACATAGTGTTGGCCAGAAAATAGTTCTTATGAGATTTGCTTTAGTTGTTAGCGGTATCTCTTTATGTGACAACAGTGGTGTTTACTGTCCCAGTACCTGGTTAGCTTTTGTGCAACGATTGCTGATTTCGCTATCAATACTTCAATCTGCTGTGAAAATTGCTCCTAAGTATTTGGCCTCAATTGTTTGTTTTATGTCTACGTTCTGGAGTTTTATTGTAAGGTTTTCTGGTTGTCTACTTATTGCCATTGTCTCTGTCTTTATTATATTTATTTTTATGTTGTACTCCTCACCCTTGATGTGTCAATAATACGGTATATAAAGAGTTGAGGCAAGAAAACAGCTATTCACACAGATTATCTGCTCTGGCACATATAATACTTACATATATCTCTTCCTCGTCTTGTTCTGGCTCTGTATCTGTTCCTGAACTTACAATCTCCTCCATGTTCTGCGACTCAAACACTTGACTGTTCTCTTCGTGATCAATGCCTGAACTTGGTTGACTGGCAGCAGCTGACAGTAGATGATCTGAGAAAGAGTTTGATGAATCTGATACTTCTGCAGATGGTGCTGCGATTGGAATTTGCAGCTCAGGAATCCGTGTTGAATAATCTTTGGAAGTTATATTTAACTCAGCTGAGATAACTCTGCTGTCATCTTTTTCAGTTGAGATAACTCTGTTGTGATCGTTTTCAGTTGAGGTAACTCCGCTATGATCTTCATCAGCAGAGGTAACTCCGCTATGATCTTCATCAGCAGAGGTAACTTTGCTGTGATCGTCATCAGCTGAGGTAGCTCTGCTGTGAACTTCATCAGCTGAGGTAACTCTGCTATGATCACTAATAGTTGAGGTAACTCTACTGTGATCTTTATTTGTCCCAAATTCATCAGCTACTACTGTTTCTGATAGCCTATTTGTCCGATCAAAGGATGACCTATTTTCAGAAAATTTGAATACCTTTGACAATCTCCGTAACCCAAACCTTTGAGACATTTTCTGGAAAAAACCAGCTTTTGTCACCTTCTCAACTCCCTTTTGATCATCAGTATTTATTTTTGTGTTAACTAAACAGATTGGCTTACTGCTTTCAGAAGACACAGAGTGCACAATATGGGTTCCTACTGTACGCTGTTCTCCTGTAGCCTTTATGAAGCTTTCATATGTGAACTCGGTGTCTATATATGTGTGTCTACGTTCTGTATCAGCCCTAACTTCTGTACATGGTTGTCTTTCTTTATCTTGAGATGATGGTGCTGAGTAATAAAACATACATGCATACCTTTTTAACATATAAGAGAGCATGCAATAAACAGAATAACATATACGAGAGCATGCAATAAACAATAAAGAGAGAGGGATAAATAGAGCATGCAATAAACAGAATAAAGAGAGGGATAAATAGAGCATGCAATAAACAGAATAAAGAGAGGGATAAAGAGAGCATGCAATAAACAGAATAAAGAGAGAGAAATAAAGAGAGCATGCAATAAACAGAATAAAGAGAGAGGGATAAAGAGAGTATGCAATAAACAGAATAAAGAGAGCATGCAATAAACAGAATAAAGAGAGAGGGATAAAGAGCATGCAATAAACAGAATAAAGAGAGAGGGATAAAGAGAGCATGCAATAAACAGAATAAAGAGAGAGGGATAAAGAGAGCATGCAATAAACAGAATAAAGAGAGAGGGATAAAGAGAGCATGCAATAAACAGAATAACATATAAGAGAGCATGCAATAAACAGAATAACATATAAGAGAGCATGCAATAAACAGAATAAAGAGAGGGATAAAGAGAGCATGCTATAAACAGAATAAAGAGAGGGATAAAGAGAGCATGCAATAAACAGAATAAAGAGAGGGATAAAGAGAGCATGCAATAAACAGAATAACATATAAGAGAGCATGCAATAAACAGAATAACATATAAGAGAGCACGCAATAAACAGAATAACATATAAGAGAGCATGCAATAAACAGAATAAAGAGAGAGGGATAAAGAGAGCATGCAATAAACAGAATAAAGAGAGAGGGATAAAGAGAGCATGCAATAAACAGAATAAAGAGAGAGGGATAAAGAGAGCATGCAATAAACAGAATAAAGAGAGAGGGATAAAGAGAGCATGCAATAAACAGAATAACATATAAGAGAGCATGCAATAAACAGAATAAAGAGAGAGATAAAGAGAGCATGCAATAAACAGAATAAAGATGGAGGGATAACAAAGAACCTAGGTTTGTCGGAAGACAGATATAGTTCACTTACTTAACAGATTGGCTCCTATAAGCCGCTGGGAGCACCGCTATTTATTTGTTTTAGAACAATCTTAAAGAAAATTCATTTACCTACAAAATGGTATATTACTCATACAAATTTGTTAATAATTTTTAAAAAACTGCAGCTGAATTTGTACATACACCTACAATGGGAAAATAGGATCTAATTTTAATTCAGCCACTACTGGTTTTTTTTCAGATTCAGTAGCTAATCAGTTAATTAAGCATCTAATTGAAGATCTAGCTGAAATATTGATTAATAGGACCATCATCATTGCACTTCAGTGAGTAACCATGTGTGCTCCGATCTCTTTCTTACACAGGAAGATCTCAGCGACAGTGCATGAACTCCGTAGCATCGTCAATAGTCTCTGATGTAAATTATAAGATGGTGAAAATATTTTGTAGGAATTTTGTTGAATCTTTCTATTGAATTTTGCCTGGGCAGCAGCTTTTCAGCCTGCTCTTCTATATTTTTCAACAGCCTAGGGTTTCTTTACATGCTCAAATTGAACAAAGGCTCTATGTTTTATCATCCGTGTCCGATAAGACTAAGAACTCGATCTCACCTACACTGAGATCAGGGATTTCTGGAAATATATCCTGATGGCTCTACGAAGGAACGAACCGAATACCTTTGGAACAAGAAGCAAGCACATATCTAATTCTTCTTGCATTTGACTGCTATGAATTCAGGCGTAGTCAAGGCACCTGTACAGCATTTCTGACTGATTTTTGCATGAAGACCTGCTTTCCTTATTAGCAGTGTTCCCCCCTACGGTACAGGCCTTCTTTGATTTCAGAGGTACTTGATCTAATGATAGTAAATAAAACACATCTCTACAAGAACGGACGATCTATGTGATTCTTGATGATAGAACTTTTTCCTTTATGCTCTTGATAGAACCACAGAGTTCTACCAGTTGCTTATCACATATTTCAACGAAGAAGATAAAAAGGTATTCTCTATCTAAGTTGCGCAAGTTATGCATACCGATAGGTGCGACAAGATGGGAAAACCATGAAAGAACCCCCAGTAGGTAAATCAACCAGCACAGAATGGGCGCTGTTAGTCTAAACACACCAAAATACATGCTTGGGAGAAGATCGGAGCAATTATAGACATGAAATGATCCTCAAATGAACAATGTTACTTGCCACTAATTTCTGTTCCAAGCAATCCTCGAAGTCCTGTCGGTGAGGCTTCCTTTACAACCACTTCTATAATTCATTGCCAATTTTTTTTCTCTTTCAACATCATCTCACCCTGTTCATGCTCTGTGTGTGTTCCCGTACAGTGCATGTATGGCTATGTTGTTAGGACATTTGATTAAAGTTTATCTTATTCACTTGATCTCTTTACCCTCTAGCTGTATTGTCTTATGTCTTGTTCTCTTCCTCAAGCCTGTTTTGTTACTATTTCTTCTTCTTCTTCTTCAAACGCTCCATACCGACCACTTGTCAACCACTCTGTGTGATTTGTATGTGATCTGAACCTGAGCGATTGTACGTTGTGTCAGTTATGCGCCTACAAGTAGGTCAGCACATCCGATTTCTGCAATGCTTTTTATTTACTAAGGTAGCATCCTTAGGGCCTACATCAGTCGCCTCTTATGACATGCATTTTAGGTTGCAGTGGTACTATTCTTTGCTTCCCTTGTGGGACCTGGCACCACACAGGTGCGTTACTATTTCGAGTCGTCTGACATAAAGTAGAAGATGAAGACACCAACTGATGAAGGTTTGCAGATTTGATATGATATTCGCCTGTGTGGTGCACTGGCCCAAGGAAGCAAAGAATAGAACCACTGCAACCTACAATGCATGTAGTAAGAGGCGACTGATGTAGGCCCTAGGGATGCTACACTAGTAAATAAAAAGCAGCGCAGACATTGAATGTGCTGGCCTACTTGTAGGCGCATAACTAGCACAACGTACAATCGCTCTTAGGCTAAGATCACATACAAATCATACAGAGTGGTTGACAAGTGGTCGATATGGAGCGTTCAAGAAGATATGATATTCTTGGTTACATACTAAGTCCTGAACCATAGAGTAAAAAGTAAAAAAAAAGTAAAGGAACCCTTTCATACCTTGTGGTATATAGGTCAATACAGTGTTAGGCCTGTATTTTTCATTGACCGTCGGCACACGATGGGTGATGTGGTCAGCATCACGCCGCCACCTTTACTTCCCACAGCATGTCTGGTACCCAGTTGAGGCTGGGTCGACCTGAGAGCAGTCGTGGTTGGGAAAAATTCCACGCGCATTGCGGGAGCTGAACCCAGACCACCAGCCTTGCGAGCGAGTTCACTAACAACTACGCTACAGCGGCTCTCCCGAACCATAGAGTAGGACTGATTTTTATATTTGTGTTTTCCAGGGAGAAATCTTTTGATGTCACTACGGGTAGAAATAATTGATGGACAATTTTACTTTATTTCTTGCACTGACATCTGTGTTAATAATCTTTGTCTTTCTTTCTTTTCTCTAATCTTGTTTTGCCACACAGCATCAGGATAAAAAGAGATTTCTAGGACAGGCTTCTGTGTGCACTTTATAAACAGTGTTTTTCACCGCCTCTGTTATCTCTGAGGTTCACCTTTTGCACGTACAGCCTTTTGCTTTGTATCAACTGTATCAGAGTAACAGTACTCTTTGAAGTGAACTGTCTGGTGGTAATCTGCTTAGATGACCGAATAATTTAATTTGTTGTTTATTTATGAAGTTTAGTACAGAAGTTGTATCAACTTTTTTCCTGATGTCTTCATTTCTAAACCCGTTTCTTCTTGATACTCCCAGCATTCTGCATGGAAACTTCATCTCTGTTTTCTTCTATCGTTTGATGTCAGCGTCCAGGTCAATATTATTTTAAAATATGTAAATACCATTTCTCCATTACATAAACTGTCACAATTCACCCATTTCTTATTAAGCCGAGGGTGGCAGAAGGACAGGAGGGCAGAGAAAATCCTGGTTTGACAACATCAAGAGCTAGTCAGGACAGAGTTTCTCCACACGTGCTCGAAGAGTTGAAGACAGAGACTCATGGTGTGCTTTTTGTGCTGATGTCTCCACAGTGACACCCTACGACCCTAACGGGTTATGGGCTTTATTATTATTATTATATTTAGACTGTCATCATGAGATCTGTCCATGAAGCTCAGATTGCTCAACAGCAGAAGTTGAAAAAAAAAATAGACCGCAAACATAGACATTAAACATAGACAAAGGTAATGATTGACATTACAATAAAGTTAAAAAAAAAGGACCTTACCATTTCTTTCCTTTCTGGCACCGCTTGAAGCTACATGTTGCTGTCTATGTAGCAACAAACTGTAGGATTTTTTCAATATCGGCGATGGTAACACTGATACTGTACCCTTGTTATTCGATACATCCGTCTGACCACTGTTTCTTTTTTCCCCCATAGAATGAAAACAAAGAAATGTACTTTATCATTATTATAATTAAAAAAAAAGGAATCCTAAACAGTATTGTCAGTATATTTAATTCAGTTTGGTATGAAATATTAGTGTCAATATAGATGGAGACTGAAGTAAAACTATTTTAAAGTTACCTACATTCCTATACTTCTTAGTACTTTCTCTTCTCATGCTCTATATTTTATATGTGTATACGTTAAATGTATATGAGTCATATATTTACTTGATTTTTTTTGTTTCTCTTTTTTTCCACTTCTAGCTTTTCTGTATTTATTTCGTTATTTGTTTTTAGTCACATATTTTCATTCATTTTTAACCGTTGTAATATTTTGTCAAAGTCTATATGTAGTGTTCTGAGTTATCCGTCAGGTTTGTTATATCGTTTGCTTGATAAAGGTCTTTTGGTAGAAACGTTGATGTGTATTGTCATTGTTTTTGTAAAACTACAGTACTTTGTTATTACGTATTTCGCTATGAAATATTAGGGATCTCATAATACCATTTATTATCTCTCCTCAGGTGGATGATGGAATAGGTTGTCCACTCTTGCCGTTAAGCGTAGGGGTGAGAGCTTCAATTTGAGCTCAAAGGCTTAGACACGCTGCAGCCTATGGTCTGGAAACCAGCACAATACAGCTTTAAAACCAAAAATAATATATACAGCAGCTGTGTGTTATCAACTTTACTATACAAATCATAATTCTGGAGAATGATTTTATGCAATACGCTCGGCAGGTGGCATGTCCTTTCTACGGCGAGGGACCGAGTTATACGGGGAAATCTTGTTGCAATGAAGTCAATTCTTCATCATTAGACACTTTAAGACACTATGGAATATGACAAAAAGAGCTACAAAACTAGATTTTTAATTGTGCGTATCTTTTCTTCCGCAACATATACATATGAGACACTTTGACATTTTACAAATCAATTGAGTAGCACATCAGTGTCTTTGAATATAAATGCTATAGAAGAAGGATGAAAATATCATAGAAAACGGGGTAAAATCCATAATACTAAGAAATTAACAGTGAAGATGGTTGGTGAAGATGGTTGGTGAAGATGACTGGTGAAGATGGCTGGTGTAGATGGTTGGTGAAGATAGTTGATTATTAAAAAAGAAAGATAAAACAATGCAAAGTGAAGTATTTTGGTGATATATAACATCATGAAAACAATCACAGAAAGGTATATACCAGCTAAAGTGAAAGAGAGGAAGAGCCAGGGAGAAGATAGAAAGTTCCATAAGTGAGTGAAGTTCCATAAGGGAGTGATGTTTTATAAGGGAGTGAAGTTCCATAAGGGAGTGAAGTTTTATAAGGGAGTGAAGTTTTATAAGGGAGTGAAGTTTCATAAGGGAGTGAAGTTCCATAAGGGAGTGAAGTTTTATAAGGGAGTGAAGTTTTATAAGGGAGTGAAGTTTCATAAGGGAGTGAAGTTCCATAAGGGAGTGAAGTTCCATAAGGGAGTGAAGTTTTATAAGGGAGTGAAGTTTCATAAGGGAGTGAAGTTCCATAAGGGAGTGAAGTTTTATAAGGGAGTGAAGTTCTGTAAAAAAGTAAAGTTCTATAAGGAAGTGAAGTTCCATAAGTGAGTGAAGTTTCATAAGGGACATGTTACTGAATAAATAACATATTATTGAAGCTCACTGACCTCTGATATGCAGCTGCCTGCTTATTATCTCCAGGACTGAATGTTGCTGATCTCTTGGGTGGACTTGGAGGAGGTGGAGGTAAATTTTCCCCTGGATGGTCGTGATCGTAGAATCTTCTTTGTAGAAGGTACAATTTGAACTCCTGGCTGGGCAGATTGTGGTAGTGCCTGGGAAACGGGCAGATGCCCTGTTGTATCTGGTCCTGCTTGCGTTGTAGATTCTGTGTCCAGAGAAACACTTCTTTTCGATATCAATGGCGATGTCCCACAAACTTCTTTGAGACTTTCACTTCTTGGTTTATTTCTAGGGGGCAAAGGAGGACATGATCCTGCAGACTCACTTCTTCTCAGAGACTGTAAATGAGGATGGTGAGGTGCAGTTTCATCTTGGCAACAACCTTTAGAAGGTGAGCTGTGATGAGGCTTATCAAACCACAACTCCATGCCAGTTTCATCTAGGTCAACATTGCTGGAGCGATGAAGGAATGTACGTTTAGGTTTCTGTGGAACCGACTTCGTATCCACTCCTGAAATAACTCTCCTAGTCGTAGACAGACTTGGACTGTTAAAACATTCAAAGCTAGAACTATCAATAGAGATTAGTGATTCTAAACTTCCTACTTTTGTGGATATATCAGCTTGCGTCTTAGATCTTAAAGAACTCGAAGAATTTGAATTGCTCATTTGTTCAGAGTTCCTTCTATGGACATTATTAACATCTGTGTCTTCCGTATCTCTATCAATTTGTGTATCTTCTAGCTTATGTCTGAGTAATTCTTCAATCTCTTTGAGCATATCACTTGTATCTTCTGGTTCATCTTTAAATAGACTTGAAAAGTCGTCGCTAAGACATGTGCGTTCTGAAGTTTTAAGCTTAGAAGCAGGGGATGACTTATTTAACAACCCACTTGCTTGTTGAGTATTTTTGATACTTAAACTAGTGCTACTTTGTGATTGTTTAGAATTGTAGTCAACATTTTCTTGAGATTTAGTTATTATATTTTTATCAGCACAAACTAAATTTATATTATCACATGTGTTGTTCTGACACAGGTTTAAATTGTCTAACTCAGACTCGTGTCTGACTTTATGACCCATGTTGTGTGTAGTAGAATTTTGATGTGTTGTTTTTTTATCAATATATTTGTTATTTAAGAATGTATTGTTTTTAACGCAACTGCTAGTTTTGAGTTGATGATGTAACGCAGAATTATTGATTGAACTGGAGGGTGAAGGTGTTTGTTGGTTAGAGACGCCGACATGACTATTTGCGATATTGTTTTTTATAGGCGGTGACTTCCGACTGGTACCAAACACACTTGGTAGAGTTCTACTTCTATCCTTCCCAGCAAGCTCAGTAACCAAAGAGTGTTTCTTCTGTAGAAGAGTTTGAGACTTCTCACTTGTGCTCTGTTTGCAGTCAATGTTTGCAGCTTGTAGCTGTGCAATAGTATTAAATCTAGTATCTGCTGTTATGGAGATAGCTTCCTCAGAGTATGATCTAGTATGAGGATGATTTTTAGGGTTTCCTAGCGCTGACTTGGTCTCTGCTGACGCCGGTGTACATTTAATGCTCAGACTTCTGGACTTCTTCAAGGCTTCAGAACGGGAGGATTTTGGGAAGTGGAGGTGGTACACCAGGTTTCTTATCAGCAGAGCACTTGATATCTGATGAGTTAAAAATAAAACAAACATCACTAAGTTATTTAAGATTGAAATCGTAAATGAAACATAAGTCTTTCATAAAGTTGTATTTGATATCTACAACAACAGTCTCTTCTTCTTCTTTACGTTCGTTCTTCACGACCAATTTTAATCACTCTTTGTGATATGTTTGATCTTTGCTAAGAACGTGTATCCGTTGCACATTGGTTTGGTAGGCCCCTAAACGCATATACTTCTACACGTTTTGGACACGTGCATCCGATTTTAGCCAAACCTCTTACGACATGCGTGGCAGGTAACAGTGGTTCTATTCTTTACACCCCAAATTTGGGCCCTGGTGACCACTCGGGTGACAACAACAGTTAATACATCACTGACATCCTGATCCATCTGTCTATCACTGTGTTTCCGAAATATATTCTTCTGCCTCGATCGCTTTACATACTAGATCACTATAGAGATATATATGTTTTAATATATTAAAACTAAGATTTATTAACAACTGCACAATTGTAAATAAGGAGGAACAGATAGGGATGTCAGAATAAGGAGGAACAGATAGGGATGTCAGAATAAGGAGAAACAGATAGAGATGTCAGAATAAGAATACAGAAAGCAAGAGGAGCTTTGATTTATTGATTGATTGATACGATCCTCATCATTGCACTTCGGTGAGTAACCATGTGTGCTCCGATCTCTTTCTTACATAGGAGGATCTCAAGGAGCTTTGAACGCACTAGGAGCGTCTGCCCAGCGTGTTCATAGTGCGTTGGACGACGGGTGACAAGCCCGAGGTGAGTGCGGTTCAATTCTGTGAGCTGGCAGAAAAACCACAGGTTCTCCAGATTTACGGTGTTTGTGGCACCGAGCCGAACAGCTGAAAAGTTCAAGTGCTTCTGAATCGGAAAAAAAAACCGCACTAGGAATCTGTGGAAATCTAAAGAAATCAAATCTAGAATCAAAATTAGAATATTTAACTCCAATGTTAAAGCAGTTTTGCTGTATGGGTCAGAAACATCAAGAACCACTGAAATAATAATGCATAAATTGCAAACATTCATAAACTGGTCTCTGCGCAGAACAGAGGGACTGAGATGGTGTGATATGGTCACATATGAGTAACTTATAGAGAGAAAGTGACAGATCTTAGTGAACCAAGAGGTGAATAAAAGATACTGGCACTGGATAGGACACACCTTGAGAAAATCTGAGGGAATATAACAAGAAGGGCCTTTTCTTGGAACCCGCAGGGAAAGTGAAAGAGAGAGTAGTCTAAAAATACAAAAAGAGATTTGGTATCAGAGATTAATGATATACAAAGAAGCTTTAGGAGATTGCTAAAGATAAGAAGACTTGGTATGAGTTGTTTGAGGGCCTATGCCCCTATCAGGGTTTAAAACGCAGAAGAGAGAGAAAGACACAACAGCAGTAAACATAAATTTGTGATATTTCACCAAAAAATGAGAGTGTACAACCTTAAAATGAGTGTAAGAGCGTACAACCTTAAAATGGAATAATCAAGAGGAATTGGCAGACCAAGAAAAATATGGATTGATGTAGTTACAGATATCTTAACACTCCACAATATCACAGCACTCTATCTCGGAAACCGATCATCAGTTTAACCTGCGACGCCTAACGGCAAAAAAGCAGAGCAGGACAAAAGAGAGAAGAACGAGAGTGTAATCCTAAGATTGGAGGATAAATTTTGCATCAAATCTGGAGTTAATCTTCTTCGTTCATTCTAGAATAACCACTTATAGACCACTCTGTTGTATTCCATATTCCATATTAAATAAGAAAGAGAAAATTGAGATATTTTGGACATATAAAAAGACATGAAGGGCTGAGAAGACCATCATGGAAGGAGGCATACCGGCAAAGAGAAGAGGAGGAAAACCACGGAGAAGATGGATTCAGGATGTAACTGATGGTTTGAACATGACGGCTGCAGAGGCAGGACATATGGCCTATGAGAGAGAGAAATTCCGGAGGACTGTTGGGGTAGCAAAGTTCTGCTCAGGACAAGTTATTTGATGATGAGACCACTCTGTGAGTTGAGCCAGAGAGTTAAGTACGTTGCTCTACTAGTATATAGTAAAGCTGCAATATTTTCACATTTTGGACATACACACCTGAAGTGTAGTCTCAGTTGGCAGGAACCCTTGTGAGGAGTGATGAAAAGTATATAACCAGTAAGCTACAGAGACTATCAGCTTACATATCCTTCGCCATCTGCTGAAAGAGACTAAGAACCTATGGGTCTATCCAGAATGCAAAGATGTTGGTTCTGTTAACTAATTAACTAACTAACAAATAAGTTCATGGACAATGAGCAAACACAGTAGCAAAAAATAACTACATGTGAAATGCATTGCCTATGAAAAGTTACCAACAACACCAGAAAAGTCAAGTCACCAACATTAGCATAAAAAAGAAAGTTGGCACAGAACCTTGCTTGAATTACAGTGAGAAACAAAGAATGAAGTGGTTTGGCCACTTAATAAGAATGCATTTAAACTCCACAGTATACAGTCTTCTACAACAGAACATCAGGAAAGGTGAGAGGAAGACCATGAAAAAGATGGATAGATGACATAGCAGAATCCTGTCAAAGAGCAAAAATAACTATCATCCAAGCCACCAGAAAAGCGCAAGACAAAAACAGAAAACCATGACACTGGGCAACAACCAGTTGTGATGACTTCTCTTCTTCTTCAAACGCTCCATATCGACTACTTGTGAAATCACTTTTTATGAGTTGTTTGTGATCTGAGCCTAAGAGTGATTGTACATAGTGCCAGTTATGTGCCTACAAGTAGGCCAGTACATTCGATTTCTGTGGCACTTTTTATTTACTAGGGTAGCTTCCCTAGGCCCCTACCATAGTCATCTCTTATGACATGCCTTGTAGGTCACAGTGCTACTATTCTTTGCTCATCTTGCGAGCCTCCCCCCCTCCCCCAGCAACACACGGGCGCTATGTGTGACGACAAAAGAAGAACAAATAAGTGATAATGTATGAGAAAAAAAAATTAATAATTTAAACAGGGGGTACAGTACCTGTAGTGTCTGTGTCCTTCTGTGCAGTTTGTCCAGGGCAACTACCTGAGAGTTTGGCTGAGATGGTTGGTTTGATAATTGGGGAAGATAGTTTTGACAGGGTATCTGGGAGCGCTTCAGGGCAAGAGACAGGTTGAGCTGATGGAGAAGTGGATCTCTGAGCAACTATTGGGGCTCTAGGTGATATAGCTGATGGAATACTTCCGTTATAGCCTTTTGGAGATTTGATCCTGGGTTCGGTGGGACCACCCTTCCATGGTAAGCTTTGAGGTGCATTCTTCACAACAGGATGTACCATTTTGCTATCAGTGCTATGTAGTATTTCAGAAGCTGCGTCAGGTTTAAGTGATGTGTGAAGTCGTGGTTTTGGAGCTACAGCAGGTGGTGACTTTCCTGGAGGTGTTACATTTCTTACAAGAAATTTTGTTGCTCTGGATGAAGAAACTGATGATGATGTCAAAGGAGAATTACCTTCACAAGATGCTTGTAGATTGGTAGTATTATTATCTTTTCCTCTGAAAGAAGATGGTAATGAAAGGGAACTTGAAGGTGACAATGATGATTTTCTTTGAATTGGAGGAGGTACTGATGGTAGTGGTGGTGGTTCGGGAGATTTTACTGATGCTTTTTGCCCTGCAGGTGCTTCAGGTGAAACAGCTCTGACTTGTAGCACAGGTTTCACCACATAATCAGTAGCACTGACAGATCTGGCTAAACAGTTCTGAGATTTCTGCAGTTTAGTATTGTTGGTTTTGTTATACTTCTGGGCGGATGACTCTTCTGGAGGCATTGGCGATATAGGTGGTGGAGCAGGACCATTTGGTTTTGGATACAGAAGTAGAGTTTTCACTCCAGGCTTGACTGCAACTGAAGGTTTTCTTGGTATCTGTGGTCTAGCCAGCTCCATATTGCTCCTGTAAATTGTACATGATATTCTGTGCGAATGTGCAATATGAGGAAGCAAAGCAAGCAAGGAAAAGGTTAAAGCAGGAAATTCACACACAATCAATCACATGGAATCATAAATATTATCTGTACTTTCTTAGACAGGAAGTTACTATAAAAATAAAGAAATATATACCAATATTATTATTATATTTCTCACATACAGTCAGTGGCGGCTTGTCATTAAGGGCCAGTGGGGCCGGGCCTCACCAAAAATAATGTGTAACGTGTATTTAGTATTTTATAAATTAAAATATAACAACCCAAAATTATGATTTTTCCGAAAACTTTTGTCTGGCCCCACCAACAAAATGATCATGAGCCGCCACTGCATACAGTTATATGTTACATAGGGCCTGCAAATAATTTCTTTATACCACTCTATCCTGGACAACTCATTCAATCTCTTCTATGGAAATAAGTGTTATATTTCTTGCCTCTGTCAGTATTCATTATTGCCTCGAGTTCGTTTCAGGGATTCCCTAGGAGATCCTTTCTTTCTTGAACACTCTACCTTCCACTTCAATGCCTGCTTTGTGATTGTTTGATCATTTCTTCTCAGAATATGTCCAACATATCTCCATCTTCTCTTTATTATAACAGTTTTACTAGTCGTTTATCAGATATTTATCTGATTTCTTCACTTCTGAATTGCTCAGGTACATTATTTTTTTACAGATATCTATTTTTACATGCATTCAACTAGCTTTCTATATCTTTAGTTATTTTCCAACTCATTTGGGGTTTCTGCGGCGTAGAGGTTAGATGCTCACCACTCATGCCAAAGGTACCCGGTTGCGTCGCTCGTGGGGCCATTGAAATATTTTTATGAGATCCCTGATCTCAGTGTAGATGAGATTGAATTCCTAGTAATATCGGAGACGGACGATAAAATGTAGGTCCCATGTTCAATTTGAGCATGTAAAAGAACACTTGGCAGTTCAAAATCGAGACGAGCAGGCTGGAAAGCCGCTGTCTGGGCAAAAATCATTAGAAAAATATTCAAAATAAAATTCTTACAAAATATCTTCAAAATTACATCGGTAACCCTCGCCAGTGCTACGGAGTTCGTGCACTGCAGCTGAGATCTTCCTGTATAAGAAAGAGATCGAAGCACACATGGTTATTCACCGAAGTACAATGATGATGGTCCTATCAATCAATCAATCAATCAATCCAACTCTCGCTGCCATATGTAAAATATATATCCTAATAACATGAAATCAATCAAGACTTCAGGGAAAGTTTGAACGAATTACAAAATAAATAGCACACTATTAGCAGTAACTGTGGCGGCTCATTATCATTTTTGTTGGTGGGGCCAGACAAAAGTTTTCGGAAAAATCATGGTTTTGGGCTGTTATATTTTAGTTTATAAAATACTAAATACACGTTACACATTATTTTTGGTGGGGCCCGCCCCACTGGCCCTTGATAACGAGCTGCCACTGAACTGTGGGATGTATATTTTTCAAATCCCATAAAATTCAGTTTTGTATGAGTCACAGTGATGTAAAAATTGTTCAAACACACTCAGATATAGTGAAGATTTTATACGAGAATCAAATTGGGAATATCCTGCAAGACTGTCCTCTCCTGGGGAGCTGAGAAGCAACATGTGGCCACACCCAGTCGACCTGAAAACTAAGCTTTGGGGAAACCTGAGAGATCTGAAGCTGACCGCCCAGTTTGTGGTCCACAGTAAATTAAGCAATTAAGTGCACGACCAGAGATCGCTGAAGAAAAATTGGGAATAATTTGGGTGTAAACTTTGTCTATATTGTCTTTGTGTCTAGTTTGACACATAATACTGCTGCAAGAGATTTCTATTGCTATCTTTCTGTCACTTTTCTACTAATTGTTTCCCAAGTCAGGTCCAGTTTTTCTCCATGTTTCCTTTGGACATCCAGGTTGTCTTATCTATTCAATGTTGATCTGAGAGCTGTTTTAGAGCCCATGCCTTTACTAGCAAACATGCCCACCTCCATCTTCTCATGATGGTCTCCAATGATTCACAGTTTGTTCATTTTAAAAGCTCTTTATTTGCATGTAGAATTTATACTTTATAAAAGGAGTTTTTACTAAAACTCTGGAATACACTGGTATGTTTTAAAAATGTTCGTTATCAACTTTCATTGATTTATTCGCACTGGCGAGCAACGCTACGATCAAGAATGGGTCATCTATGGACAAAAGCGACATCATCAATGCTCTAAGAAAAAACATACGCTCTGAAGACTTCAACGAAGAAGATAAATGGTAATCTCTATCTCGGTTGTGCAAGTTATGCAGACGATAAGTGCGACAAGACCATGAGAGAAACCCCAGTAGATACGCCAATCAACATAGAACAGGAGTTGTTAGTCTAAACACACTGAAATACAAGCTTGGGAGGACATCGAAGCAATTATGGACATATCTGATGATCCTCAAATGAACGATTCATTTATTAATTTGCCTTTTACAGATTCATCATAAATTTTACATCATTGATGTTTCATACCTACACAGATTCATCATAAATTTTACATCATTGATGTTTCATTTACTTACTTACTTAATCCCGTCATGCCTAGTGACACATGGGGCTTCAGAAAGGACTTTCCATGCTCTCCTGTCCCGTGCAACCTTCAGCGCAGAGCCCCACGTCAGAGATGCGGTGTCCAGTTCCTCTTCCATCATGCGCCTCCATGTTGTCCGTGGTCTGCCTTTCTTTCTCTTTCCTCTGGTGTCCAAGTGAGGGCTATCCTTGCAGGCATTTCTTGTCTCATTCTCATAACATGTCCGAGCCATTTCCATCTTCTCTTTTTGAGTATGTCATTCATTGCCTCTTGTCTTGTGTCTTGGAGTAGTTGGTTATTGGATATTTTTACTGGCCAAAAGATTCCCAAGATTCTGCGAAGACAAGAGTGGTGGAAAACTGACAGCCTGCTAGTATCTCCTTTGGTCATCCTCCAACACTCCGATCCGTAGAGCAAAACTGGCAAAACAATGCTTTTATAGAGTTTAAGCTTTGTGGTCCTATTGTAGATTTTGGACTTCCATACTGGTTTCATTCTGGCAAAATTGATGTTTCATACCTACACAGATTCATCATAAATTTTACATCATTGATGTTTCATACCTACAAAACAGATCAATCAATAAATAGTAGGTATTTATATTATAGATTTTCAATCTTTGGTAACAGAGAAAACTGATAATAAGTAATGACATGGGAGTTCAATATAATTCACCCAATATGAACGGTCTCAGTTTGGTTCTCAGGAGGTCTGCCTTGTCTGTAGAATGGGAGTAGATTGATTAGTGCAATTTCCATCACCCACATGTGCTTGTGGACAAATAGCACAGACAGCTGAACACATCCTGCAAGATTGTCACCTGATGAATCAACTGCGGAGGGAACACTGGCCAACAGAGACAGACATCAACACAAAGCTGTTTGGAAACTTTGATGAACTAACAAATACAACATACATCCAGAGAACTGGACTCCTTGTGTAGACATTGAACATCAGCGAATGAGAAGAAGAAATTTAGTGCAATAAGTATGGGAAACCACATGTCATAAAATTTGATTCCCTCAAGAGTCTACGTGTCTAAAGAAAAAAGATTGGCATCATTGCACCAAGTTTTTACTCCATATGGTTCAGTTCCTCAATGCAGAAATGACATTCCACCTGCCGTGAGTATTGCACACAGTATGAAGAACTCATTGGAGTCTCTTCCAAAAGTTCCCAGAACAGAACTTGTTGGGGGACCGTAGCTATTTCTCATTCTTCTCACATGTCCCAGTCCGCCAGTGTGTTACTGGGGCTTGCACAGGGAGCAAAGAATAGTAACACTACGACCTACAAGGTATGTCGTAAGAGGTGACTGAGGTAGGGGCCTAGGGAAGCTACCTAGTAAATAAAAAGAATTGCAGAAATTGGATGTGCTGGCCTACTTGTAGGCGCATAACTGGTACAATGTATTATCAACATTCTTCATGCATTGAGAGAGTATTTCCGAACCGAGGAGTTTCAGGGATGTGAATCCCACTCGCTGACCAGATTGAGAGAGATGGGTGTCAATATTGGTGCAGCCGAAAAGAACGACATACTAAAAATGCAAAAGAGATTGATTAATGAACACCGAACTGGCGTGTTGGGCCGCTGTGAGATTTGCTGAGGCAGAGATCGGAGCACCTATGGACATGTCCAGAGTACAATGATGATAGTTCTGATATAACTGATTATCGCTCTCAGGCTCAGATCACATACAAATCAAAGCGTAGTTTAACAAGTGGTCAACATGGAGTGTTCGAAGAAAAGTCCCAGCCAATGTCGTGTGGGATTGAGCCCACAACTCTCTTGTGTCCGAGTCCATAGGAGAGCGCTTATGCATTATGCTAATCCGTCCCACTCTTGGTCTTCTACTGCTGAGTATTCCAAAATGTCACCATAGATGATGAAATAAATACCAGAATCTCTAAAGCTAGCAGCACCTTTGGCAGACTACATAGAAATGTCTGGCACAGATGTGGTATTGGCCAAGCCACAAAACTGAAGATATATCGAGCTGTCGTGCTCCCAGTCCTTCTTCACGCATGCGAAACTTGGACTGTATATCAGAGACACGCAAGGAAGCTAAACCACTTTCACACAGTCTGCCTTAGGAAAATAATGAACATCAAATGGCAGGATATGGTCCCAGATACAGAGGTCCTAAAAAGAGCTGCTCTCCCCAGCATCTACACAATCTTGATGCAATCACAGACAAGATGGGCAGGACATGTGGCTCGAATGCCAGATTGCAGAATATCCAAACGACTCTTTTATGGTGAGCTGCAAAGTGGTAAACGCTCACAGGGGGCCCGAAAGCGATTCAAAGATACACTCAAGAACTCGATGAAATCTTTTGGCATGGATGTCAACAACTGGGAGAATGCTGCTCAAGACAGATCAGTCTGGCGCATACTTCTTCGACACGGTTCCTCGGCCTGCGAGGCAGATAGAACAGCACGGATGGAGCAAAGACGTCAAAACAGAAAGGCAGTAAAACTTCCCACAAGTGCAAGTATACCTTGCCCACACTACACGAACATTTCAAGCCCGTATCAGGCTCACTAGTCATCTACGCACACACAGACAAACATAGTGCAACTACATTCCCTTGGATGAAAATTTGTGTGGTCATCATCACCCGTGATGGACGAGCATCATCATTCCCATGATGGATGGCAAGTTTGCATGTTGCACAACTTCAGAGTTGGTTATCTTGTCCTACCACATGATGTTCATAATCTTGATGAGACATCAAATGTGGAAGATGTTAAGTCACCTCTCATGTCTTGAGTTAAGTTGTCCATGATTGAATGCATCATACTGAATTGAATATGGGTGATCTGCAAACTGCAACTGCAGCCTGATAGGTAGATGTTCAACCAACTAAATACATAATCTAATGTAATTATTCATTACTATCCCTATTACTCACTGCATTATCTTCTGGTTCTACTAATCATAATGATGTCTCATTCTCGTACTCCGTACAGTCAGGCTCGCATCACAAATGCTACAGTACTCGATACACTGAGTCACTAACGGACTTACTCCAGGTAAGTTACGGTAACTGAGACTACACACACAGTCACACAGTACAGACTGTAGTGTACTTGTACCGCCTCAATGGAACTAGTTGCACACCTACTTGGATATCGTTCCTCACCAATGTATTCATTTAGTTGAGTGTTATCCTGCTCTCTATTTTTTCAATATGCATTCTTTAAATATGGAATAACAGACTGAAGCAATCCATAATAAATTAGCAAAACTTAGAATAAGATTCGATCTTAATTTTGGGTCGTCACCAACCCTCATCCGGTTTACTTGACCTCTTGCTACCAAAATATTTGTTTACCAATATTTGTTCCGTTATCTCATGACAGAGTTTTTAAAAATAGAAATTGTTTTTATTTGGCGACCACGTACCACTTCCGTTCTCAAGGGACGTAACTTTTGTGCTTGTGTACAAGTTTGACGTCTGTAGTCTTAAACATAACTTACCTACTAACTACATCAATGCATTTGCCATTTATTTTAAGGTTATAACATTGCAGGGTCTAATTGATAAACACATGTGAGTACAACAAAATGAATATCAAATCAGTCAATTTTGCAAAGAAAGGAAACCCCCTCAAATATAAAGAAAATATTTGCAAACATCAGAATTGTCAATATTGACATTAGATTAATTGAATGATGAATGAGAATGGCTCATGACATGGCAATTGATGATGATGCTATTTCGACTTCAGTCAGTATTCATTATTACTACTAGGACTTGGGACCATCATATTCTTTTGTATTGCCTATTTTGACTAACGGGTCTAACGAGTAACATTTAGCTTAGTCCATTTGCTTTACTGCTACCACTCACTGTCATCATGATCGTGTGTGGTGCAGGTGGTCTCATCTTTTTCGTAACACAGTGAGTTGAGTGAGTGAATAAGATATTATCAGACGGAGGACAAAACGTAGGTCCCGTGTTCAAGTTGAGGACGTAAAAGAACCATTGGCAGTTCAAAATCTAGAAGAGCAGGCTGGAAAGCTGCTGTCCAGGCAAAATTAATTAGAAAGATTAAAAATTCCAACGTAATATTTTCACCATCTTCAAAATTACATCATTGGGGACCCTAACCAGTGCTACAGAGTTTGTGCACTGCAGCTGACATCATCCTGTTTAAGAAAGAGCTCGAAGCACACCATGGTTACTCACCGAAGTACAATGATGATGGTCAAATCAATCTAGGTATTATCAGCAGAGCACGAACTCCATAGCACAGGCGAGGGTCCCCAATGTAATTTAATAACTAATTTTGATAGTCATGAACATTTAAAATGAATTTTGCCCAGGTATTTGCTTTCCAGCCTACTTATTCTTTTTTCTTTCTTTTTTCAAATCCTGTTTTGCCGTACAGCATCAGGATAGGAATAGATTTCTAGAACGAGCTCCTGTGTGCCCTTCATAAATAGTGTCTTTCATCGCCTCTGAGGTCCACCTTTTGCGTGGCCAGCTTTTTGCTTTGTATCCATTGTATCGGAGCAACATTGCTCTTTGAGGTGCACTGTCTGTTGATAATCTGCTTATGTGGCCGAACCATTTAATTTGTGGTTACTTGATGAAGTCTTTCTTTCTTTTCTTAAATCCTGTTTGACTCACAGCGTCAGGTCAAGAAGAGATTTCTAAAACGGGTCCTTGTGTGCGCTTTGTAGATAGGTAGTTCTGAGGAATTTAATGCCTGGTGCAGTCGCAGCGAAATGTTTTAGGTTAGGATTTTTCATTTATGTCCACAACAGAAAAAAGTCTTTGGCCTTACCGTGGATTGAACACGGGTCTGCCGCATGGGAACCGCGCTCTTATCCATTCTGCCAGACGCTCCATACACTCATTAAAAGGGATTATTCCAAAGAAATAAGTTACATATATTTTATATGAATAACATATTCTCTAGTTTTTTTTAGAATTGTAACTACTAACTGTTTCCATATGTATTTTTTGGCCCCTGGACGGAATTATTTTTTTTAGTTCCAAATATATAGCACATATAGTTTTGCTGAATTGAATATTATTTCTAAATATGGTTTGAAAACAGGTTTAAAAATCCTTTATCACTGGAATTTTGTCCTGATACCACACTCCCACTAAACAAGTGCACTTGTCCCTACGTTATCACAACTCCCAAGTTCTTACTATAATTGCAAGTAGTTTGTCTTATCAGTGTTTATTTATGTTGCTAATGTTCATTGTGTAAATATTTAATCGTTTTTGCCCAACTTATACAGTCATAACTATTCTTTTTCTTATATTTTTAGAGCAAATAGTAGTATGAGCCATGAGAATTATAGTCTACAAGGGTCTACCTCTGTAGCAATGTGAAGAAACTAATGGGTTGAGACACAAGAAAACCAACTGTTTCATATGATCAGACTATTAAATTTGATATAACTTTTCTAAAATAATTTCTGGATCTTTTATAAATTCGGCAAGCTTTGTTGCTTTGTAAGAAACTCTGTGAGCATATTCTTACACAGTGTTTTAAAGCCTGAAATGCATTCTTTTGTGCTACGATATTTGGCACATTGACATTTTTTAATATACCCACAATAACAAAGCTGCAAGGTCACGGGTATGCATGTAAACATCTTTCGTAATGAACTTGACAATCTACTTTCGGAGATGACATGGAGCAACCATTTTGTAATCTTAGTTTTGTTTTTGCAAGTCTTGACTCGTGTGACAGAATCAAAAACAGTTCATGGAGTATTCAACACATATGTTGCTCAGGCTGGGAAAGGACAATATGTCACTTCATTTGCTTTCCATGGTAAGTTGCTGAAATGTGTATTTTGTTTAATATTTGTTAGTCTGGTAATGTTCCTTGTGTTATACATATATTATTATAATGTTAGTCTTCATGGTGAAATGGTTAACACTTTGCATGTCCAGAAGAAATGATCATCACAGTGGATGAGATCCTGAGACTGAAGAAACTTCTCATCAAGTAGTGTTCTGAGGGACCCTGCAAGGATGAATACTTTTGTATAACAAACGTGGTCGGCACAAACGGGAAACAGAAATCATAGGAATTATATCCTACAGAACTGCCCCCAGTGTGCAGACTTGAAAAAAGGGAGGTGGCCCACTTACACTAGCGTCCAAGGCAGACTGTATGGCGGGGCTGATAATCTGAGGCAGACGGCTGCCTTTATTGGAGAGCCTGAGGTCCCAATCTAGTGAGAACGCAGAAGAAGTATAACAAACAGGCCCTGGAAACTGTCAACATGCATACCAGACAGACCAGTGTGGGTTTTCCTGAGTTTATTATGTTGGGAGCATAAAAATATATCCTAATCTGAACAGTTTCGCTGCGACTGCACTAGCCATGCAGCCATTAAATACCACCTTACAAAGTGGTATTACACATGATTTTCACATTTCATGGGTACATCACAGTAGAGCGTCAACATCTGAATTAATAGCAAACACCAAAGATAGAGATTTGTGGAGATCCATGATCGCCTACACCAGCCGGCACTGCACCTGATGATGATTATTACACATGCAATAAAGACAGTTATACCACATTATGTAAGATCATGTTTGTAGGGGTCAACAATGCATAAAAGTGGGAACCCATGCTGTCTTGTACAATTTGTGAGTTGGCCATAAAAGATGATTTTAGGGATTCTACTGCCGCACATGTGGCACACACATCCCAGCCTTGTCTAGCGTTGCTGGCTCAACAAGGTATACATGCTTGGAAAGTATAGACTTCCATATTGGAGAGCTTCCACTAAACCTGCAGGAATTGCTAAGAAATGCAAAATTTGATCCCAAACTCCAACTGTGTCATTCAGCACATCTACTTTATTGATTATATTATGTTATTCGATCGACATCGTTGCACATTGGGCATTCCAAGCGCATTCTCAAATTAAGGTGACAGAATCCTACACTGAGGAAGGAAGTATACAGGACAATTACTTCCAGTATGAGGATGGAAATTGAAATTGTAACTGCTGTCCTAAAGTGGGACTTGTGTTGTTGTTGTTGTGTCTGACTCTCGATGTTTCGGGATGTCCAAAACAGCAGATTGCATTATGTTATATGATCGACGTCATGACACATTGGACATTCACATGTGTGCTCCATCCTCCGCTGTAGCAGCCATCCCAAAGTCCACTTTCTCACCATACCCATGAGAAGCTGATTAGTATATCTTCTCTCCCTACCATGAAGAAAACTTTAATGATTGTTGTTTTTATTTGTTCTTGTTTAGGTGATGCTATACTAAATTTTACTGTGAACACAACTGGTACTGGTGCCAAGTTATTTCTTTTTGTGTCTGAAGATTGGATAGATGCTGCAATGGATCTAGAGTGTCAACGTAGATTTGCCAAAGCACGGGCTGTCAGTAAGTGATTCTTTTCTTTGGGATTTATTTCAATAAACATTGATTGGTTGAAGATGCGCTTATGTGTTGCCGGGGTCTGCAAGGGGAGAAAAGAATAGTAACACTGCAACCTACAAGGCATGTCGTTAGAGGCAACTGAGGTAGGGGCCTAGGGTCCCTTATTAAAATGAGAAGAGCATTTGGCAGATTGGACTAAAGCGTAGCTCCCGTGCGGAAGATCCATGTTCAATCCACGGTAAGGCGAAGGATTTCTTTCTGTCCGGGTCATGAAAGAAAAATCCTAACCTGAATAGTTTTGTGGCGATTGCACTAGTCATGCAGCCATTACATTCTTCAGGCCCATGTCCTCCCTGTCTTTCACCACCTTAAAAAAGCAGTATTATAGGAAGTAATGTAAAAATAAAAAAAAATTATAATTAAAATGAGGTAAAGTGTGGACAAGCATGATGGTGCTGTGCTGTTTGTTTGCGGAGTAGAGAGAAATGTTATACCAACAAACATCACTTGGGTACAGTGAGCACAAGAACATTAAGATTGCAGCTCCACTTAAATTTGTAACATGTACGCACTTGTCCATCGTGTAAGGATGTCGTTTGGGAGAACTTTACTAAACTCAAATGTCGTCTTGCACTTTCTGCCATCTCTACTAAAACAAAGCTCAGGATATTCAGCTCAAGTGTGAAATCTGTGTTGCTGTATGGTTCGGAAACATGGCGAGTCACCAAGTTAAATATAAATAATTTTCAGACCTAATTATTTGAATAAGATGTTGAATCGATCAAGCGATTAAGGCAGTTTGGAGTTACTCATTGTACAAGTCGAACTGGATGTCTGAGAGGCAGAGTGAGAGGTGTGTTTAATCAGTGAGCCACGGGAACCATCAGTATGCATACTCTTCTATATCTGTTGGGGAGACTGAGCACCTATGGGTCTGTCCGGAGTGCAATGACGTCAGTTTAGTAACCAATAACCAATTTTCAGACCTTTGTCAGCGGATGTCTTCAGCGGTTTCTCAGACTGACATGACAAAGTTGCAAACACAGACCTATGGGTAAGAACTTGACAGGAACCCATGATGATCCAGGTTAAGAGGAGAACATTGAAATGGTTCTGGCACACCATGCGGAAAACACAGTCATGTGTCACTAGATAAACACTTGAGTGAAACCCACAAGGAAAACGGAAAAGGACACATCCTAAACAGACCTAAAGATGCAGTCTTCTTTAGGAAATGTTCCAGGCTGCTGAACTATCCTGGGAAGCCATTACTAAAACTACTACTGCCTTGTAGTTAGATTGGGGACAATCAAAGGCTAGCGGAGAAAACCGTTCACAAAACTGGACGGAAGGAAAACCAAGTAGTCCACAAAAGATGGGCAACCTGAGCAGATGATGCTCAACAGCCCAGGAGGGTAGGTCATCTAAGGGTCGCTACCCTAAAAGAAAATAGCAACCTGTTGCCTTGCAGGTTGGCTGGGCACAGTCAAAGGCTGATGGAGAGCGAACCCAGTAAACGCTGGTTGAAATCTGACACATCGCTGAAGGACAAGTACTAGAGCTCCAAATGGTACGGAAGATTGTGACGTAAAACAAATGTTCTTGGCAAAGGTTGTTTATATATCACAATAAGAATGATAAAATGGCAGAAAAAGAACAATCGAGATAGAGATTACCCTAACCACATTTCCAGAAACCGGGAAAAGTGTCAAATAACTGTTGAGGCCCTATGCTCCACGAGGAGTGGAAAGAAATAAGTCAAGCCATTTACAGTTATATTATCTTCTAAGAAATAGTTCTGTGTTGACTGTAGACTTTTACTAAACTGTATTGTCTTCTTGCAATTACTGTTATATTACCTTCTAAGAGATAGTTTTGTGTTGACTGTAGACTTTTGCTAAACTGTATTGTCTTCTTGCAATTACTGTTATATTACCTTCTAAGCAGTAGTTCTGTGCTGACTGTAGACTTTTACTAAACTGTATGGGGTCACTGTTAGGAAAGTTGATAACACACTGCACTAGTGACTATATGCCATGGAAGTTCTGGGGTTCGATACAAGCTTGGGCCTAAAAATAAATTCTCGGTATACACACATAGTGCTTGGTTAGACTACAGGAGACCCTGATCCTTTACTTGGGGATCTAAATTACAAGTACATCTGACGTCAGAGTATGACTCGCCTGATTGGTGAGAGATATTGATAAGAAAAGTTAGCCTTCACACAAAAATCAGTCAGAGGCACTATATTAAGCACTATGTCTTACACCTGTATTCAAAGCCAGCAAATTAAAAAAAAAAATTACCCTGTTTTTTGTTTTTACTTTCTGTCTTTTCAGTTGTTATCAATGAGACTTCAAGTCACAGGTCAGTGTCACATTATGTGTACCCTCGTATTTGGCATATTGTCTATGCTGATGTCTATACCTGTGAGCTTGACCGGCTGAAGGAGACAGAAGAAAAGCCTAACATAATCCAATACTCAATACAATTGTTGAATCCAGACAGTCTTGGAAATCCCACAGAACATTTCGGTGATCAGGAGACAGGTTAGTTCCTGTAGTTGTTTGTATCTCTTTTGTAGCCATGTGTGTTCTCTGTGTGTTGATCTTTTTAAAAAAATTTTCCTGATCCAGAAGCACTTGAGCTTTCAGCTCTTCGACTCGGTACAGTGGACATCGTAACCCTTCGGTTCGGTGCCACAAACACCGTGAATCTGGGGAACCTGTGGCTTTTCTGCCAGCCCGCAGAATTGAAACCGCACCCGCAGTCCAACACGCTACAAACATGCTGGGCAGGCGGACAGTGTGTGTGTGTTGATCTTATAGAAGTGTGTAAAACCTTATAACATAAATGCCACTGTTTGTGTGTATCAGGAATCCTCTTTGATATTTCCTAACTCGAGAATTATGACATTTGGACTGATTATTCATTCAGAAATGTGTAGGTCAACACTCTATCAATCAAGTGCCATGACTGTCGATGTAGGCGATCATGTCTCTCCACAACTCTCTCTGCTTGATGCATGTAATCAGTTCTGACGTCGATCTTGTGTCGAACCATGATGTCAGGCCATCTTCCCCTCTGTCTTTCACATCTCTCCTTCCCAGAATTTTACTTGTTGTCACCAAATGTTCTAAACCTTCTCTTTACATTATATGCCAGAAGATCCTTGATTGTTGGATTCTTATTTTTTTGATAAATTTCTTTGTGTGCAGGCCTGATTTAAAACCTCATTTGTTTTCTTCGCTGTCCATGGAATTTTCAACTTTCTTCTGTAAAACCACATCTCTGTGGCTTTCAGTGATCGTATTGATTGTTTATTATGTATTGATTGCATAGTTTAAGCCTGTTTTCCCCCATATCTTCAGGTCTTCTCAAGTTCTATCAGCTACTGACTCTCATCTACTTTGTGGTGGCCTGTGTCGTAGCTCCACAACTCTGGGAGACATTAAGTAAGAAGGCCCCATGCAACTTGTTATCCAACTACTCACTTTGTCAATGAGTTTACAGGCCATAGCTGCACTCATCATCATAGTACACTTTTACAGGTGAGAGTTCATTTCCTTTTCTCAGGTCACAATATGTATTCAGAGTCTTTTAACTATAACTTTCAACCTTATGAGGTTATTGGTTACTAAACTGACGTCACAGTACTCCGGCAGACCAATAGGTGCTCAGTCTCCCACAACAGTTGTCGAAGGGTATGCAAACTGTTGGTTCCTGTGGCTCACTGGTTAAACACAATCCTCTTGCCTGTGTGTTGCCAGGGCCTGCAAGCGGAACAAAGAATAGTAACTCTGTGATCTACAAGGCTTGTCGTAAGAGGTGACTGAGGTAGTTACCAAGGGAAGCTACCCTAGTAAATAAAAAACGTCACAGAAATCGGATGTGCTGGCCTACTTGTAGGTGCATAACTGGCACAACGTACAATCGCTCCTAGGCTTGGATAGGACATTTATGAATAATTCTCTGTTATTGTATGTCCTAGATCTCAGACATTGATTCTTTATTCCAGTTTCTCTTCATGTATTCTGTAACCTGTTGCAGTCTGTTCTATCACTTAGAGAATGTTCAGTAACATTGATCATAGTCCTCTTCGTCTGTTTTCTAATCTTATGTTGCGTCATAGGGCCAGGATAAGAAGAGATTTCTAGAAGAAACTTTTGTGTGCTCTTCATAAATAAGGTTTTTCACTGCCTCTGTTATTTCTGAAATCCAACTTTTGCGTGGATGGTCTTTTGCTTTGTATCCATTGTATCGGATTAGCATTGCTCTTTTGGGTGCACTGTCTATTGGTAATCTGCTTATGTGGCTGAACCATTTAATTTGTTGTTTCTTGATGAAGTTCAGTACTGATGTTGTACCCACTTTTTTCCTGATGTCTTCATTTCTAATCTGTTCTCTTCTTGATACTCCCATCATTCTCCGTAGACACTTCATCTCTGTCGTGACTAGTTTACTTCTACCATTTGATGTAAAGTTTCCATGTTTGGCACTAATAGCATAATGTTGGGAGACAGATTGTGTTGTACAATACTATTTTAGTGTTCATGGTGACATGTTTGCATTTCAAAATTGATGTCATTTGTCCTATTATTTGATTTGCTTTATTGTTCATAGTAATATCAATGTGTCGCCGGGTTCCCTAGGGGAGCAAAGAATAGTAACACTGCCACCTACAAGGCATGTCGTAAGAGGTGTTGGCCTAGGGAAGCTACCTTAGTAAATAAAACACGTAGCAGAAATCAGATGTCCTGGCCTACTTGTAGGCGCATAACTGGCAAATGTACAATCACTCTTAGGCTCAGATCACTTACAGATCACAAAGAGTGGTTTAACAAGTGGTCGATATGGAAAAAACATTGCAGAAATCGGATGTCCTGGCCTACTTGTAGGTGCATAACTGGCAAAATGTACAATCACTCTTAGGCTCAGATCACTTACAGATCACAAAGAGTGGTTTAACAAGTGGTCGATATGGAAAAAACATTGCAGAAATCGGATGTCCTGGCCTACTTGTAGGTGCATAACTGGCAAAATGTACAATCACTCTTAGGCTCAGATCACTTACAGATCACAAAGAGTGGTTTAACAAGTGGTCGATATGGAAAAAACATTGCAGAAATTGGATGTCCTGGCCTACTTGTAGGTGCATAACTGGCAAACGTACAATCACTCTTAGGCTCAGATCACTTACAGATCACAAAGAGTGGTTTAACAAGTGGTCGATATGGAGCATTCATTGAAGAAGAAGTTCATAGTAACATTTGATTATCTGTAGATTCATTTATCACTTGTCTCTCTTGAACAGATACTCAAAGGATGGTATAGGATCTCCATATATAGAACTGATATCTGAATGTAAGTATAAGTTGCTACCAGGCCACATGTTTCTTCACATCAGTTATCAGTTATACTGAGAACTTATAACTGACGCCGAGTGGTTCCCGGGCCCAAATTTGGAGTGTAAAGAATAGAACCACTGTTACCTGCCACGCATGTCGTAAGAGCGATTAAGGAGGTTTGGCTGAAATCGGATGCACATGTCCTAAACGTCTATGCGTCCTATGTGTCCTAAACGTGTAGAAGTCTTATGCGTTTAGGGGCCTACAAACCAATGTGCAACGTATACACGTTCTTGGCAAAGATCAAACATATCACAAAGAGTGATTAAAATTGGTCGTAAGAGAATGAACGCAAAGAAGAAGAAGTTATATGAAGACTATCATCATAGCACTCCGGACATGTCCATAGGTGCTCTGATCTCTGCCTCACCAAATCCCAACACGCCAGTTAGTGATTAATCAATATTTTTGTGTATTTGGTATGTCGTAATGTTTGGGATTTACCAGTAGTGACACCCATCTCTCTCAACCTGGTCAGCAACTAGAATTCACAACCCTGAAACTCCTCCGTTCGGAAAGACTCTCTTAATGCGTTAAGAATGTCAACTAATCTATTAGCTCGTTCATTACCCCTGAGTCCTACATGCCCTGGGACAAAGATGAAGGTGATCTCTCTGATCCCTGTCTGTACCAGTACCTCCATCCAGTTTCATTACACAATTCCTGTTTTGACTTTACAAATCATACTCATGAAGTCACTGACTATGAAAACATGAGAGTACTTATGAGATGCCAACCACATCAGTTTAATTGTAATATATCTTACAATATTTATCTCCTGTTTTGGTCATGGGCGGTTTCTCGAAAGCAAGGGCAGTATCAATGCTGTATATATCTTAAGAACATTAATAGAAAGAGGCTCTGATATAACCAATAAAAGGTTCACCTTAGGTTGAAAGGGTGTGCCTCGGCTTAAAGAGGCTTTAATCCCCTACTAAACAAACAAACAACAAAAGAAAGAGCCTGGAGGTACAAACAGATCTATACTTGTACTCTCTAGAGCAGTGTTTTGCAAACTGGGGTCCGCAGACCCCGGGGCGAGTACTCACAAGGGGTTCTCAAGCACTTGAAGAAATATGATCTTTGACATTTCAAACAGAAAAATTAATTTAAGCCTAATTATAGACCTAATATTTTCTTTGTTTATTAAAATGTTAAATTGCAAACATTGTTTACTATTGTAACACATAGATAATTCATTGCTGTCCATTTACATATATAGAAACTTTTGGGGTTCCTGAAAACTCTGGGCATATTAAAGAGCATGTTATTAAGAGCATGCATGTTCCCAGTGGCAGTGTATGGGTGTGAAGCATGGGTATTTAACAAGGCAGTGGGAAAAACATATATAATAGTAATAAAGCCCATAACAAGTTAGGGTCATAGGGGTGTCACTGTGGAGACATCAGAACAAAAAGCACGCCATGAATCTCTGTCTTCAACTCCTCGAGTGAGTGTGGAAAAACTCTGTCCTGACCAGCTCTTGATGTTGTCAAACCAGGATTTTCTCTACCCTCCTTTCCTTCTTCCACCCTCAACTGTTCTCTGTAGGATAGTCGTCTTTGAGAGTGAACCATGTCTCATCACATGCATGGGCACCACCAAGAAAACCAGTTGCCCCACTGAAATGTTAGTATGGGACATCAACATAATAATTCAACTGAGTGAACTCTGAAATTAATAGAGAAAAAACATGTTATTTTGAATGTAAGTGTTACAGAAGACTCCTCTGTATATCAAGGACATAGAAGAGAACAAATAGATCTATTCAGACAGAACTCAACTTCAAAGAAAAACTGGCTGATCCTACAAATAAGAATTAGAAAATTGAAGTATTTTAGACATATAAAAAGATACAAAGGAGCAGAGAAGACCATTATGGAAGAAGGCATTCTGGTAAAGAGGAGAAGTGGAAGACCATGGAGAAGATGGATTCATGATGTAACTGATGACTTGAGCATGGCTTCTGCAGAGGCGGGACGTCTGTATTAGGATAGAGATTCTAATGGACTGTAAGGGTGGCAAAATTCTGCTCAGGACACGCTATTTGGTGATGATGACACAGTAGTGTTGCTCTAATTTGTCCTTACACAGCAGCTATTGAAGTTAATGCACATGTTCTATGTATAACTTTGACAATCCTCTCACTAACCAACCATCTGTATGTTTAATCTGATCTAGTTCTGGACATGTTGTCACAGTTCACGATGCTGTTCATGCTGCTGAGTCTATCTCTGGGTTGGTCATTGGCCTCTGCCCACTCAGTGTGTCGGTACTCTCATCTGCAGACCATCAGTCGAAAGCCTGCTGCCCGTGTTGTGTATATTCTTGGAATTGTGCAGGTTAGTCAATTTAACATTTAGAACCAGGACTCCCGATATTTCAGGATTGAATGTAAGTGTTGCATATCCCGAGCTTCCAATATATCTGAGAATATTAAAAAATTTTTTTCGGTATTTGAAAATAAATTGTGTATAAATGTGACATCAAACACAACCTACATGTTCTACATTGTTTTGCGAGATGACAGACGCTGTTGTGTGATTTTTTGGGTACTTATAAGGTATTTAGTTAAGTATTTTTATGTTGAAAAGATGTTCTAAAATTTTTTGGAAATAGTCATTCTAAAAGTATAACAATAGAGCAAGCTGCTGAATTTGTTTTGAATGAATCTGAAGATGAATTAGGCTTAGGATATGATTTTTCTGATAAGGATATAGAAAGTGAGATGATCATTTAGACAAAGAAAAATTGTTTTAATCGATTGATATTCAAGCTATATATGTTCAATCTGGAGAAAAATCTACATATTCTGGAGTATTTGCGGCCAAACCCACAAATTAAATTAAAAAAGAAATATTAAGTTAGTATTCTGCAAATAGATAATAAGCAGGAATAACGGAGATGATGGGATAAGTCAATAACAAATTATAGAGCACCTAAGTATGCTAAATTATCGTGTTATAATTTAACTCTAATATGGGCTGTTTTTGCTCAGGAGCTCCGGGAAGGGATTTTTCAGGTACAGGTGACCAGGGTTCAAAGGGTTAAATACACCACAGTTACAAATCTAAATGTAGTATATTAGTACAAGTTATGCTAGTAGAGTCAAGTGAAGAACCACCTCTGAAATTGGAGAGGGCACGCCTGTATAATGGAGGACACTGATAAAAAAGAAAGCATGACTTCAAACAAAAATCAGTTACCAGGCGCCCTGGCTATGCCTGAATTCATAGCGAGAATAAAAACATCATGTGGTGGCTTGAAGATGAAAATCGTGGCATATCCATTTACAGGACGTAGCCATCAACTACAGTAAACGAGTCATTAATTTTCTTTGCCATTGCTTTCTGAACTGTGTGGTCTATTTTTACCTTTTGTAAAAATCCCACGGAAATGAATTTGCTTCCAAAGTTGCCCGCTGCAGAGTTTGAACCAAGTATGCTTGGGTTTTTGGGGGTGGGGCTAGCTACCCCACACCGTAAAAACTCTAGATGGCTACAGAACGGAGAGCGAACCAAGTAAACGCTGGCTGAAGCCGGACACATCGCCGAAGGATAAGCACCAGAGCTCCAAATGGCGCTGAAGATGTGACGTAAAATACATTAATGCTAAGGCTGCATGAATCAGATTTCCACATGAATAGAATTTATGGGAAGTCTGGTACATCGGTCTGGGCGGTGATCGCGAGAGAGAGAGAAAAGCAAGTCTTCACAAAATATCTGTCATAGGTTACATATCAGGCACCATGACTGCACCTGAAGGCATAGTGGACAAACGAAAGAAAAAAGTTTCATTTGGTATATTGGGGAATACAGTATCAGACCCATATTTTACTTTGATCAGCAGTACATGATTGGTGAGAGCTGCAATAGCATAGAGGTTAATGCACTCACTTTTTAAGCTTGGGGTCTGGGTTCAATTCCACAGTGGGAGTGACATTTTTTCTTACTGCTCTTAGGTCGCCCCCAGTCTCAGTTGGGATACCAAAAAAGTACTGAAAAGTAAAGGTGGCCTGCATGATGTTCACCATATCACCCTTCATTTGCCGATTTATGAAGCGCAGATAAAAACTTGTTCTAGAAATCTCTTCTTACCTGACGCTGTTATGCAAAAAAGCATTATAGCAAAGAAAGAAGACAAAAAACCTTCCCTTCTTACCCAGCTCCTCAAATATTATAAAAATAAATGATACAAACTAATTAATAAAGATATTAATTGTTCCCTCGTCCAGGGTTTGATTCTTGGTAAGGTCAAGAAGTTTTTTTCTCTCAGGAGCATAAAGAAAAAATCCTAACCTGAACATTTTCACGGCGACTGCACTAACCATGTGGCCAATAAATTGCTCAGGCTCATGTGTCCCTCCCTGTTCTACACCACCGTATAAAGAAGTATTACAGGGAGTAAAGATACTTTAATACAACATATATAATACTTCAACTTGTATATTTCTCAGGGTCTTTTGTTTATGTGGGAACAGAGCCAAGATAAGAGTCTACATATGTATCACGCTCAACGTAGCTATGCAGGAATATCTTTGGTTGTACTACGTATACTTCTAGCAGCAATGTTTGCCTTCAAACTCAAGGAATTAATCTCATCTGAGCGGAGCAGTCTTAAACGACAGTTCTATAGTTCTTTTACAAAGGTGAGTTCATCAGATCCACAAAGTGTTTGAGTTTTTGTAAAGTTTTCAAAAATGTTGGTTAGAGAAATGGGCTTGCTTCGTAGGCTAGTTTTCCGGGTTGAATTCTACAGTGGGCGTGGTATTTTTTTCTGACCGTAACAACTCTTGGGTCGACCCAGACTGAATTGTGGACCAGGAAAAGCACTGAGAAGTAAAGGCGGCCGGTGTGATGTTGACCGTCACACATCGTTAAAAAGGGTCTAATGGACAAAGATTGACTTCATTACATCCTGTTTCCCCTTATGGCCCCGTCTCTGTCGGCAGAAATGGCACGCCATCTACTGAGAGTGTTGTACAAAACACAACTTTGTAGCTCCAGGAAATATCCTAGGGATCTCATGAAAAAAATTGCACATGTCATTCGGTTTAGATTCAAATCCACAACCTTCAGAACAACAAGCATACACCTTAACCACTTCACCATAGAGACCCACGATCTATACATCATATATTGATAGTCATGGAAAAATAATGAACCAAAACACTACAATTTTGGAGGGAATGATGCTTGGAAGAAGAATGAGAGGAAGACCTAGAAGACGATGGGTGCAAGATGTCATTGATGATCTGAGAATGACTGCTGCTGACGCGGTCAACTTGCACAGAATAGTTTTTCAGGACTGCTGTCATGGGAGCCAAGTTTCGGAAGGGATAAGCTACTTGATGATGATGAACACCACATTTCCCAATATACCTCATGGTATGAAAAAGGGTTACTTTACTTTCTTACTATATCTTGTAGCACTAGTTAAACGTCTATTGTGCTACTATCCTAAAACTTGGGTAACTTGATCCATGTTTTCATTTCCCCAACTATGCATGATGTGGTTCTTGTGTTATCCATTTGTTGTGATATCTTCCTGGATGTTTGCTGAATACTTACGCTATAAGGTATGTGTTCTTTCTCTCTCTTTCTCTCTCTCTCTCTCTCTCTCTCTCTCTCTCACTGCTTAGACTGAGGTACCAGATTTCCCCATAAATCTCATTCTTGTGGGAATCTGATTCATGCAGCCTTAGCATAGGTGGGTTTCATCACATCTTCAGTGCCATTTGGAGCTCTGGTGCTTATCCTTCAGCGATGTGTCCGGTTTTAGCCAGCGTTTACTGGGTTCGCTCTCCATCAGCCTTTGGCTGTCCCAGCCGACCTGCAAGGCAGCAGGTTAGGTATGGTGTTCACATATTTCAGACAAATTACTTCATAGCATTGATATCTATGTACTCAGTCTGTTCCCCAGTAGTGGGGAACTTGGTTTAATAATGTTGGTTTCCCGGAGATTGGGGGAAAGGGGCACACTCATAACTATAAAACTATTATTTAAAGAGGAATACCTCACCTAATACTAGTCACAACAGAGATATTGATGGTAATGTTGATGATGTTGATATTGATGTTGATATTGATGGTAATGTTGATGATGATATTGATGGTAATGTTGATGATGATGGTGATGATATTGATGATTATGTTAGATGATGATGATGAGGATGATGATAGACTTGTATACCCCTCAATGCTTTATTAATATTCATTTATATATATTCTCTCAGCTTATCACGATGGGAGTGTTGATATGCCAATCAGTAGCAGGTGTATTGCTGTACCGTCTCTTCCTCTCCCGCAGCTTGTACTGGGAGGTATCAGCATTGTCCAGCTCACTACCCTTCAGATTCAACCATCAGTATGGGATGAAGCTCTACTCCTGACATAAGTAACAATTTTCTGCCATGAAAGTAGAATATAATAATATATCTCATTTGGGCAAGAGAAGTACAGGTATTCAAAGTCAAGCAAAATCATCCTTATTTAAGTGTTACCTACGTCTCAGGCCACTCTTCTTTGCATTTGCTTTAATCTTTAGCAGTTCAAAATCGAGAAGAGCATGGTGGAAAGCTGTTACCTGACAAAATGCATTAGAAAGATTTTGTTAAAAATTCCTACAAAATATTTTCTCCATCTTCTTAAGTACGCAGGGAACACTCGTCGGTGCTACAGAGATCGTGCACTGCCGTCGAGATTTTCCTGTGTAAGAAAGAGATGGGAGCGCCCATGATTACTCACCAAAGTGCAGTGATGATGTTGTCCTATCAACCTCTAACTCAAATCTTTAATCTTTGCTATCAGTTCCATATCCTCTCTGTTCATTAGAACACACTTTCTGTTTTGTGTTGAGGTATCAGCATAGCCAAGGGTCTGTGTACATGCGGAAACAAATAAAATTACATTCCCTGATGTTGCTCTCCCATCTTTTCTTCCCTTTATCTATCTTTCTGATCCAAGACACTTCTTCTCTTCCACCATTTACTTCTTTATAGAAGGGGGGATATAGGGATCTTGTGTGTGCTTGTTCTAAGACACTTTGTAAGTTCCTATTAATTTTCTTAAAGCCGTGATTAGTGCGGTCACTTCATATTTTGTGGGGTCTCCCTCTTGCTTCTAGTTATTCTTTTCTGGTGTGGCTCTCTGTTGTAGTAGATACCAGTGCATTCTTGTCAGGTGTCCAAACCATTTAATCTGTTGTTCTTTTATGAGTTGCATGACTGGTTTTACATCCAGTCTTTTTCTGATTTCTTCTTTTCTAATTTTGTCTCTTATTATTTCTGATGCAGCTCTTCTAAGGCACCTCATCTACATCATCTACATTATCTGCTCATTAGTTGTTGCTAATCTTCTTCTTCTTCGAATGCTCAATATCAACCACTTGTTAACCACTATATGTGATCTGAGCCTAAGAGCGATTGTATGTTGTGCCAGTTATGCGTCTACAAGTAGGCCAGCACATCCGATTTCTGCAAAGTTTTTTATTTACTCTGTTAGCTTCCCTAGGCCCCTACCTCAGTCGCAGTGGTACTATTCTTTGCTTCCCTTGCAGGTCCGGGAACCACACTGGTGACTGCTGTTAATGAATTCCATTCCCTGATATTGTTCTCCCATCTTTTCTTCCATCCATCTACCTATCTTTCTATTCTTCTATCTATCTATGTTTCTAATCCCAGACACTGACCCTTGTAACATGGTCTTTCATATGCCAGCTGATATTAATACATTAGTTAGTTAGTTAGTTAGTTTATTCCTTTCGAGCCAAAGGCGGCACATAGGACAGAGGTTTTAGATCTCCATGTGATACGGTTCTTTGCTAGCAGTTGGAAATCTTGTATGGTTTTACATCCCAATAGTTTACTTTCTTGTTGGATGGTTCTTCGAAGAGTGGTCTTTGGTCTTCCACGTTTTCTTTTCCCAACTGGTGACCACATAAGGACTTGTCGATTTAGTCTCTTTTCGTCTGATCTAAGAACATGACCTAAATATTTCCACCTTCGTTTCCTTATAATATTTGATACGGGTTGTTGGTGTGTTCTATCTCTCACTGTGTTGTTAGAAACGAAATCACTCCATTTTACTTTTAATAATTTTCGTAGACATTTATTCTCAAAGCTGTCCAGTTTCTTATCAATTTTCTTTGTTGATTTCCAACTTTCACAACCATAGGTCAGTACAGGAATCACACATGACCTAAATAATTTAACTTTTGTGCATATACTAAGGTCTTGAGATTGCCAGATATTCGTTAATTTAGTGAAGGCACTAGCTGCTATAGCAATACGGGAGTTTATTTCTTTCATTATTAATACATGACCTACCTTTAAAGTCGGAGAAGGCACGCCAGTATGGAGGGGGACACTGATAAAAAAGGAAAGTAGGCCTTCACTCAAAAATCAGTCAGAAACACCATTCCATGCATCCTGACTAAGCCTGAATTTGTAGCGGACAAACGAAAGAAGAACAAGAATACAAGACCATTCCATCTCTGTGTTGTTAAATAGTAGTTAGGTTTTCATATTGCATAACTTTCCTTCTAGCAATATATCTAGTCATTTGTAGCATGTTCTAGATGTGAAAGTGTGTGGGCTCAAGAAAAACCATCTTATTCTATTATTCTACATGTACTCTCCAGATATTTATGTATCACACACGTACATGGGTAGATATATATATATATATATATATATATATTCCTCTCCTATCGTTATATGTTACATAGGGCCTTCAAGTAATTTCTCCATACCACTCTGTCCTGGACTTTCTTTCTTTCTCGAATCCTGTTTGCCTCACAGCGTCAGGTCAGGAAGAGATTTCTAAAATTGGCCCTAGTATGCGCTTCGTAGATAGACTCTTTCGTCGCCTCTGTTATCTCTGAGGTCCATCTTTTGCGTGGCCTACCTTTTGCTTTGTACCCATTGTATCGGAGCAGCATTGCTCTTTGAGGTGCACTGTCTGATGGTAATCTGCTTACGTGGCTGAACCATTTAATTTGTTGTTTCTTGATGAAGTCTAGAAGTCTGTCCTGGAGAACTCACTCAATCTCTTCCATGGAATTAAGTCTGATATTTCTTGCCTCTCTCTCAGCAAAGTTCTCTTCAGGGTTTCCTAGGCGTTCTCTTTTTCTTGAACCCTTTTTCCTCCCACTTCAGTGCCTGCTTTGGTAATCTCTGATCATTTCTTCTTAAGGTGTACCCAACATATCTCCATCTTTTCCTTCTTATAAAAACGTACATGGATATGACATGTACATACAGTAACCTGCAAGAGCAGGTGGCATAATCGGTAAAAAAAAAGGTTGGGGTTTCCTGATGGAAACATCCTGTGTTCAACTCCTCGGTAAGGTCAAACAAATTTTGTCTATGTTGGGAGAAATTAATACCGATGACTTGCACATGTAAAGTGGACACAAAGCAAAAGACCATCCACGCAAAAGGTGGATCTAAACAATAACAGGTGAGGAAAAAACACTATTTATAAAGCGCACACAAAATCCAGTTCTAGAAATCTCTTCTTATCCTGATGCTGTGAGACAAACATGATTAGAGAAAGAGAATACTTGCACATGCGTGGCAGCAGCCTCAATTCCCCTTACAATATAGTCTCCTCAGTATACATTGCACATGCGTGGCAGCAGCCTCAATTCCCCTTACAATATAGTCTCCTCAGTATACATTGCACATGCGTGGCGGCAGCCTCAATTCCCCTTACAATATAGTCTCCTCAGTATACATTGCACATGCGTGGCGGCAGCCTCAATTCCCCTTACAATATAGTCTCCTCAGTATACATTGCACATGCGTGGCGGCAGCCTCAATTCCCCTTACAATATAGTCTCCTCAGTATACATTGCACATGCGTGGCGGCAGCCTCAATTCCCCTTACAATATAGTCTCCTCAGTATACATTGCACATGCGTGGCGGCAGCCTCAATTCCCCTTACAATATAATCTCCTCAGTATACATTTAGAAATGAGAACATAGCACTGGAATAAAAAATTATTATTCTTTCAATACAGTAACCATAACTTGATTTTCATAGCCATGTTGTTATTTATCCATATTGTCTGGAGTTTGATAACACCGAAGTAATCTCTCGCTTTCTCGCGATCGCCCTTAACTCCTTGAGAATCAGGAGCCACACTAAGTGGCGTTTTTACTCTATAATCGCTTTTGTCCTGGTTCACAAAGAGTTAAACTGATGTACCAGATTTCCCCATAAACCTCATTCATGTGGAAATCTGATTCATGCAACCTTAGCATGGGTGTGTTTCGTCACATCTTCGGCGCCATTTGGAGCTCTGGTGCTTATCCTTCGGTGATGTGTCCGGTTTTGGCCAGCGTTTACTGGGTTAACTCTTCGTCAGTCTTTGGCTGTCCCCAGCCGACCTGCAAGGCAGCAGGTTGCACCGAAGTCATGACATTCACTAGAGAGTAATGAACTACCAATATCTCCATCATCAATCATCAATGGCTAGTTAATGATTTTACTTACCTAGGGAGCATTGTTCAGCAATTAGAAGAATAACTAACAAAATCCAGTACAAATGCAATAAAGCAAATAGAATCATAGGACAAATGGCAGCAATTTTGAAATGTATGCATGTCACCATGAAAACTAAAAGAGCATTGTACAACATAATCTTTCTTCCAACATTATGTTATCAGTTCCAAAACTTGATGCTGATATCAAACGATAGAAAAAAAACTGGTCACGAGAGAGAGGAAGTGTCTACACAGAATTCTGGGTGTATCAAGAAGAAAGTGGTTTAGAAATGAATACATCAGGAAATACACAGCATATCAAGAAGCAACATAATAAGTGCTTCAGTCACATAAGAAGATTACCAACAGACTACACACGATGTCTGCACTATCCAACGATTATCCTTTCTTGAACCACTGCTATATCAGTCAGGTGATCAGCACTTTATTGCCTTGTACTCTCGCATGCCCTGGTACAAAAACAAATGTTGAGTCATTCGGAATATTCTCAGTATGACACGGCACTCCTGCCTTATAAAACCAGCCTGAATTTTCGGAAACATATTCACTGAGCCGCTCAGTATACATACTTGTGTATTCAACTACACTCGAGCCATAGTTTCTGCTTTGATCTTAATTGTGAGTCGACTAGTAGTTATGTAACAAAGACAGCACTGTCCTCTGAGACAGCTATGCATCTTGAGCTTATAGTAAAAGACCATGAACTTCACTTGCCTAGATAAGAATACAAAAAGTTTGGGGAAACTTTATTGTATTGAGTAAGATATGAGTAAGATATGGCAGATGTATAACAAATTAAAAAGAGAATAGGAATGGCCAAGGATAATTTCAATAGTATGAGAAAGTTACTGACATCCAAACAAATCACAAACAGGCTAAAAATGAGAATGATCAAATGCTATATATATCCTATATTAATGTATGGCTCGGAAACATGGACAATGAACAAGCAGTTAGAAGACAGAATTGATGCATTTGAGATGTGGATATATAGAAGAATAGGCAGAGTTTCATGGACAGAAAAACAGACAAATAAACAAGTTTTAGGAAAACTAGGCATGAAGAAACAATTATTAAGAGAAATAAAATTCAGACAAGTAAAGTATTTTAGGCACATAAAAAGACATGACATAATGATAAAACATTTACTAGAGGGGAAAGTTGAGGGGAAGAGCAAGAGGAAGACCGAGAGATAAGTGGGAGGAAACTTTAAGAAATGGACAGGTTACTGTCTGGCAGTGTGCAACACCAAGGCGAAAGACAGAGGATGCTGGAGATTCATTGCAGCCAACCTCCGATGTGGAGACGGCACCTGATGATGATGAAGATATGGAAGTCAAAGGAGATGAAAACAAACACAAAGCTGAGAATTTTTCAATCAAAAATGAAGTCAGTGCTGTTATATGGCTCAGAAACATGGATGACAACAAAAGAAACCACTTGAAAACTGCAGACCTTCATAAATGGATGTTTATGTAGAATAGAGGGACGGAGATGGTATGATAAGATTACGAACGAGAAACTCAGAGAAAGAACTAAGCAGATACCAGTGAAGAAAGAGCTAAGGAAGAGACGCTGGTGATGGATAGGACACACATTGAGAAGACCGACAGACACTGTTTTGGAACACGTAGGGGAAGGCCTACACAGACCTGGAGAAGAGATCTGGAGGCTGATATTAAAAGGATAGGTGAAACATAGAAAGAATTGGAAGGGATGGAAGGAGAGAGGAAGAGCTGGAAGAAGTTTATTGAAGACCTGTGCCGCCTGAGTGGTTACCAGGGCCCAAATTGGGGTGTAAAAATAGAACCACTGTTACCTGCCATGCATGTCGTAAGAGGCGATTAAGGAGGTTGGGTGTGGGGCTTGCTACCCCACACCGTAAAAACACTAGATGGCTACAGAACGGAGAGTGAACCGAGTAAATGCTGGCTGAAACCGGACACATCGCCGAAGGATAAGCTCTAGGGCTCCAAATGGTGCTGAAGATGTGACGTAAAACACATCAATGCTAAGGCTGTATGAATCAGATTTCCACATGAATAGAATTAATGGGGAGATCTGGTACATCGCTTTGGCGTGATCGAGAGAGAGAGAAGACCTGTGGGAGTTGAAAGGTGAAGAAGAAATAAGAAGAGCTTTGCTTGCCTCAAATTGCTGAGCCATCAGTGTATACCACAGCATCACTGCAACAATAAATTGTTCAGCGAAGTTTCAAACCGATGCATTGACTACATTGTGCCAGTTTTTACCCCATATGGCTCAATCTCTCTTTGCAGAAATTGTGCGCCACCTGCAAAGAGTATTGCACATAACACAAACTCCGTAGCACCGGCAAAAATCCTAGGGTCTCTTAAAAATGCACTTATGAACTGAACAGCGCGGTCTGGATTCAAACCCACCACCTACAGATTACAAGGCAATGGCTTAACCACTTAGCTACAGAGACCCCCCCCAATAAATTGTTGAGAATAATTCTAATACTTATTATTATTGCACTGATATTTCTGGGAAGTACACATGTCTTATTTTTGTCAAATTTTCTTATTTTAACTTGAAGTTAAAACATATTTCATATCTTTTCTGCTTACATGTGTTTTTTTATTTAAATTCTTGTATTTGTTTTAGATTTATTTAAACTTGAAGTCAAAACTTCAATCATATTTAATCTGTTGATCTCAATCTGTTCATGTTTCTATTTATACCAGAGTATATGAATTATGTTGTGATCTGTGCCTTTGAGAAATGAACCAAAAACTATCATCCTGTAGCAGTTTCATATTTTATGATAGTCTGTTTTATATTAACATTTACATTGTGGACCAAATGCCATGCAAAGTGGCGTTTTTATAGTAGAAACAAATGCCTGGTCCACTAAGAGTTAAGATCATTGATAGCGGATAAGGGTTAATGTTTTAAAATATTTCAGTGAATGCTATGTTATGCGTTCGACGTCATGGCACATTGGACATTCCATGCATGCTCTGTCCTCTGCTGCAGCAGCCATCCCAAAGTCCACCTGCTCACCATACCCATGAGAAGTTGATTAGTAAATCTTCTCTCTCTACCACGAAGACTACACTGTTTGGCATGTCCAAACTTAACTCCTAATTCTCTGACTCGTTCCAGTGTCTGAGACTCCCCCATATCATATAAATGAGAGCGTACCGAATTGATAACATCAGCTCTGTCCATACTTCTGCCAGTTAGGGTATTGTTTGCAAGAAAGTCAGCATGTTCGTTACCTTGCCCTCCAGCATGTGTACAGTCAAGTCAGTGTCTTGAGATGTGATCTCCGAATGCTGTCCACCCTTTCCGTCGGCACGCAGACTTCCATTTGTGTGAATAGCTTGTTAACTTGTTATTTTATTTTTAGATCCAGAAGCACTTGAGCTTTCAGCTCTTCAACTCGGTGCCATGGACATCATAACCCTTTGGTTCAGTGCCACGAACACCATAAATCTGGAGAACCTGTGGCTTTTCTGCCAGCCCGTGGAATTGAACACACACTCACAGAGGGCTTATCACCCTTCGTCCAACGCGCTACAAACACGCTGGGCAGGCGGCCGTTATTTCATTAAAGATGACTTTTTATAGTGGAAACAGAGGAGTCATAGAAATGGACGCTAATAAATGGGAAATGCATATGGAGTGTGCAGAGTCTAACCGAATGGATTAGAATGTGGGCTCCCATTCAGGAGACCCGGGTTTAATCTCTGGTAAAGCCATGGAGTTTTTCTGTCGGGGCATAAAAAACAATCAAAACCTGAACAGTTTTGCTGCGACTGCACTAGCCATGCAACCATTAAATTCCACAGGCAGTATCTCCTTGTCCTACACCGTTCTAACAAGTGGTATTGCAGACAGTAATGGCAGTTTAATGAAATATGTTGACTTTGATGAGACAAGTCTAAATGGAATGGGGTAACTGTTGCAGGGTATGTTAGAATAGAGAATGAGGTAGATCTTCTTCTGTACTTTCATTCTTATCAATTAAGTTAACCATTTTTGTTGATTTGTTGGGTTTGTGCTGAGAATATGAATGCAGGTTCATACTTACCTACGGCATGTCGGACAGGCACATCCAACAAATTTAGACCTAAGGTGATGCTTGGGTTTGTGCAGAGAACATGAATGCAGGTTCATACTTACCTACGGCATGTCGGACAGGCAAATCCAACAAATTTAGACCTAAGGTGATGCTTGGGTTTATGCAGAGAACATGAATGCAGGTTCATACTTACCTACGGCATGTCGGACAGGCAAATCCAACAAATTTAGACCTAAGGTGATGCTTGGGTGTGCTGAGAACATGGATGCAGGTTCATACTTACCTACGGCATGTCGGACAGGCACATCCAACAAATTTAGGCCTAAGGTGATGCTTGGGTTTGTGCAGAGAACATGAATGCAGGTTCATACTTACCTACGGCATGTCGGACAGGCACATCCAACAAATTTAGACCTAAGGTGATGCTTGGGTGTGCTGAGAACATGAATGCAGGTTCATACTTATCTACGGCATGTCAGACAGGCACATCCAACAAATTTAGACCTAAGGTGATGCTTGGGTGTGCTGAGAACATGGATGCAGGTTCATACTTACCTACGGCATGTCGGACAGGCACATTCAACAAATTTAGACCTAAGGTGATGCTTGGGTGTGCTGAGAACATGAATGCAGGTTCATACTTATCTACGGCATGTCAGACAGGCACATCCAACAAATTTAGACCTAAGGTGATGCTTGGGTGTGCTGAGAACATGGATGCAGGTTCATACTTATCTACGGCATGTCGGACAGGCACATTCAACAAATTTAGGCCTAAGGTGATGCTTGGGTTTGTGCTGAGAACATGAATGCAGGTTCATACTTACCTACGGCATGCCGGACAGGCACATCCAACAAATTTAGGCCTACAGTGATGCTTGGGTTTGCTTACCTGAGAGTCCTTTACAAAAACACAAACTTAGTGGAGCATCGAGTAGGGGATTAAACCCACAATGCTCTTGGTCCAAGTCAATTACACGTTACGCAAATCCATCCCACCTTAAGTATATTAGACAGTCGATTACCGAATGGTTAAATACAGTAGGGTTTCCTAAAGGAAACATCCTGTGTTTTAGTCCTTTGTAAGATCAAAAGTTTTTTTCTGTTGGAGAGAAATTAAATCTGATGACCTATATATGTGTGGCGACGGCTTCAGGCAATCAGTCTTAATTCTATAGTTCTATAGAATCCCTCTACCAGCGTACTCTCAGAAATGAGAACAAAATCTCGTGTTTTTGTATGTTTCACTGTTACTTTAATGAAGTCTTTGAATATATATTTTTGTATGTTCAACTTTCAGTATAACATGTAATGTGAGTCCATTTCTTGGTATTAAATATACTCTGGAAATCTGATGTGAATATGTTGCCTTCATTATTATTTGTACATGCCATTTCTCAATGTTAACATATGCAGGGTGTTCATTATGTCCAGGGTGATAGAGAACAAGAAAAGAAAGTTACCACCTGTGAAATGAGATGCTTGAGGAAAGCGGTAAATAAAACAAGAAGAGAGGATATAAGAAATGAGGAAATTAGAAGAACAGTCGGAACAACACCTGCTATAAGATACATTGAAAAACAGAGATTCAAATGGTTTGGCCACTTGGTGAGAATGAACTCGAATACATCAGTTGCAAGAGCGTACAACCTGAAAATGGAATCATCAAGAGGAAGGGGCAGACCAGGAAAAAGATGGATTGATGGAGTGACAGACATTTTAAAACTTCACATTACCACAGCATATAAAGCAACCGTGCGTGCACTATCTCAGAAACCGATCATCAGTTAAACCTGCTACGCCTAACAGCAAAAAAAGCAGAGATGGACAAAAGAAAGAAAAGATAGGGACAGCATTGTTTTGTTCATACTACTTATTCCTCTCTGCTCCTTGTGGCACATGGGGGTGGGGTTGCTTACCTCAATGACCCGGAGAGCTATGCCGGCACGGTTACACAAGCCGGACTGGTCAAAGAAGAGAGGTCAGTCTAAATGTCGCCTCCTGGTCCTTCAGGTTGGGGGTTGGGCTAACTACCCATTAATTTTAAAAAGGAATGTAGTTGCATAAACCAAAAACAAATTGTTTAAAACTAGCTTGAGTCTCGGAAGGACTAGGGCTCCATGCCGGAGACAAATAATGCGCAGCAGCCAAACCTGCATGGAAATCCTCGGAGACCTTAAATAAAACAGCAAGAGACCGAGAAAAGTGACGAACAACTGTTGAGGCCCTATACTCCACCAGGAGCGGAGAGGAATAAATTAGTGACCACTTGCCTTGGAAAGTCCAGGGTTTGAGGCCAGTGTGGTTAAAACTTCTTGGTGTTCGGTTGAACTACAAGAGATCCTGATCCTTTACTTGCCTTGACTTATCCACATGTGCTGTGAAGCTTCATGGGGAGATTCAGTATTCTATCCGGTGCCAGGTGTGTTGCATATGTAGTTATTAGTCTTTTTGATATCGCAGGATATCTGTGATATTATCTATCTATCGGGTTCTTGCTCTGCGTCTGGATTGCTAGTTGTTATAGGCGTGATAGGATAGCAGATCTTTTACTTCTGGATCTAAATTACAAGTACTTCTGAAGTCAGAGTAAGGCTCGCCTGAATAGTGAGAGACACTGATGATAAGAAAAGCAAGACTTTGTTCAAAAATCAGTTAGAGACGTTATCAGTTATATGAGGACTATCGTCATAGCACTCCGGACATGTCCATAGGTGCTCCGATCTCCGCCTCAGCAAATCCAGCAGCGTCCAGCGGCTCAACACGCCAGTTCGATGTTGATTAATCAATCTCTTTGCATATTTAGTATGTCGTTCTTTTCGGCTGCACCAATATTGACACCCATCTCTCTCAATCTGGTCAGCGAGTGGGATTCACAGCCCTGAAACTCCTCTGTTCGGAAAGACTCTCAATGCGTGAAGAATGCCATCACATTCAGTGCTTTGACTATGTTGGAGTTTGTAGAGGAGGACATTTTATTTCTTTATTTTCAATCTGAATCTATCAAAACAAAGATTCATTATGCAATAGTTTGTCCAGAGATGAACTTTACCATTCTAACAGTTCTTTGGAATGTATTTCATAATTCAGTTGGCTGCTGCCGTCATGTTAAATCTATCACACTTTGAAATTTATCTTTGTCATGATCTTCTTCTTTTCCTCTTTGTTGTGATACCTTCCTCCATAATGATCTTCTTCTTTTCCTCTTTGTTGTGATACCTTCCTCCATAATGATCTTCTCCAACTCTTCATATCAAAGAAAACTGACTGATTCTACAAATAAGAATGAGAAAATTGAAGTATTTTGGACATATAAAGAGACACGAAGGGTTGAGAAGACCATTATAGAAGGAGGCATCTGGCAGAGAAGAGAATAGGAAGACCACGGAGAAGATAGATTCAGGATGTAATTGGTGATTTGAAAATGACGGCTCAAGAGATGGGATATTTGCCATGTGAGAGACATTCCGAAGGACTGTTGGGGAGGCATACTTCTGTTCAGTACAAGCTACATGATGAAAATATGTACGAGTATATTGTTATGAGAGGCATACCGGTAAAGAGAAGAAGAGGAAGACCACGGAGAAGATGGATTCAGGATGTAACTGATGGTTTGAACAGAACAAATAGACCTATCCAGAAAGAAGTTAAAATCAAAGAAAACTAGCTGATGCTATAAATAAGAAAGAGAAAATTGAGATATTTTGGACATATAAAAAGACACGAAGGGTTGGAGAAGACCATCATGGAAGAAGGCATACCGGTAAAGAGAAGAAGAGGAAGACCACGGGGAAGATGGATTCAGGATGTGTCTGATGGTTTGAACATGACAGCTGCAGAGGCAGGACATCTGGCCCATGAGAGAGAGAAGTTCCGAGGACTGTTGGGGTGGCAAAGTTCTGCTCAGGACAAGCTATTTGATGATGATATTGTTATGTGCTAGAATTCATTATCTATTGATGTATGTAAGAACGTTTTCCAGCGCTACATAGAACCAATACTGACATATGGGAGCGAGTCATGGGCAATAAATAAACAGATAGCTAAATATCTGGAGGACAAATTGACCAACGACGCATGATTGGTGACCTGTTCAAGATCACACCGGGCATCTTTACTTCCCAGTGCTATTCTGGTAACCAACTGAGTTTGGGTCAACCTGAGAGTTGCTTAGGCAAAACAATAATTCAACTCCTATTGTAGAATTGAACTCAGACCACGCACCCAAGAAGTGAGTGCACTAATCACTATACTATTGCATCTCATTGTTAAGTATAAGTATTAATTTACTGATTATACTGCACTTTTAATAAATATTTTTCTTTTTTATTATCTTATAATTTACTCTCTCTATCTCTCTCTAGCCTGTGACGCCCCTGACGCTTAGGGCAGCAGCAAATGTACACTTTTCTTCTCTATTCTTGACCGTCTTCTGTATCGTGTTCCAGCTGTGATTCATTTCATTAAGTTCTTGTTCTACTGTTCTCCTCCAGGTCATTTTGGGTTCTTCCCCGTTTTCGTTTACCCTCTGATGTCCATATCAGTGCAGTTTTCATGTTAGAGTTAGTCTCCATGCGTATCACGTGTCCGATCCATCTCCAGCGTCTCTTTTGAATGATGAAGCTCATATTCTCTTGTTGACATTGTGCAAGCAGTTCTTGGTTAAAGATAGTATTTGGCCAGAACACACGTTGGCTGGCTGGCTGGCTCTGCCACCATATCAGGGGCCAGCCAATGAATAGAGCTGACAATCTGAACGCCTCCATAGAGTGTGGCCGCAAAGAAGATTTTCATTTAAACCAATCCACGTCAATTACTAGATTGCAAAAGCTGGGATTAAAGATTGGAGTGGCCAGAAAAGAACAATACAACAGGTATACAAGTAGGCTCATCAATCAAATTCGAACTTGTACAGTTAGTCGCTGGACGCTGTTGGAGATATTGCGAGGGAGATCGGAGCATCTACGGACATGTCCGGAGTGCGATGAAGAAATCTGAAACTGAAACATGTAAGATCTTTAACAGACAAGTTGTATGTAAGGTAGAGAGTTTGGACATACCTTGTTCTGTCATTCTCATCATCATCAGGTGCCGTGCCGGCTGGTGTAGGCGATCATGGATCTCCACAAATCTCTGTCGTTGGTGTTTGCTATCAACTCAGATGTTGACGCTCTACCGTGCCATGAAGTCAGGCTATCCAAAAGTTTCTCTTTCTGTCTTCCTCTGTCTCGTCTACCCTCGATTTTACCGGTTGTCACAATGTGTTCTAAACCTCCCTCCTCATCACATGCCCGAAAAATTATGACTGCCTCTTTCTTATATTGATGATAAGCTTTCTCTGTGTCTTGATCTCATTCAACACCTCAACATTAGTGATTTTAGCAGTCAATGGGATTCTCATCATTCTTTTGTAAAACAACATTTCTGTGGCCCTCAGAGATTTTTTCAATCTGTGTGTTCATTGTCCATGACTTGCATCCGTATGTAAGTATTGGTTCTACATAGCACTCTATATAGCCAAGCTGATATCACCTAAATTTCATGTTAGATAAAAATTATCATTGTGTTTGTGTATTTCAGATGTTCGTATCGAATTCGCTATGAAATTACATGCTCAATTCTCTAGAATATTCTGATATTATTGCTGGTTCATTTTTACTAATTTCTTGTTAAAGTTTTTCCTTTCTCTGCCTAATCAGAGTGTGATGTAATCATTTTGTAATATTCTTTGTTGTGTTGTTGTCAGCCTTGTTTTTAGATGTACTTTTTTCTCTTTCTTTGTGATGAGTCATGTAGAGAAATATATACTCCATCCACCCCACTGTGTTGTTTCACTCCACTCTTTCACTGTGTTGTTTCCCACCAGAATATACTCCACTCCTCCACTGTGCTGTTTCACAACAGAATATACTCCACTGTGTTGTTTCACAATATAATTTACTCCACCACTCCACTGTGTTGTTTTAAATGAGAACTTATATACTGAGATGGTGGCTTCTCATACTCTGTGAGTGAATGTCACGCTGCCACCGTCGTCTTGGTCGCGCCCTATTCCGTATTCCATGAGCCGCGCCCCACATTACTATCTCTAAAAAAAAACTGACTTTTAATATGACCTAAATATTTCAGTTTCTGGGACACGATGTTGTTTATAAGACAATGCTAATTGATCAAAAGTGGGTACAACATCAGTACTGAACTTCATCAAAAGTGGGTACAACATCAATACTGAACTTCATCAAAAGTGGGTACAACATCAATAATGAACTTCATCAAAAGTGGGTACAACATCAATACTGACCTTCATCAAGAAACAACAAATTAAATGTTTCGGTCACAGAAGCAGATTACCAACAGACAGTGCCCCTCAAAGAGCAATGTTACTCCGATACAGTAGATACAAAGCAAAGGGTCGATTTTGTTCATTAGGTTTGTGTTCATGATTCACATCTATACGGTGTCACAGGAAAAATGCATGTCCTTAGAAGTTGTCTGAGTACTTTTGTTTATTTACTTATGTTATGTCATAGTTTCTTCATACTAACCTGAAGTAGTGGCACATCGCTTTCATCACAACCGCCTGAAAAAACTAGCAAGTTCTCCTGCCTCTTCCAGCGTCATGTTCTAGATTTCTTTGATGTCCTGCTGCCACCTTCGTTTTGGTAGTCCCCTGCCTCGCACTCCAGGAACCATGCATTCCATTACCGTTCTCTACAAACCAATGTGACGTTTAATGTAGCCAAAATATTTCATTTTCCGGGACATAATGTTATTTATGAATCAATGCTCCTCGATATGCAGGTTTTGTAAGATGTCTATCCATAATAGCCACTCTCTGAATTCTCTCTCTCTCTTTACCTTTTTTACCCGGTTGGGGCATACTCCTCAACCAACTCATGCCAAGTCTCCTATCTCTAGCTATCTCCTGCAGCTCCCTCCAGCTCTTCTTTATATTGTTCATCTCTGCCTCCAAATCTTGCCTCCATGTATTTCTCGGCCTCCCTTCTTTCGCTGTCCCTGCGGGTTCCAGGCAAGGACCCTTCTTGTTATATTCTCCTCCGGTTTTCGCAAAGTGTGTCCTATCCAGTGCCAGCGTCTTTTTTAACCTGTTCGTTCACTGGAATCTGTCTTGTTCTCTCCTTAAGTTCCTCATTTGTAACCCTATCATAGCATCTTATTCCCTCTATTCTGCACCAGTTGATGAATGTTTGCAATTAACTCTCTGAATTACCATGATTTCTCCTTCTGATTTCTTTTGTACACTCTTCAGTGCTGATCAAAAACGGAAGGACATCAAAGAAACATTTAGACAACACCCGTTAACAACAAATACAGCAACACAGTTGTCCAACACTGAGAACTGAAGCTTCACATCGTGTTTCATGGCACAAGTGACAAAACAGGACGTGAAGTTTTTTTTAAAGCATTTTCATTTCCTGTTCCGTTTCCAGATTTTCGAATTAATTTTTGTGCTAAATAAAAGTGGCACCTGCTTCTTCAGCGATCTCTGGTCATGAGCTTAATTTACTGTGGACCACAAACTGGGCAGTCAGCTTCAGGTCTGCTAGGTTTCCCCAAAGTTTAATTTTCAGGTCGACAGGGTTGGGGCCACATGTTGCTTCTCAGCTCCCCCAGGAGAGGACAGTCTTGCAGGATATTCTCTTGTGTGTTTCGTCTGCTGACACTGGAAGAGAACTGTTTGACTTATCCCTATTCTATATAAGTAGTTGTTGAGTCTACAGTGCCTGGTACGTAGTCGAAATATAATGACCTGTTCTGTTCTGCTTAGATCTTTGAGGGAGTCTTTTCCATAATCATATCCAGTGTTTGTCTTCCAGTCTACTGCAGATTTCCTCTGTATGAGGGTTTTGACCTCTTCAAAAGACAGGGGTTGGTAAATTTGCTCTTTGGCACTGCCCTCCTTAGCTAAGACATCAGCACTCTCATTGCCTGCAATGCTACAGTGAGATGGAATCCACTGCAAGTTAATTTCTGTCGTTTCTGAAAGCTGAGCAAGTTCTCTTTTTAGGTTTTGTACTGTGCTCTCAGCGGATTTAGCTTCCAGGGCTTGTCTTGCTGCCAGAGATAAAAGTGTCTACATTCAAAGAATTGACTTCGTTGCCCAGGGTTCTTCTTTCATGGCTTGGTTACTCTAGGTAAAAATATAACACCAGCTGGGAGTATTGTTTGTACAGAGCATGAACTTTGTAGCTTCGGACGTCCTTGTATTGCCAGGGCTCTCAATTGGAGAAACGAATAGTAATACTGCGACCTACAAGACATGTCGTAAGAGGTGACTAATATAGGGGCATAGGGATGCTAGCCTAGTAAATAAAAAGCGTCGCAGAAATCGAATGTGCTGACCTACTTGTAGGCGCATAACTGCACAACGAACGATCGCTTTTAGGCTCGGATCACATACAAATCACAAAGAGTGTTTTAATAAGTGGTCGATATGGAGCGTTAGAAGAAGAAGTAATAGCTTTGGCAACAATTCCAACGAATCTTTGAGAAAAAATATACAGGTACTAACAGAACGACGCGGTTGGGATTCAAACCCATGATCTTCCGAATTCAAGACAAACGCTTAACTACTTCACCACAGAGAACACTTCCACCTTCTTCAATAAATACCGGAAATCTGAAGAATAATTCCATTTTCCTATATTTCTATGTGTCCTGTTTTCCATTTTATCAAACTTTTATTTTCTACTTCCTAAATATAATCTTAGTTCTTATTTCCTCCCACATCTTCGCTCTATTTTATTCTTACAAGTTTAGATATGCAAGAAAAGCACACGTCTCATCTTCCAATTAGTCTATTCCATGAGGGGTCTTACTGTAATATCTTCTCATCTTCCAATTAGTCTATTCCATGAGGGTTTTTTTTTACTGTAATATCTTCAAATGACGTACATGCATCATATTTCAAAGAATTGGTTTCCTTTCGTTTTTAGAAAACCCACTAAAAATGTGTATCGATATCCTTGGTTAGAAACGGCACAATAAAATTATCTTAGTCCTCAACTTTGTTGAGTTCGTCGTATTTTCGCTTTCTTCTAGTCTACTTCTTGTACTTTTTTTTTCTTCTTCGGTGTACTCTTCTGTTTCCCTTCTCATTCTTTTTCTTTCTCTTCTTACTTTTTTCTTTTTCTTTTTTAAAATTTTATCTTTCTTTAATGTTCTTCTTTTTTTTTTTTTTCTTCGGTGTATTCCTTTTTCCTTCTCATTCTTTTACTTTTTCTTCCTTTTTCTTCGGTGCACTTCTTTTCCCTTCTCATTCTTTTTCTTCATATTCTACTTTTTTCCTTTTCTTTCTCTTCTTCTTCCTCTTCTTTTTAAAATTTAAATTTTCCTTTTGATCTTTCTTCTAAATTTTTTACAATTAATGTCTTTTTGCCCCTTAATTTCTTTTTTTTGGTTCTCCCCCTTCTTCTTCTTCTACTTTTACTTCTTAATTTTGCCCGTGTGGTGCCGGGCCCGCAAGTGAAGCAAAGAATAGTACCGCTCCGACCTACAATGCATGTCGTAAGAGGCGCCTAATGTAAGCACGAGGATGCTACCTAGTAAATAAAAAACAGCGCAGAAATCGGATGTGCTGGCCTACTTGTAAGCGCATAACTGGTACAACGTACAATCGCTCTTAGGCTCGTGTCACATACAAATCACACAGAGTGGTTGACAGGTTTTCTATATGGAGCGTTCGAAGAAGAAGAAGAACTCTTAACTACTTATTTCTTCTGTTCTTTTTCTTTTGTTCTTTTTGTCCCCTTATCTTCTTCTTCTTCTTCATCATATTTTCTTCTAGCTCTATTTCTTTTGTCTTTCTTTTTTCTTCCTCTCATTCTTCTCTCAACTTTTTTCTTCCTCTCATTCTTTTCTTCACTTTTTTCTTCCTCTCATTCTTTTCTCTTTTTTCTTCCTCTCATTCATTCCTCCACTTTTTTCTTCATCTCATTCTTTTCTCCACTTTTTTCTTCCTTTCATTCTTCTCTTCACTTTTTCTTCCTCTCATTCTTCTCTCACTTTTTCTTCCTCTCATTCTTTTCTCCACTTTTTTCTTCCTCTCATTCTTTTCTTCACTTTTTCTTCCTCTCATTCTTTTCTTCACTTTTTCTTCCTCTCATTCTTTTCTCCATTTTTTTCTTCCTCTCATTCTTTTCTCCACTTTTTCTTCCTCTCATTCTTTTCTCCACTTTTTTCTTCCTCTCATTCTTTTCTCCACTTTTTTCTTCCTCTCATTCTTCTCTTCACTTTTTCTTCCTCTCATTCTTCTCTCCACTTTTTTCTTCCTCTCATTCTTTTCTCCACTTTTTTCTTCCTCTCATTCTTTTCTTCACTTTTTCTTCCTCTCATTCTTTTCTCTTTTTCTTCCTCTCATTCTTCTCTCCACTTTTTCTTCCTCTCATTCTTTTCTCCACTTTTTCTTCCTCTCATTCTTCTCTTCACTTTTTCTTCCTCTCATTCTTCTCTCCACTTTTTTCTTCCTCTCATTCTTTTCTCCACTTTTTTCTTCCTCTCATTCTTTTCTCTTTTTTCTTCCTCTCATTCTTCTCTCCACTTTTTTCTTCCTCTCATTCTTTTCTCCACTTTTTTCTTCCTCTCATTCTTTTCTCCACTTTTTTCTTCCTCTCATTCTTTTCTCCACTTTTTTCTTCCTCTCATTCTTCTCTTCACTTTTTTCTTCCTCTCATTCTTTTCTCCACTTTTTCTTCCTCTCATTCTTTCTCTTTTTCTTCCTCTCATTCTTCTCTCCACTTTTTCTTCCTCTCATTCTTTTCTTCACTTTTTCTTCATCTCATTCTTTTCTCCACTTTTTCTTCCTCTCATTCTTCTCTTCACTTTTCTTCCTCTCATTCTTCTCTCCACTTTTTCTTCCTCTCATTCTTTTCTCCACTTTTTTCTTCCTCTCATTCTTTTCTCCACTTTTTTTCTTCCTCTCATTCTTTCTCCACTTTTTCTTCCTCTCATTCTTCTCTTCACTTTTCTTCCTCTCATTCTTCTCTCCACTTTTTTCTTCCTCTCATTCTTTTCTCTTTTTTCTTCCTCTCATTCTTCTCTCCACTTTTTTCTTCCTCTCATTCTTTTCTTCACTTTTTCTTCATCTCATTCTTTTCTCCACTTTTTCTTCCTCTCATTCTTCTCTTCACTTTTCTTCCTCTCATTCTTCTCCCCACTTTTTCTTCCTCTCATTCTTTTCTCTTTTCTTCCTCTCATTCTTCTCTCCACTTTTTCTTCCTCTCATTCTTTTCTCCACTTTTTCTTCCTCTCATTCTTTTCTTCACTTTTTCTTCATCTCATTCTTTTCTCCACTTTTTCTTCCTCTCATTCTTCTCTCCACTTTTTCTTCCTCTCATTCTTTTCTCCACTTTTTCTTCCTCTCATTCTTTTCTCCACTTTTTCTTCCTCTCATTCTTTTCTCCACTTTTTCTTCCTCTCATTCTTCTCTTCACTTTTCTTCCTCTCATTCTTCTCTCCACTTTTTCTTCCTCTCATTCTTTTCTCTTTTTCTTCCTTCATTCTTCTCCCCACTTTTTCTTCCTCTCATTCTTTTCTTCACTTTTTCTTCATCTCATTCTTTTCTCCACTTTTTCTTCCTCTCATTCTTCTCTCCACTTTTTCTTCCTCTCATTCTTTTCTCCACTTTTTCTTCCTCTCATTCTTTCTCCACTTTTTCTTCCTCTCATTCTTTTCTCCACTTTTCTTCCTCTCATTCTTCTCTTCACTTTTCTTCCTTCATTCTTCTCTCCACTTTTTCTTCCTCTCATTCTTTTCTCTTTTTCTTCCTCTCATTCTTCTCTCACTTTTTCTTCCTCTCATTCTTTTCTTCACTTTTTCTTCCTCTCATTCTTTTCTCCACTTTTTCTTCCTCTCATTCTTCTCTCCACTTTTTCTTCCTCTCATTCTTTTCTCCACTTTTTCTTCCTCTCATTCTTTTCTTCACTTTTTCTTCCTCTCATTCTTTTCTTCACTTTTTCTTCCTCTCATTCTTTTCTTCACTTTTTCTTCCTCTCATTCTTTTCTCCACTTTTTCTTCCTCTCATTCTTTTCTCTTTTTCTTCCTCTCATTCTTTTCTCTTTTTCTTCCTCTCATTCTTTTCTCCACTTTTTCTTCCTCTCATTCTTTTCTCCACTTTTTCTTCCTCTCATTCTTTTCTTCACTTTTTCTTCCTCTCATTCTTTTCTCCACTTTTTTCTTCCTCTCATTCTTTTCTCCACTTTTTTCTTCCTCTCATTCTTTTCTCCACTTTTTTCTTCCTCTCATTCTTCTCTCCACTTTTTTCTTCCTCTCATTTTTCTCTCCACTTTTTTCTTCCTCTCATTCTTCTCTTCACTTTTTCTTCCTCTCATTCTTTTCTCCACTTTTCTTCTTTTCTTCTTCTTCTTTCTCTTTTTTTTATTCCTTTGATATTTTTCTTCTCATTTTTCTTAATTTATTTCTCTTCTTAATTTCTTCTTTTTTTTTGGGTCTTTTCTTCGTCTTTTCTTCGTCTTTTCTTCATTTGTTATCCCCCCTTTTTCTTCTTGCTTTTTTCTTAATATTTTTTTCTTCTTAATTTCTTCTTGTTTTTGTCTTTCTTCGTTTGTTATTTCCCTTTCTTCTTCTACTTTTTCTTCTTAATTTCTCCTTTGTCGTCTTTCTTATATTGTTCTTTTTTGCTCCTCATCTTCTTCTTTTCTTTATCATTTTCTTCATCTTCAAATAGCTTGAAGATTACATCTAGAAACTTCTAGATTTGGTTGGCTATTATAGAATTACTTTCACTAACCCTGAAGCTTAACTTCAATTCTTATAATTCACATTTTCCTGAGAGATATTTTCAGCTTCACACAAGAAAAGAACACAATGGTTTGTGGACTGGGTATTACCAAGGAAGAGATGTGAAGATCAGAAGGTAATAGACAAAATATTTTTGATGTCGGAAGGGGCACGCCTGTATAGTGGGGGACACGGATAAAAAGGAAGCATGCCTTCACGCAAAAATCAATCAAAAACGCTATATCAAACGTCCTGACTACGACTGAATTCTAGCTGGCGAACGAAGAAGAAGAATATCAATCTAGCGGGGGACACGGATAAAAATGAAAGCAGACCTTTACGCAAAAATCAATAAGACGCGTTATATCAGGCTCCTGGCTCGACTATATTCATAGCTGGCAAACGCAGACGAAAAAAGAAGAATACCAATAAATCAATCAATCAATCAATCAATCGAGAAATGCGGAAATTAACCCATTGCATACCTCTTACCACTAGCCGATCAGAATCAATCTCTGCAAGAATACGAATGTTTAAAAAGTAGGATCAATGAAAACAAATTATAGAAACAATTATTCTGCTTATAAGATATAAGCTTGTCATAAAGAATGGCCTCCTGCTGTAGAATGGAATCTGGCTGCCCGTTCACAATTCTCGTCTTAATCAACAAATGTCAATATTAATCCTGATTATTGAACGTTTTGTCCAGCTCAAGACAGACAATCAGGAGTCGCAAATTGTTTCTGTATTTTAGGGAGTTATTACTCCTGATCTCTGATTATGTATAATTTGATTTATGTTGAGTGTTGCTATGTAGTGTTTTTGTTTGTTATGTTGCACGTGTGTTTTGCAGGGGCTTGCAAGTGGATACAAAGGTGTTTATTTGTTCAACTTGCCCGTCTGCCCAGCGTGTTTGTAGCGCGTTGGACTACGGTGACAAGTTCCCTGTGAGTGCGGGTTCAATTCCGTGGTCTGGCAGAAAAGTCACAGGTTCACCAGATTCACGGTGTTCGTGGCACCGAGCCGAAGGGTTACGATGTCCATGGCACGGAGCCGAAGAGCTGAAAGCTCAAGTGCTTCTGGATGGAAAAAAAAATAAATTGTTCAAATTATCTGGCAGTGAAGTAAGAAGCTCTTCCATACATCGCCCGAGTGGTTACCGGATCCCAAACATGGGATGTAAAGAATAGAACCACTGTTACTTGCCACGCATGTCGTAAGAGGCGACTAAGGAGGTTTGGCTGAAATCGGATGCATGTGTCCTAAACATGTAGAAGTCTATGCGTTTAGGAGCCTACCACACCAATGTGCAACGTATAGACGTTCTTGGCAAAGATCAAATATATCACAAAGAGGGATTAAAATTGGTCGTAAAGAACGAACGCAAAGAAGAAGGAGATCCACTTCTTGTCGAACAAAAAAGGTAGTGGTCAACAGTTTCATAATATTTTGTAATGCCTGATGCTCTCACGGACCGTGTTATTATTGAATTATGTTCTGCCGGTGTGTTGCCAGAACCTTCAAAGGGAGCAAAGAATAGTAACACTGCGACCTACAAGGCATGTCGTAAGATGCGACTGAGGTAGGGCCTAAGGAAGCTACCCTAGTAAATAAAAACGTCGCAGAGATCGGAGGTGCTGGCCTATTTGTATCCGCATAACTGGCACAACGTACAATCGCTCTTAGGCTCAGATCCTATACAAATCACGTGGTCGATATGGAGCGGTCGAAGAAGAAGAAGAAGAAACTTGTCATGTGAAATTGGGAGGGAGAGGTGGATGGATTAAGCATCCTCGAAACGTGATTTTAAAGTAAGACCGCAATAAGTAAAGTAAGACCGCAGTAAGTAAAGTAATGCCCGCCTGCCCAGCGTGTTCGTAGCGCGTTGGACAGCGGGTGACTAGTCCTCTGTGTGTGCGGGTTCAATTCCACGGACTGGCAGAAAAGCCACAGGTTCCCCAGATACACGGTGTTCGTGGCACCGAACCGAAGGGTTACAATGTCCATGGCACCGAGCCCAAGAGCTGAAAATTCAAGTGCTTCTGGATCGGAAAAAAAAAGTAAAGTAAAGAAACCATTTTTCATACCTCGAGGCATATTGGGTAATTCGGTGTTAAGCCCATATTTGTCATTGTCCTTTACTTTCCATCTCTCTCCCTGGTACCTAATTGAGGCTGGTTTGACATGAGAGCCGTTGCAGTTCGGACAAATATTCCACGCCCACTGCAGAATTTATCCTGGACTACGCGTATAAGAAGCGAGTTTACTAACAACTACGCTACTACGCTTGGAGAGCCGCGGTAGCGTAGTTGTTAGTGAACTCGCTTCTCAAGGCTGGTGGTCTGGGTTCAACTTCCGCAGTGCGCGTGGAATTTTTCCCGACCGCTACGGCTCTCAGGTCGACCCAGCCTCAACTGGTACCAGACATGCTCTGGGAAAGTAAAGGCGGCCGTGTGATGCTGACCACATCACCCATCGTGTGCCGACGGTCAATGAAAATACAGGCCTAACACTGTATTGCCCTATATACCACGAGGTATGAAAGGGTTCCTTTACTTTACTTTTTACTCTACTACGGCGCACTAAGACCCCAGTAATTTCTGTTGTACCGAGTCTAGTGTGGTCTTGATCTCAACATAGTTTACTGTATTAGGGAGGAACGAATATTGGTCATCGGTTATTGATTATTGAACTGATTTCCTAGCGCACTGGGCAGATCCTGGTCAGGTGCTCAGTCTCTCCCAATAGATGTCGAAGTGTATGTGTACTGATGGTTCTCGTGACTCATTGGTTAAACACCTCGTTCTGTCCCTCAGGCATCCAGTTATGCATGCACAACATGTAATTCCCAAGTATTTTTCCCCCGATCCAGAAGCACTTGAGCTTTCAACTCTTCGGCTCGGTGCCATGGACATCGTAACCCTTCGGTTCGGTGCCACGAACACCGTGAATCTGGGGAACCTGTGGCTTTTCTGCCAGCCCGCGGAATTGAACCCGCACACACAGAGGGCTAGTCACCCGCAGTCCAACGTGCTACGAACACGCTGGTCAGGCGGGCTTCTAAAGTATTTAAATCCATGGATACGATTCGCGAGAGAGAGAAATCCATGGATATATTCCTTCTTTTCTTTTCTTTCCTTGAAATATTGTATATCCAACATAATATGTCATCAGAACACTACAGACTTTCATAAATGGATGCTTATGTAGAATAGAGGGGCTGAGATGGTATGATAAGATTACGAACGAAGATCTCAGAGAAAGAACTAAGCAGGTACCAGTGGATTTTGGATAGCCTGACTTCATGGCACAGTAGAGCGTCAACATCTGAATTGATAGCAAACACCAAAGATAGAGATTTGTGGAGATTCATGATCGTCTGCACCAGCTGGCACGGCACCTGGTGATGATGATGACCAGTGAAGAAAGAGCTAAGGAAGAGACGCTGGCGATGGATAGGACACACATTGAGAAGACCGACCGGAAGAATTGCAAGAAAGGTACTGTTTTGAAACACGCAGGGAAAGATGAGTAGGGGAAGGTCTAGACCTAGCGGGAGAAGAGAGCTGTAGACTAATATGAAATGGATAGGTAAAACATGGAAAGAATTGGAAGGGATGGCAAGAGAGAGAAAGAGCTGGAAGAAGTTTGTTGAAAACCTGTGCTCTGTTGGGAGTTGAAATGTGAAGTAGAACAGAAGATGTCGTCGTTTAGAAGAGAAAATGCCAAGACAAGGATTAAAACACATTGTTATATATATTGGTCGACATTCGGATGTGCCTGTTCTACATGCCGTGGAGTTATAACGGGCGAAAGGGCTCACGTTCTCGGTGCAAACCACACAGATCACAAGGAATGGTTGATAAGAACGAACGCAAACAACTAAGTCACAAGTAGAAACATTGTTGAGAAAAGAGACAGAGATAGAGAGAGAGAGGGAGATAGACAGAGGACGAGAGAGAGAGAGGTGGAGAGACAGAGGTGGAGAGAGGAACAGAGAGAGAGAGGTGGAGAGAGAGAGATAGAGAGAGTGGAGAGAGAGGTGGAGAGAGAGAGTGGAGAGAGAGGTGGAGAGAGGTGGAGAGAGAGGTGGAGAGAGAGGTGGAGAGAGGTGGAGAGAGGTGGAGAGGAGGTGAGAGAAGGTGAAAAGAGAGGTGGAGAGAGGTAGAGAGGTGAAGAGAGAGGTGAGAAGAGGTGAAGAGAGGAGAGAGAGGTGAGAGAAGAGGTGAGAGAGAGGTGAAGAGGTGGAAGAGAGAGGTAAGAGAGGTGAAGAGAGAGTGAAGAGAGAGAGGTGAAGAGAGTGAAGAGAGGTGGAAGAGAGAAGAAGGTGAAGAAGAGGTAGAAGAGAAGAGGAGTGGAGAGGTGAGAGAGAGGTGAGAGAGAAGGGGGTGGAGAGAGAGAGGTGGAGAGAGAGGTGAGAGAGTGAGAGAGGTGGAGAGAGGGAGAGAGGTGGAGAGAGAGAGGTGGAGAGAGAGAGGTGGAGAGAGAGAGGTGGAGAGAGAGGTGGAGAGAGAGAGGTGGAGAGAGAGGTGAGAAGAGGTGGAAGAGAGGTGAGAGAGAGGTGGAGAGAGAGGTGGAGAGAGTAGAGAGGGGGAGAGAGGTGGAGAGGAGAGGGAGAGAGAGAGGTGAGAGAGAGTGGAGAGAGGTGAGAAGAGGGAGAGGTGGAGAGAGGGGTGAGAGAGAGAGGTGGAAGAGAGGGAGGAGAGGTGAGAGAGAGGTGAGAGAGAGAGAGGTGAGAGAGGTGAGAGAGAGGTGGAGAGAGAGGTGGAGAGAGGAGGTGGAGAGAGAGGTGGAGAGAGAGGTGGAGAGAGAGGTGGAGAGGAGAGGTGGAGAGAGGTGGAGAGAGAGGTGGAGAGGTGAGAGAGAGAGGTGAGAGAGAGGTGGAGAGAGTGGAGAGAGTGGAGAGGGTGGAGAGAGAGGTGGAGAGAGAAGGTAGAGAGAGGTGGAAGAGAGGTGGAGAGGGAGAGAGGGGGGAGAGAGAGGAGAGGGTGAGAGAGGTGGAGAGAGAGAGGTGGAGAGAGTGAGAGAGGTGGAGAGAGAGAGGTGAGAGAGAGAGAGGTGAGAGAGAGAGGTGAGAGAGAGGAGGTGGAGAGAGAGAGAGGTGGAGAGAGAGGTGAGAGAGAGAGAGGTGGAGAGAGAGAGGTGGGAGAGAGAGGTGGAGAGTGAGAGAGGGGAGAGAGAGGTGGGAGAGAGAGGTGGAGAGAGAGAGGTAGGGGAGAGAGAGAGGTAAAGGATACTGAGGTCAGGTTAACATCATGGCTCGTAGACATCAACAACAGAGTTTGATCGCTAACAATGTCAACAGAATGATGTGAAGATAAATATAAAGGGACTAAAGGCCAATGATTGACCTCATTGTACCAGGTTTCCCCATATGGTTTTGTCTCTAACGGAAGAAATGCCGAAGTTGTTGCACAAAGCACGAAATACGTAGCTCAAGCAACAAACTTATAGATCTCATGAAAAAATTGCACATGTGACTCTGTCCGTTTTCGAACTCACAACCTTCAGACGACATGCAGGTATGCAGGAGTATCTGTGGTGTAGAGGTTAGGCAATTGTCTTTTGTGTCAAAGGTACCAGGTTCGCCCCCTAGTGGATATTTTTCCAGAGATCCCTGATCTCAGTGTAGGTGAGATCGAGTTTCTACGATAAAACGATAAAACGCAGGTTCAATATGAGCACGTAAAAGAACCCTTGGGAGCATAAAATCGAGAAGAGCAAGTTAGAAAGTTGCTGTCCGATCAAAATTCATTAGAAACATACACATTTTAAAAAAATGTCTTCACAATCTTCAAAATTACACAGGGTCCTCGCCGGTGCTACAGGAGTTCGTACACTGCGGCTGAGATCTTCCTATGTAAGAAAGACATCGGATCACACATGGTTACCACGAAGTACAATGATGATGGTCCAATCAATCAATCAATCAATCAATCGATCACCAGTTCGCTATAGTAACCCTCGTGAAGGTATGTGATAGCCAACACTAGCCGGCATGAAACATCATGATGATGATAGCTAAGATAAGTGTATCTGAAGTATGCATTCTGAGCTGTATAACTGTTTGTACTATTCACCATTATCTCCATTTACTTTGTGGTTTTCAGTCCAATGCACATCTAGCGATTATATATTATTCTCTACAGAGCTCATATCATCATCATCATCCAATAGCTTGTCCTGAGCAGAACTTTGCCACCCCAACAGTCCTCTGAAATTTCTCTCTCATAGGCCAGAAGTCCTGCCTCTGCAGCTGTCATGTTCAAACCATCAGACACATCCTGAATCCATCTTCTCCGTGGTCTTCCTCTTCTTCTCTTTACCGGTATGCCTTCTTCCATGATGGTCTTCTCCAACCCTTCGTGTCTTTTTATATGTCCAAAATATCTCAATTTTCTCTTCTTATTTGTAGCATCAGCCAGTTTTCTTTGATTTTAACTTCTTTCTGGATAGGTCTATTTGTTCTGTTCTCTGTCCAAGATATACGTAGGACTCTTCTGTAACATTTATATTCAAAAGCAAATATATGTTTTTTCCACTGCTTTATTAAATGTCCATGTTTCACACCCATACGTTCATGTCATGTATATCTCTAACTTATTGTTTTATAACTGCACTTTCTGTGTGTGAGAGGATTTTGTTGTTGCCAAGTTCATTAAAGCGCTCATGTTTGATTGTATGACGTCAGTTTTTATTACACTTTGCTTGTTTTATTGCACTTTGCTTGTTTTATTGCATGACACCTCTCATATTGGACCGCATCTGTTTTTGATTTCCATATTTCTTGTTGTATTAGAATGCGCGTGATCAAATTCCATAGTGGAGGTGGGCCTTTTTTTTGTTGTTGACAGTAACGGCTAATAGATCGATCGACCCAGTTTTAGCTTGAGTACTGGTAGAACATTTGCAATCTTGTTTTTCTTCTAACTCTCTATATAGACCACCAGTTAACCACTCTTTGTGATTCGTATGTGATCTGAGCTTAAGAGCGATTGTACGTTGTGCCAGTTACGCGCCTACAAGTAGGCCAGATCATCCGATTTCTGCGACGCTTTTTATTTACTAGGTAACCTCCCAGGTCACTACCTCAGGTACCTCTTACGACATGCCTTGTAGGTCGTAGTGTTACTATTCTTTGCTCCCTTGAAGACCCTGTCAACATACAGGCGACATTGGGAATGAAAGACAGCCGGTGGAATACTGAACACATCACACATCGTGTGTGACTGGTCAAAGATCAACTAGTCAAGGGAACTAACACCATATGTTATAATGACAAAGATGTGGTTTAGAATGTAGAAGTTTTTTGTGGACAATAATCACAGTTTTGTTCTAAGGAAAATTACAGTCAAAGAAGTTACTTGGCCGCAGAAATATTATGTACAAATGTACAATATAGACACTAGACTACTGAAACATCATCAACATATGTACAACATAGACACTTGGCTACTGAAACATCATCAACATATGTACAACATAGACACTTGGCTACTGAAACATCATCAACATATGTACAACATGGACACTTGGCTACTGAAATATCATCAACATATGTACAACATAGACACTTGGCTACTGAAACATCATCAACATATGTACAACATGGACACTTGGCTACTGAAATATCATCAACATATGTACAACATAGACACTTGGCTACTGAAACATCATCAACATATGTACAACATAGACACTAGACTACTGAAACATCATTAACATATGTATAACATAGACACTTGACTACTGAAACATCATCAACATATGTACAACATAGACACTTGACTACTGAAACATCATTAACATAGACACTTGGCTACTGAAACATCATTAACATAGACACTTGACTACTGAAACATCATTAACATAGACACTTGACTACTGAAACATCATCAACATATGTACAACATAGACACCTGGCTACTGAAACATCATCAACATATGTACAACATAGACACTTGACTACTGAAACATCATTAACATAGACACTTGGCTACTGAAACATCATCAACATATGTACAACATAGACACTTGACTACTGAAACATCATTAACATAGACACTTGACTACTGAAACATCATTAACATAGACACTTGACTACTGAAACATCATTAACATAGACACTTGACTACTGAAACATCATCAACATATGTACAACATAGACACCTGGCTACTGAAACATCATCAACATATGTACAACATAGACACTTGACTACTGAAACATCATCAACATATGTACAACATAGACACTTGACTACTGAAACATCATCAACATATGTACAACATAGACACTTGGCTATTGAAACATCATCAACATATGTACAACATGGACGTATCGCTACTGGAAGATCATGTACATATGTACAACATAGACGTATCGCTACTGGAAGATCATGTACATTTGTACAACATGGACGTATCGCTACTGGAAGATCATGTACATATGTATAACATGGACGTATCGTTACTGGAAGATCATGTACATATGCACAACATGGACGTATCGTTACTGGAAGATCATGTACATATGTACAACATGGACGTATCGTTACTGGAAGATCATGTACATATGTACAACATAGACGTATCGTTACTGGAAGATCATGTACATATGTACAACATAGACATATCGCTACTGGAAGATCATGTACATATGTACAACATAATATGACAATCGTTTCTCGGTCTTTTGGATAAGGTCAAAGTGCAGTGTCTCCGTGATAACGGTCTTGGTGGGTTTTGATTGATGGGTTCTTTCATTGAGCCAAATGACAACTATTTATATTCAAACAAATTCCGAGCAGCTCTCATTCGAAAGAACGACAACATTCGGAGTTTGCACACGTTAGTTGTCGTATAATCTATCCACCAAACAGTGATTTCTGTCCATTAATCTATCTATTTATCTATTTATACATCAACAAACTACCTAGCAAACAGTGAATTCATCCATCGATCGATCGATTCATCCATCCAACGGACAACATGTCCACTAATTACTCAACCCATCCATTTATACATCAACCAAATAATCCATTAATCAATAAATCGATTACCAAGTTATCCGAACCTATAAACACGTCATCATTTATTGTTGTCTACGTAAATGTCTCAGAAAATTATTAAAAGTAAAATGGAATGATTTCGTTTCTAACAACACAGTGAGAGATAGAACACACCAACAACCAGTATCAAATATTATAAGGAAACGAAGGTGGAAATATTTAGGTCATGTTCTTAGATTAGACGAAAAGAGACTAAATCAACAAGTTCTTATGTGGTCACCAGTTGGGAAAAGAAAACGTGGAAGACCTAAGACCACTCTTTCGAAGAACAATCCAACAAGAAAGTAAACTATTGGGATGTAAAACCATACAAGATCTCCAACTGCTAGCAACGAATCGCATTACATGGAGACAGAGCCGGATTAGACCAGCGCGGGGCCCGTAGCAAATTTTAGCGCGGGGCCCTAAGTTTTGTATGATAATAAATAATAAAACATAAATTTTACAAACAAACTTGTCTCGATTTAATGTGAGCAAATTTAGAGATAATACTAGACAAATCAATTTCTCTAAGTAAATTACATTCAATGTTCATTAAGTTGAGGTTATTTAGACGATCTTGTCCCATCATGTTTCTTAACTCACTTTTTATACGCTTTAATGTTGAAAAAGAACGTTCTCCGCTGCAGTTAGTAATCATTAAAGACAAGTAAATTCGTAAGACTATTTCTACATTTGGGAAACACGACTCTAATGAATTTTCCATTATAAGTTTATAAAATTGCAGTTCAAGGGCCTCATTCTTTTCGTTGCTAATAGCAGCAGCTACATTAGTTTTAAGAAGTTCAGCGAACTGCACAAGTTCGTCGCCTAGGCTTTCTTCCAAATCCTCTTGGTAAGAGCTGACAATATTTGGAGTTCTTTCAAGATCTCTTCTGCTGTAAGAGATTTTAACTGCCGAAATGTTCCAAATACATCAGTCACTCTATGGTACGCTTCCATGCGTTTAGCTAAGGCAGAGAGTACATTATCAATTATGACAATAAACACCTGACTTTCAAATTTTTGTTTGGGTGTTTGATTTTCTACAACTTCATCGAGCGTAGTAGAGCCACTAAAATCGTCGTACTTAGTATTTCGCTTGCGTCGTCGTGAAGTTTGTTGCTGATATTCTTGACAGTGAGTCAGGATTTTGGCTTTGGCCTCAATATCTGAAAATGTAGGCCGCATTGCTTGAACGTACCGTGTAACGATTCATAAAGAGCATATCCCGTGTTAAGGTCTTGATCAGGTGACTGTAATGAAGCGCTAGACGCTTGCAAGCGTTCTAGAATTCCGTTCCATAAAATGCTAACTATTCCGTTTCCAACTTACTCATCTCCAAAACTAGCCCATACGCTTGATTACGACACTCTACCTTTTGATCCATGTTATTTGAGATGTCATCCAAAACTTGTTTGATAATGGTAAAACCACATAAAAGTGCTTTTGTCGCATCAGCTCGGGAAGACCACCTGGTGTCCGACAGTCTCTTCAAAGTCGGGAGTTTTGAACCTGTATCTTCCAGTGCTTTTGTAAGAATGCCCCATCGATAGGTAGAAGCGGAAAAGAATGTATAGAGACTTTCAACAAAATCGAAAAAATGGATGCTTCTATACAACATTCTGCAGCACACTTCGCAACCAAATTCAGTGAATGTGCAAAGCAGGGAATGTATTCTGCGTACTTATTTATCTCCTTAATGCGTGCTTGTAAGCCGTTGTTTTCCCACTCATGTTGCTGGCATTGTCATAGCTTTGACCGCGACAGTCTTTGATATCAATGCCATTTTCCTTTAAAAATCAAGTAAACTTTGGGCGAGTTGTTCAGCAGTATGACCTTCCATATCCAAGAACTTCACAAACCTTTCCACTGGTCCAGATGGTAACACATAGCGCACTATTAGAGTGAGTTGGTCCACATGCGAAATGTCTGGAGTAGAGTCCAGTGATACGGAATAGTACTTGCATTTCTTAATTTCGCAAATAATATGATCCAGTAAGCTTGATGCAATTAGATGGATAAATTCCTCACATGTTGTTTTTGATAAGTATGATGTATGTCCCTTTCCTTTATTTGCATAAGTATTTATATGCTGAGCCAGAAAATGTCAAATTTGGCTATTAATTCCAACAAACCTAAATAATTTCCATTATTAGGTGAACCAATAATTTCATCCCTACCCCGAAATGCAAGACCTCGTTCTGCTAAAAATTGGATTACTGAAGTAATTAGCTCCAAAAGTGTCCGCCAATATGTTTGTTCGGTCTCAATTTGGCTTACAAGTTGAGAATCGACACGAGCATCTTTCTTTTGCAAACTAACAGAGAAATTATCGCTTGTCTATGGAAGGTGCTTTCTTCATGTCTTTTCAACAAATTATTTGCGTTTTTCCAATCGTCAAATCCTTCTTTCGTAAACCGTGACGAACAGTCTGAATCAGTAACTTTGCAAACAAAACAGAAAAGTTGTCCTTTAGTTTCTGAATAACACAACCAATCTCTCACATGAGTTTTGTTTGTTGGTTTATGTGTATATGTGAAAAAAGATTTTCGACAAATTCGTGGATTGTTTTCTTTATCGTATGTTTTTTTGGGGAAGACAAGAAATCACTGTTCATATGTTACACTTCGCTGCTTCCTTCGCAATCCAATAATCTCGATTGAAGTTGATTGGCCATTCACCAATATCGTTGAAGTACATTTTATTTTCGTTGTGCTTTTGGCTTGTAGAAGATGTTGCTACATTGGAAGCATGTGCTGTGCTTTCTGCCTCTCTTTGGCTTGAAAATGATATGGCTAAATTGGAAGGACTTGCTGTACATTCGACTTCAGTTTGTCTTGTGGAAAATGTGGCTAAATCGTGAAGAGTTGCTGATCTTAATATTGGTAATGATGATTGTTCTATCTCACTATCTTCATCTACTATACTGTGAGACGCGACTTCTATATTTTCTGCTTCGATTTCTTTGGATTCAGCACCATTACACACGACATTAAAAATTCAGACAGCTTGCGTGTTTTTGATACAATAACTTGGTTATATTTTTCCTTTTCATCTTGTGCTTTACGCTTTGCACTTCCAGAAGCGTAATGTCGACCAGTATCTCTGGCTCTGCTGCTCATGATGTCTATCTCAATCTGGGAAGAGAAAATGAATTTACAAATAAAATGTAATTCTTCTACTTTCTACTAATATAACATATAAATGTGAAAGTTTGGACAGCGTTTTATGATATAACAATTTACTCATGATGATATATTATATACAGGGTGCTTCATAATTTAACCACTTAACATGACTATAACTCTGATTTAAAACATTTGAATTCATTGAAAACGAAAATGATAGAAACTATTTTTAAAAATTAATTTCTCACTGAAACATAAAATTAGCTATGTAAAATAAAATAATAATAAAATAACAAGATGGGAGGATTTAAATACATTCAAAGTTAGCAGAACAAATAAAAATTACTCTCTGTGTCCGTTTGTGTGCTTCTCTGTAAAATTATGCAGCTCTGTGTTGCGGCTTCTTGTTGCGGCTCCTTCAAGTGTGTCCAAGTTTTCTGTTTAATCATTTGGCCCTCCTTCGCATTATTTTCTGGGACATCTAGTCGAGTGCAAAACAGTTTCTCACAAAAACGTGAATGACATGAAATTTATTTAGGAGTGCCCAGATCTGCTCATGTCTTAGAACAATATTTCATACGCCCACTTGCATTTATTTTAAACTAAGTTTCGCGCGCAAAAACTACTGAACGAACAGAGACTTGAACTGGGTTATGAATCAAATTTAATTGTTCTTTTGTTCAAGCTTTCAAGTTTTCGTTTATTAGAAGCGTGTGCACACAAGAGACGCTCCTATACAAAAAGTAAAAACCTGTTACGTTGTTAATGAGCTCAGTGTGACCGCCCAATTAAGTCCGAAATTGAGTAAACATGACCTTGGCCCTAACCTCAATAAAAAAATGAAAGGGGGAATTATTACCCACCTCCCAAACTTGGTTCCTTGTTTATGACTAGTGACAACTTAGCTCTAGAGGCGCGGCCCCCAAAGCGCGGGGCCCGTAGCATTTGCTACTTCTGCTACTATGCTAATCCGGCTCTGCATGGAGATCTGAAACCTCTGCTCTATGTGCCGCCTTTGGCACGAAAGAAACAAACTAACTAACTCACGTAACAGAATACAAGTCTGTAAACATGCCCCGCCCAGATATGGCAAAATTGTATGTTCATTTGTAAAAGATCTTGTCCTATTAAACACTGAATATCTCAAACACCGCAGGCCATATTGAAACACAATATCTTTGTCAAGCATAATACATTGCATATAAAGACGGCTATGCATTCTGTATACAAAATAATGAATAGAGAAAGTTCAATAGTTCTCTCTTGTGTAGTGTGATTAATCCTTTGCCTAAGGGCAGTAATCGCTGCATTACTTCGACTTTCTGGGTTTAATAATATCATGACAGAGTTATCTGTCAGAAGAACGGGCTGATTGAAATGTAAGATACATAAAAATAATTACAATTTTGCATTGAAGATGAATACAACAGGCTCCTCAGTTGCGTGATGTGTGTCTCTTATTGTGTTTCTCGCTGGAGGAAGGCGCATCTGTTGATAAAGCAACTTTTTTTTTTATGGCTGTATTAATTTGAACTTAAAGCTGGTAAAAGTAGAACGAGAAGCCCGTAAGGCAGAATAAGAGTGTGTATAACTAGAGAATACGTGGCGTCTGTGGCCTAGGGGTTAGTGACTCTGTCTATTAACCCGACGTTCTGAGTTCGAATCACGCTGCGGACAGTTTGCTGGCAAATTGTTTCCGTTGATTTTAACAAAAGGACGATGGCGCCACCCGTTCAGAAAGCAATGGCAAACTACTGAACGTATAAGTGGTGCCTAGAAAATCAACGACTTGTTTACTGTGGTTGATGGCTACGTCCTTTGGGATATGCCACGATTTTCATTTTCATAACTAGCGAAATATACCAATTATACCAGCAGAAGACAATCAATTCCTGTCTTCTATATGTTCTGTATACCATGTAAGAAGTGAAGAAATTCACATCTGTTGTATCCTTTGCTTGAGAAAGGCCCTTTTATAGAAACGTTGCTGTGTATCGTTATTGTTTTTGTATTTTGTAAAACTACAGTACTTTGTTTTTACGTGTTTCGTTTATGCTGATGTTGGTGATTAGATATACATACATATATATATATAGTATGTGTGTGGTGCAGTGGCGTGGTCATTTTTCTCGGTGGGGCCAGACACAAATTTGTGGAAAAATCATGGTTTTTTGAGTATTTACTATTATTTGTCTATTTCTGGAAGTTATTCCCCCTTTCGATTTTTGGTGGCCGAGCCCCTCCCTGACCCTTAATGACGAGCCGCCACTGAGGTGATATAATTATGTGGACCTTGTGTACGTAACAAAGATAATGTCTCGTTAAAATATGAAATGAGTTTTTAAAGTGTTCCAAGACTTGTTGTGTTCTCAACTGTCTCCTTAGTGATTTGTTAACGTGTCATCTTGCTCATGGGATCAATCTCTCGTTGTAAAAACATCTTGTACAGAAAGGGTTATAGTTACAAAACAGGTTGAAACCTTTTTGTATGTGTCTGTGGATCATATGTCTTGTCATATTAAAGTTGACATTTTACGTTTAGTAATCAATACTCATCTAGTGTCATGCCGACTTGTATAGGTTATGATTTGTATCCACAGACGACTGTTCTGACTAATGCATCGGTATTAGAGGGTTTCCGAAAAAAAAGTTAATTAAAAATACATGATTAGAACCACAAACTTGTGTTTTTTTTATTGCACCCATTGTCTATCCTTACAGACAAGCGTTTGTAATAACACAACCAGCTAGCATTAAAAGAAAAGAGATTTATTAAGTCGTGTCTATTATAAAATGCGTCCACTATAAAACACAGAATAATCAGGTCAGATTCTATCGAACAGTGTTTGTACAAACACAAGCGGTTAGTTTTTTCTCTTGTATTTAGTAGACGAAACAAGAGTATACATATACAGAAGTATACACATATAACATACATGCATACAAAATTAAAGATAGCGAAGTTCTCACAAGAGCAAAGATCTCAAGCGTCAACACCCTGTTGCAGAAGGCTCAACTGAGATGGACCGGTCACGATGCTTGATAAATGCATCTAAAAACAGTTGCTGTATGGCGAACTTGAAGGGGGCAGATGATCTTCTGGTGGACAGAAAAAACCTCTTTAAAGAGACTTTTAGTCTCTGAAATGCTTCGATATAGACACCACGTGGCAAAATTCATTAGAAAAACAATTCCTACAAAATATTTTCACTATCTTCTAAATTACATCCGGGACCCACGCCGTTGCTACGATGTTCGTGCACTGTCTCTGATATCTTACTGTGTAAGAAAGAGATCGGAGCACACACATTTACTCACCAAAGTACAATGATGAGAGGCCTATCAATCAATCAATCAATAAATGAATCAATGAATGAATGAATGAATCAATCAATCAGTCAAGCAATCAACCAATCAATAGGAGGTCTCTGTGGCTAATTGGTTAAGCCCTTTGCCTTGTGAGTCAATGGTCGTGAGTTCGAGTCCGGACCACGCCATTCTGTTCACGAGTGCAGTTTTTTCCAGAGACCCCTAGGATTGTTGCTGGAGCTACGGAGTTCGTTCTTTGTGCAATACTTTCGGCAGGTGGCGTGCCAGTTCTGCGAGAGGTTGACCGAGCCGTATGGGGTAAAACTCGGTGCAATGAAGTCAATCCTTCGGCTTTTAAACACTTTAAAAAAAATCAATCAATCAATCAATCAATCAATCAATCAATCAATAGGAAGAAATTAAAAAATATCAAACGGGAGAACGATTTGAAACGAAAAAAGAACTTGATCGACAAAAAACAAGAGAATAATGAGATATGACATGAAATCAAATGTTGAAAATTGTGAAGATGAAACATCAAATGTTGAAAATTGTGAAGATGAAACATCAAATGTTGAAAATTGTGAAGATGAAACATCAAATGTTGAAAATTGTGAAGATGAAACATCAAATGTTGAAAATTGTAAAGATGAAACATCAAATGTTGAAAATTGTGAAGAAGACACAGTAAATGTTGAAGACAAGAGAAATTTATTGCTAGTTTCCTTTTGATAGATATAAATATGTAGAATTCTTGCCTGAGGGTTAGATTGAGGGCAGGATGTGAGGATGGACGGATATACAATTTTTGTTGTTATTAAGAAGCGGGATCATTTTCAGATCTCTTTACAGATGAGCGAGAGTCGCGTAGCATAGTGGTTAGTGTACTCGTTTCTTAAACAGATCTCTTTACAGATGAGCGAGAGTCGCGTAGCATAGTGGTTAGTGTACTCGTTTCTTAAACAGATCTCTTTACAGATGAGCGAGAGTCGCGTAGCATAGTGGTTAGTGTACTCGTTTCTTAAACAGATCTCTTTACAGATGAGCGAGAGTCGCGTAGCATAGTGGTTAGTGTACTCGTTTCTTAAACGAGTGGTTTGGGTTCAATTTCACAATGGAAGTGGAATTTTGTCCCACCGTAATGGGTCACAGGTCGACTCAGAATAAATTGAGTACCAGGAAAAGTAATGGAAAGTAAAGGTGGGTGGCGTGATGTTGACCCTCTCAACCATCGTAACTGTTGGTTAACGAAATTATCACAGTATTCCTCAATAAACCTCATGGTATCTTCTTCGTCTTCTTCGAACGCTCTATATCGACGACTTGTTAAACCCCTCTCTGTGATTTGTATGTGATCTGAGTCAAAGAGCGATTGCACTTTGTGCCAATTGTGCGCCTACAAGTAGGCCAGCACGTACGAGTTCTGCGAGGTTTTTTTAAAATTAGGTAGCTTCCTAGGTCCCTACCTTAGTCTCCTCTTACGACATGCCTTGAAGGTCGCAGTGTTGCTATTCTTTGTTCCCTTTGAGAGCTTTGGTAACACACGAGCGATACTGTAGCATTGTCAGGTCTGATTAGTCATATGGGAAGGTGAGAGAACTGGCTGATCATCATCAGTCCCCTTGAGAGCCTTGGTAACACACGAGCGATACTGTAGCATTGTCAGGTCTGAACACGAGAGATACTGTAGCATTGTCAGGTCTGAACACGAGAGATACTGTAGCATTGTCAGGTCTGAACACGAGAGATACTGTAGCATTGTCAGGTCTGATTAGTCATAGCATTGTAGAATGCCTGATAAACGCATCCCAAAACAGTTGATGTATGGCGAGCTTGAAGGGGCAGACGTTTAGCAGGTGGACAGAAAAACGCTTTAAAGACACTCTTAAAGTGTCTCTGAAATGCTTCGATATAGACAATACGTGCTGGGAATCCTTGCGCAAGATCGCCAAATGTGGCGCTGCAACAACAAAAGAGGAACCCGAATAGCTGAGAATCATCGTATTGTTGAGTCACAGAGAAAACGAGCAGCGCGAAAAGACAGAGCACAGAACACGCACATGTCTAACCTTGATCATGTATGCCCCACCTGTGGTCGGGGATTCTGTTCTAGGATTGACTCTACAGTCACCTCCGCACACACCAGAGAGGTGCAACAGTACACGTCTGAGATTGTTGTCATCATCGCTTGCGATGGACGGCTATTAGCATTGTCAGGTCTGATTAGTCATATGGGAAGGTGAGAGAACTGGCTGATCATCATCAGTCCACGTGGCGCCCAAGAACATATGCAACAGAGACACAAAATATCAATTCAATCTTATACCTTTCTTTCTACATCAAACCTAATCTTATGTATGTCTGTGAGCTCTACCACAAACCTAGTTCTATGTATGTCCTATGTATGTCCTATGTATGTCCTATGTATGTCCTATGTATGTCCTATGTATGTGCTATGTATGTCCTATGTATGTCCTATGTATGTTCTATGTATGTCCTATGTATGTGATATGTATGTCCTATGTATGTTCTATGTATGTTCTATGTATGTCCTATGTATGTCCTATGTATGTCCTATGTATGTGCTATGTATGTCCTATGTATGTCCTATGTATGTGCTATGTATGTCCTAAGTTTGTCTTTTCCTTTAAAAGTTCGCCTTCATGTGTTACTGTACATCCTTTTTTCCACCATCCCAGCGGTGTCCACTGAATTATCCGTCTTTGCCATCATTCTTTATTCACTCTGAGAACATGCCCAATCAATCTCCGCCTTTGAGTCCCTTTAGTTACATCTTCTAGACCAGTTAGTTCTTGAAATCTGATATTGCTGCTAATTATATCCTTTCAGTTATACCCAAGTATTCATGAAAGAAGTCTTCACGCAAATCCTCCTAGCATAACTTTCTATTTTCTTATCTATTTTCTAAGTCTCAGATATATAGAAGACAGACTGTTCTAGCCACCACCGTGCGATATATTTTCTCAGTATGATGCAAGTCTTTGAAATGCCGCCCCTTAAATGTTTTTCTTTTAAAAATCTTAAATTGTGATTTTGATTTCGCTGCTTATGCCGCCCTCCTTATGGTACCGCCTAATGCGGCCGCCTCTCTATATCATATCACGGCACAGTCCTGGTTCTAACACATGTTTTGTACATTCCGAGTTGTCTCTCAATGTCGTAAATGTTAATTAGATCACCAGATGTTTGGAAACGTGTTGTAGGCTGCTGCATATGCACTTAAAAATGACCCATGCCAAAGGTTTAATCAATAGTGTTCTGATTACTAAGACTAATTCATTCTCGCTCACACATTTTTGCCTGCTTCCTGTGACAAGTTCGCATGTCAAACTGATTATCGAGTCAACGTTTACAAGGAGGTTGCTGTCATGTTTTTATTTGACATTTTCATCCTTCACTTGATCCTCCTGCTGTTAGTTCTTTTCTTTTGTGGTCACACTGATACCAGATTGTAGCCCAGTGTCGTCACATTGTTACTTGATTGTGGCCCAGTGTCGTCACATTGTTACTTGATTGTGGCCCAGTGTCGTCACATTATTACTTGATTGTGACCCAGTGTCGTCACATTGTTACTTGATTGTGGCCCAGTGTCGTCACATTGTTACTTGATTGTGGCCCAGTGTCGTCACATTGTTACTTGATTGTGGCCCAGTGTCGTCACATTGTTACTTGATTGTAGCCCAGTGTCGTCACATTGTTACTTGATTGTGGCCCAGTGTCGTCACATTATTACTTGATTGTGGCCCAGTGTCGTCACATTATTACTTGATTGTGGCCCAGTGTCGTCACATTGTTACTTGATTGTGGCCCAGTGTCGTCACACTGTTACCAGATTGTAGCCCAGTGTCGTCACATTGTTACTTGATTGTGGCCCAGTGTCGTCACATTGTTACTTGATTGTGGCCCAGTGTCGTCACATTGTTACTTGATTGTGGCCCAGTGTCGTCACATTATTACTTGATTGTGGCCCAGTGTCGTCACATTATTACTTGATTGTGGCCCAGTGTCGTCACATTATTACTTGATTGTGACCCAGTGTCGTCACATTGTTACTTGATTGTGGCCCAGTGTCGTCACATTATTACTTGATTGTGACCCAGTGTCGTCACATTATTACTTGATTGTGGCCCAGTGTCGTCACATTGTTACTTGATTGTGGCCCAGTGTCGTCACACTGTTACCAGATTGTAGCCCAGTGTCGTCACATTGTTACTTGATTGTGGCCCAGTGTCGTCACATTGTTACTTGATTGTGGCCCAGTGTCGTCACATTGTTACTTGATTGTAGCCCAGTGTCGTCACACTGTTACCAGATTGTAGCACAGTGTCGTCACATTGTTACTTGATTGTGGTCCAGTGTCGTCACACTATTGCTAGACTGTAGCCCAGTTTAGTTACATTGCGTCCGGGATGTACACGAGTGTCGTCACGCTGCTATCAGGGTTGTAACCCAGTGTAGTCACACTGCTAACGGGTTGTAGCCCAGTGTCGTCACACTGCGTCCCGGTTGTAACCATGTGTCGTCACACTGTTACCGGGTTGTAGCATATTGTCGCCACACTGCTACCGGGCTGTAGCCTATTGTCGTCACTGTTACCGGGTTATAGCCTATTGTCGTCACACTGTTACCGGGTTGTAGCCCAGTATCGTCATACTGCTACGGGGTTGTAGCTCGGTAGCGTGGTCTTTTGTGTTTATCTTGCGCTTCTCGGATAACTTAAGTGTTGAATTTCTGCGTCTTGGGATAATGATCAAGATGATTTAAACATTTCTCTGCTCATATTTCGTCCACGCTGACGCTTATAGAATCTGGCAATACGTTTCTTTTATCTATCTATTTTTCTATCTATTCTTCTATTTATTTTTCTATCTATCTATTCTTCTATCTATCTATTCTTCTATCTATCTATTCTTCTCTTTCTTCTATTTATCTATTTTTCTATCTATCTATTTTCTATCTATCTATTTTTCTATCTATTTTTCTATCTATTCTTCTATCTATTTTTCTATCTATTCTTCTATCTATTCTTCTATCTTTCTTCTATCTATCTATTTTCTATTTATCTATTCTCTATCTTTCTATCTATTCTCTATTATCTATTCTCTATCTATCTATTCTTGTATCTATCTATTCTCTATCTATCTATTCTCTATCTATCTATTCTCTATTTATCTATTCTCTATCTATTCTCTATCTATCTATTTTCTATCTATCTATTCTTCTATCTATCTATTCTCTATCTATCTATTCTTTATCTATCTATTCTCTATCTATCTATTCTCTATCTATTCTCTATCTATCTATTCTTCTATCTATCTATTCTCTACCTATCTATTCTCTATATATTCTCTATCTATCTATTCTCTACCTATCTATTCTCTATATATTCTCTATCTATCTATTCTCTACCTATCTATTCTCTATATATTATATCATATATCTATTTAGTACATTTGTTGATGTACTTAAAATTAACGTGAACTCATATTCGAGTTTTACTGGTGTTCAACAAATTTTGGAAAATATATTTTTTCTAAGAAATTATTGTTAGATATAGTCGATTACTCGCCCCTGTCTTGTCAGGACTCGCAATAGGAGCAAGGAATAGTACCACTGCGATCTACAAGGCATGTCGTAAGAAGCGACTAATGTATAGGCCAGCCCGTGTGTTGCCCGGGCCTGAAATGGTAAGAAATAATATGTATACCTGCCAAGCATGTCGTAAGAAGCGATAATGGAGGGATAGTGGTAGGGTTGGCTACCTCACCATGTAATGAAGATAAGTTCACCAAAAAACCCAACAAACATGGATTTTGCACCTAAAAGAGATCAAGAGGCTCATATTACAAGGGTAGGTCAGCTGAGTGGTTACCAGGGCCCGAGTTTAGGGTGTAAAGAATACAAGCACTGTTACCTGCCACGCATGTCGTAAGAGGCGATTAATGAGGTTTGGTGAAATCGGATGCATGTGTCCTAAACGTGTAGAAGTCTATGCGTTTAGGGGCCTAACAAACCAATGTGCAACGTATACACGTTCTTGGCAAAGATCAAACATATCACAAAAAGTGATTAAAATAGGTCGTAAAGAACGAACGCAAAGAAGAAGAAGAAGAAGACAAGGATAGGCAAGACGTGGAGAAAAATGGTATGGATGGCAAGAAAGAGCAAGAGCTGGAAGAAGTTTGTTGAAGACTTGTGCTCTTTTGGGAGTTGAAAGCTGAAGAAGAATAACCATTTCCACTCACTCAAACTGGGCTGTAAGTTTCCAACCTATTTGGTTTGCCACAATTTAATTTATATGCAACAAATAACCAGGGAACAGCTATCTGTCCGGAGTGTGGTTTTCAAATCTGAACGCTGTAGGGGAAGAAACTCAAAATTATACGCTTAACCTTGTTTGTATGTTTGTTTATGTCTCGTCCAAGTCTGTGAGTTACATCCCTTATTGTGTCAACAAATGCAGTTAAGGTCTCAAATATGCAAATAACCTCAGAAAGTCAATTTGCACAGTCCTTTCATGATCCGAGTTTTTTTTCTCTTCCTTATCTCTACTATTACAATCTCCCGCGAGATGTATTTCAAAATGAGAAACTACAGCAGACAAATAGAGAAACCAGTGAAAATGTTACAAGTGTTTGGAAACAATTTCTAAACTTCACGAAAACAAGATTCTTTCCTTTTTTTTTTGTCGTTTTGATATCTTCGTCTTCTGCTGCATCGCATAATTTTATGCGATCCTCTTTCAACCAGTTTTTCCGGTTGTGCCGAAGTTTATAATGAACATGTAATATCTTTGCACTTCAACTAAATTGCTTTCTTCTTGCGCAGGTTTATTTGACAAATTTAAAGCCTCGTCTTCCTGGATCTGTGGTAGATTTAGCTTTAATTTTCCATTGTTCTTACGAAAAAAACCCCATAAATATTCCAATTATTTTGCAATCAATTAACACTAATCTTCAAACATCAAGAACAGCGGTTCTCAAACTTCGCATTACCGTGGACCTCCTTTTAAATACATTTTGCTGACAGCGGACCCACACAAATTTCTATATATAAAAATGGACAGTGATGAATTATCTGTGTGTTACAAAAGTAAACAATGTCTGTGTGTTACAATAGTAAACAATGTCTGCAATTATCTGTGTGTTACAATAGTAAACAATGTATTCAATTTAACATTTTAATAAACAGGAAGAGGTTTATTTTTGCCTTGAACAAGAAGCGCCATCATTAGCATCATCAGTACATTTGTGTTTCAATTTCAGCCAGCGATACATTCTGAAGCTCAGCCAAAATGTATTGTAACAAAATCCAATGCACGTCAACGTTATTTATCCTATCTTTCCCAAGATCGTTTCAGCCAATTACTTACTCCTCCTTCTTCTTTGCATTCGTTCTTTACAACCAATTTTAATCACTCTTTGCGATATGTTTGATCTTTGCCAAGAACGTGTATACGTTGCACATTGGTTTGGTAGGCCCCTAAACGCATAGACTTCTACATGTTTAGGACACATGCATCCGATTTCAGTCGAACCTCTTTAGTCGCCTCTTACGACATGCGTGGCTGGTAACAGTAGTTCTATTCTTAACACCCCAAATTTGGGCCCCGGCAACCACTTGGGTGAATTACTTACTTAAATTTAATTCTTCTAGCGATGTATTTATTATTACACCACACCAACAGTGAAGGTGGCTCCAATTTCTCAAACTGCGGAAAACTTTAAATGATCTTTCATTTTGTCCTGTCATACATTTATACTCCGGTCTGGTACGGGACCTTCGACCCTCATTTTCTATTTACCACATGCTTCTCTTGCTGTCCCACAATCATGCACAGATTAAAGATAACATGAATAAGCTAAATAAGAAGTCTCAGTAACTAGGTTTGAAAATACACAGGGAAAAGACCAAGGTCGTGAGAATAAATGCAGTAAACGTAAACCAGATTATGCTGGAGGAAACAGCTCTACAAGATGTAGAATCATACACATACCTTGGTAGCAACATAGACACAGAAGGAGGAACAAACAAAGATGTCAAGATAAGAATAAAAAAGCAAGAGGAAACTTTATTGCATTGAGTAAGATATGGAAGTCAAAGGAGATCAAAGCAAACACGAAGCTGAGAATCTTTCAATCAAATGTGAAGTCAGTGCTGTTCTATGGCTCGAAACATGGAAGACAACAAGAGAAACCATCAAAAACTACAGACCTTCATAAATGGATGTTTACATAGAATAGAGGGACTGAGATGGTATGATAAGATTACAAACAAGGAACTCAGAGAAAGAACTAAGCAGGTACCAGTGGAGAAAGAGCTCAGGAAGAGACGCTGGTCATGGATAGGACACACATTGAGAAGACTGACAGGAAGCATTGCAAGACAGGCACTGTTTTGGAACCCGCAGGGAAAGAGGAGTAGGGAAGGCCTAGACATACCTGGAGAAGAGAGCTGGAGGCTGATATTAAAAGATAGGTAAAACATGGAAAGAGTTGGAAGGGATGGCAAGAGAGAGGAAGAGCTGGAAGAAGTTGAAGATCTGTGCTCTGTTGGAAGTTGAAAGATGATAAAGAAGAAGAAATGTTTCTTTCTAATAAGATGACAATGTACCAGATAGGAGTCACTACCAATGTTTCTCTCTAATGAGATGACAATGTACCAGATAGGAGTCACTACCAATGTTTCTCTCTAATGAGATGACAATGTACCAGATAGGAGTCACTACCAATGTTTCTCTCTAATGAGATGACAATGTACCAGATAGGAGTCACTACCAATGTTTCTCTCTAATAAGATGACAATGTACCAGATAGGAGACACTACCAATGTTTCTCTCTAATAAGATGACAATGTACCAGATAGGAGACACTACCAATGTTTCTCTCTAATGAGATGACAATGTACCAGATAGGAGTCACTACCAATGTTTCTCTCTAATAAGATGACAATGTACGAGATAGGAGTCACTACCAATGTTTCCCTCTAATGAGATGACAATGTACCAGATAGGAGACACTACCAATGTTTCTCTCTAATGAGATGACAATGTACCAGATAGGAGACACTACCAATGTTTCTCTCTAATAAGATGACAATGTACCAGATAGGAGTCACTACCAATGTTTCTCTCTAATAAGATGACAATGTACCAGATAGGAGTCACTACCAATGTTTCTCTCTAATGAGATGACAATGTACCAGATAGGAGTCACTACCAATGTTTCCCTCTCTTCGATATCTGTTGGAGAGACTGAGCACCTATGGGTCTGCCCGGAGTGCAATGACGTCAGTTTAGTAACCAATAACCAATAACCAATACTCTGACATCGTGGTTAGATAAAAGATCGACATAACTCATTAACTACACCAAGGAGAGTGAGAGAGAGAGAGAGAGAGAGATGTGGAGAGACGTGATCGCCTACACTGGCAGGCATGTCACTTCGTTGATCGATCTGACAAAAGTGTTAATAATATCCGTCACATGTTAATCTGCGCCTGCTCTTTATGTCAATCAGATATACAATTGCGAACAACCACCATAAAACATTACTTCAACAGTTGAATTAGAAACTAACAGAAAATACACAAAATAATTTCAATATTTAAAAAAAAATCTTATTTCTACATTGCTCATCGACACTCACAAGAATTATGTATGTTTATCTCTTCTTGTCTACATTTTACGTTCAAGGACTGAATTTGTTTAGTTTGTCTTGATATGTGTCACTTGTGATATAATTTGAGAGATTTTACACTGATGATCATAGCTTTCAATGTCACAACTTTCTTGTAGAAATTGCACATTTTTCAAAAGATATCTTAAAAATGGATATAGCATGATTATTTAATATCTTTAAATCAGCGTTGTCCAAACTGGGGTCCGTGGACCTCAGGCGGTCCGTAAGGTACTCCCAGAGGGTTCTCTAGGGATTTAAGGAATATTATGAACTTTGACATTTCAAACAGAAAAATAAATTTTGAAAAGATGTATATTTTTTTCCAATCCAGAAGCACTTGAGCACGCTGGGCAGACCAGCAGAAAAGATATATAAAAACAGTGGTAAATTAGTTCCGCTGCAAAATCAAAGAACCTGAACCAGACCGGAGCCCGTCTGCCCAGCGTGTTCGTAGAGCGTTGGACTGTGTGTGACAAGCTCTCTGTGAGTGCGGGTTCAACTCCGCGGGCTGGCAGAAAAGCCACAGGTTCCCCAGATTCACGGTGTTCGTGACACCGAACCGAAGGGTTACGATGTCCATGGCACCGAGCCGAAGAGCTGAAAGCTCAAGTGCTTCTGGATCAGTAAAAAAGAAAAAAAAAAGAACCAGACCGGAGTATAAATGTATGACAGGACAAAATAAAAGATTATTTGAAGTTTCCCGCAGTTTGAGAAATTGGATCCAGCTTGACTGTTCATGCGGTGTAATAATAACACCATCGCAAGAAGATTTTCATATATAGAAGCTTTTGGGGATCTGCGGCAACATTTAAAATGGGGAAAGCGGTAATGCAAAGTTTGGGAACCGCTGGTTTAAACAATATTTTGGTAAATATTTAGAAGAACATGTACAAAATTTTAACATGAACACTTAAGATATGAGGAGTATTAAAACAAGAACGAAAAAAATCCGTTGTTGTAGGCAGTGGCGGCTCGTGATAATTTTTGTTGGTTGGGCCAGATATTATTTCCCGGATAAATCATGGTTTTTGGTTGCTATATTTTAATTTATAAAATAATAAATACACGTTATACGTTATTTTTGGTGGGGCCGGCCCCACTCGTCCTTAATGACGAGCCGCCACTGGTTGTAGGCTTTCAGGTTAGATGCTTGCCTCTAGCTCCAAAGGTAATCGGTTCGCTCCCTCGTGGAGCCATCGGGGTATTTTCCAGAGATCCCTGATCTCAGTGTAGGTGAAACCGAATTACTAGTCCTAACGGAGACGGACGATACAACGTTGCTCTTGTGTTCAAATTGGGCAGTTAAAAGAACCTTTAACAGCTCAAAATCGATAAGAGCATGCTGGAAAGCGTCTGCACGGGGAAATTTCATTAGAAAAAAAAAAAACGACACAAATAAAATTCCTACAAAATATTTTCACAATCTACTAAAAAAATATTTAACCGGGACCCTCGTCGGTGCTACGGAGTTCGTGCACTGCCGCTGAGATCTTCCTGTGTAAGAAAGAGATCAGAGCACACATGTTTACTCACCAAAGTGCAATAATGATGGTCCTATCAATCAATCAATCTATCAATCAATCGATCAATGAATCAATGAATGAATCAATCAATCCAATGTCGTCACACTGTTACCTGATTGTTGCCCGGTGTTATGGTTTTCTGTTTTAAATTCTGCTGCTCTAGTGGATTGGGTGATAGTTATTTTTGCTTTTTGACAGGATTCCGTCATGTCATCTATCCATCTTTTTCGTGGTCTTCCTCTTGCCTTCTATTCAGATGTTCTGTTGTAGAAGACTCTGTATACAGTAAAGTTTGGTTGCATTCTTATTAGGTAGCCGAACCACTTCATTCTTTATTTCTTAATGTAATTCAAGCAAGGTTCTATCCCAGTTTTCTTATTCTGATGTTGGTGGCTCGTTTTTCAGAACTGTATTGTTGATAACTTTTCGTAGGCATCGCATTTCACATGTAGTTATTTTGCGACCGTGTTTTGCTTATTGTTCATGTTTGGCTTAACGCAGTATTACCCAGCATACCTCGAGGTATGGAAAAGGGCTCCTTTACTTTTAGTTTTACCGCCCCCCACCTTTCCCTTCTCACAAAAAAATAAGTAAGAAGCGAAATGTAATACTTACAATTTATATATGTGTTTTCATTCAAGTTGAACCCATTCTCAACTTTGACATCTGTGTGTCAAGGTCGCTGATTGACAAGTTGACATCTGGTGTCAAGGTCGCTAATTGAAAAATTGCTATCTGGTGTTAAGGTCACTGATTGCAAAGTTGATATCTGATGTCAATGTCACTTATTGCAAAGTTGATATCGAGTGTCAAGGTCGCTGATTTTAAAGTTGATATCTGGTGACAAGGTCACTGATTGCAAAGTTGATATCTGGTGTCAAGATTGCTGATTTCAAAGTTGATATCAGATGTCAAGGTCACTGATTGCAAAGTTGATATCTGGTGTCAAGGTCGCGGATTGCAAAGTTGACATCTGGTGTCAAGGTCATTGATTGCAAAGTTGACATCTGGTGTCAAGGTCATTGATTGCAAAGTTGATATCTGGTGTCAAGATCGCTGATTGCAAAGTTGACATCTGATGTCAAGGTTGCTGATTGCAAAGTTGATATCTGGTGTCAAGTTCGCTGATTGCAAAGTTGATACCACTCTTCGCTTGTGATTCCGTGCCGGAAGATTATCTGGGTTCGAAACCAGTCTGGCTTAAAAAAAAATTACGGTGCGCACGTGGACTAACAAGAGACTCTAAACCTTTACTTATCTTGTCTTGTTTTGTCTTATCCACATATGCTGGGAAGCGACGTGCGGAGATTCAGTTTTCTATCCTTTGCTGCATCTGCAGTTGTTAGTCTTTGATGTCGCTAGTTATCTGTGATATTATCTATCCATCTAATTCTTGATCTTCTGCGTCCAGGTGCCGGTTGTTGAGGCTCCAAATTACAAGTACATCTGGAGTCGGATTAAGGCTAACCTGAATGACGAAGAACACTTGCTATAAGGTAATGCAACCTTCACGCAAATATTCGCCAGAGGTGCCAATATAGACGTCATAACTACGCCTGAAATCATGTCTGGCGAACGAACAACACAAAGATTCTTCAGAAAGATGAAAATAGGACACAAGTTTGAAACTAAAATTAAAAATTCATTTCATCTTCAAGAATGTTTTCTTTAAAGTTTATGATAAAATATATGATCAGCAACAATACAGGTCTAATACAAAGAACTTAGAAGAGAAGTTCAATTCTTCTGTGCATCAAATCTCCACAATAACAGCTTGTTAGACGTTTCTCAGCATGGTTTCACTTAGTGGAACTCCAGAGTTCCGGCACCGGAAGAAGCTGTCTCCGGGCAACTAAATCATATTTCGACGTTCCTTTACAAATCTTCTACTTTGACACGTCTAACTGCATAACTGGCAGTTAACTTCACCCCACTCGTCATCTTCATTCCAAGGTCGCATAGCTAATCTACCATGTCCAGATTATGGAATCGTTCAAGTCCGCTTTATACTATTCTCAGACTCATGTACTTCCGGTGTAATTTCTATTTTCTACACGTCTAGAAACTATTCTTCTTCTTCTTCAGATGTTCCATAACGACCACCTGTCAAGCCACTCTTTGTGATTTGAATGTAATCTGAGCCTAAAATCGATTGTACGTTGATGTCAGGTATTCATCTACATGTAGACAAGCACATTCGATTTCTGCGATGCTTTTTATTTACTAGGGTAACTTTATTAGGACTAGAAGTAGATTGAACAATTTGTCTTAACCTTCTCGCTCCGTAATCCCCCTTCTGGATGCATTTATTCTGCAATGTATACTGACTTGACCAGTATACTGACTTGACCAGAAGAGTGAATGAGTTAATTCTGTCCAGTTCGCAATTCCGTGACATATTTACTGTATCTCTAGAAAATGCATTTTGTACATAATAAGAAATTCCTTGGAACCTGTTCAACGAATCCCTTGACAGGTCCCTTCAATGAACAGGGCAATCAGTGCAACCTCATGGGCCTCGATTGTGTTCTTTTTCTTCTGTTTCTTTTCCTATCCAGAAGCACTTTTGCTTTCAGTTTTTCTGCTCGGTGCCATGGACATCGTAACCATTCGGTTCGGTGCCACGAACACCGTAAATCTGGAGAACCTGTGGCTTTTCTGCCAGCCTATGGAATTGAACCTCACTCACATGGGGCTTATCGCCCGTCGTCTAACGCGCTATGAACACGCTGGGCAGGCGGGCAATTGTGTTCTTAAAAAACGCTGGTCTGTAGGACTAAGCAATTGGTGCAGTACGAAGTAAAGGTTAGCTGTTCGAATCCTGTGTGTGGTAATTGTTCGAATCCTGTGTGTGATAATTGTTCGAATCCTGTGTGTGGTAATTGTTCGAATCCTGTGTGTGGTAATTGTTCGAATCCTGTGTGTGGTAATTGTTCGAATCCTGTGTGTGGTAATTGTTCGAATCCTGTGTGTGTTAATTGTTCGAATCCTGTGTGTGGTAATTGTTCGAATCCTGTGTGTGGTAATTGTTCGAATCCTGTGTGTGGTAATTGTTCGAATCCTGTGTGTGGTAATTGTTCGAATCCTGTGTGTGGTAATTGTTCGAATCCTGTGTGTGGTAATTGTTCGAATCCTGTGTATGGTAATTGTTCGAATCCTGTGTGTGGTAACTGTTCGAATCCTGTGTGTGGTAATTGTTCGAATCCTGTGTGTGTTAATTGTTCGAATCCTGTGTGTGGTAATTGTTCGAATCCTGTGTGTGTTAATTGTTCGAATCCTGTGTGTGGTAATTGTTCGAATCCTGTGTGTGTTAATTGTTCGAATCCTGTGTGTGGTAATTGTTCGAATCCTGTGTGTGTTAATTGTTCGAATCCTGTGTGTGATAATTGTTCGAATCCTGTGTGTGGTAATTGTTCGAATCCTGTGTGTGGTAATTGTTCGAATCCTGTGTGTGGTAATTGTTCGAATCATGTGTGTGGTAATTGTTCGAATCCTGTGTGTGGTAATTGTTCGAATCCTGTGTGTGGTAATTGTTCGAATCCTGTGTGTGGTAATTGTTCGAATCCTGTGTGTGGTAATTGTTCGAATCCTGTGTGTGGTAATTGTTCGAATCCTGTGTGTGGTAATTGTTCGAATCCTGTGTGTGGTAATTGTTCGAATCCTGTGTGTGGTAACTGTTCGAATCCTGTGTGTGGTAACTGTTCGAATCCTGTGTGTGGTAATTGTTCGAATCCTGTGTGTGGTAACTGTTCGAATCCTGTGTGTGGTAACTGTTCGAATCCTGTGTGTGGTAACTGTTCGAATCCTGTGTGTGGTAATTGTTCGAATCCTGTGTGTGGTAACTGTTCGAATCCTGTGTGTGGTAACTGTTCGAATCCTGTGTGTGGTAACTGTTCGAATCCTGTGTGTGGTAATTGTTCGAATCCTGTGTGTGGTAATTGTTCGAATCCTGTGTGTGGTAATTGTTCGAATCCTGTATGTGGTAATTGTTCGAATCCTGTGTGTGGTAATTGTTCGAATCCTGTGTGTGGTAATTGTTCGAATCCTGTGTGTGGTAATTGTTCGAATCCTGTGTGTGTTAATTGTTCGAATCCTGTGTGTGGTAATTGTTCGAATCCTGTGTGTGGTAATTGTTCGAATCCTGTGTGTGGTAATTGTTCGAATCCTGTGTGTGGTAATTGTTCGAATCCTGTGTGTGGTAACTGTTCGAATCCTGTGTGTGGTTGATCTGAAAGACCTTCTTCTTCTGCGTTTGCCCGTTATGAATTCAGGCGTAGCCATGGCACATTGGATGACGCTTCTGACTGATTTTTTGCGTGAAAACCTACTTACCGTTTTAATAGTGATATGCGTCTTCATCTTCGTCTCCGTCTTCAGTGATATAGATAGTCCGTAATACGTTCACTGTCTATTTTTAAGAAAATATATTTATTGGCTTCGATGCTTCATCTGGGGTTCTTTAAACTCCTTATTATCTTTTAGAGGGTAGGATGTCGGTTAGACCAAGGAGAGGAAGACCAAGGGAAAGATTGGTTCTGGATGTCGTAGACGAGTTTATAATGATTATGACCAGTGACGGCTCGTCATTAGGGCCTGTGGGCCGGCCCCACCATAAGTAATGTGAAAGTGTATTTATTATTTTATAAATTAAAATATAATCTAACACAGAACCATGATTTTTCCAAAAATGGTTGTCTGGCCCCACTAACAGAAATGACCATGAGCCGCCACTGACTGTGACAGACGCCGGGCACCTTATATAGGACAGAAATACATTTAGATCTGCTGTTGCAATATCATAGTTCCTATAGATACGAGCTCTAGATAGTGATGATGAATCTATAAATAGGTTACGAGACTATATTACTTAACTTTATCATTACATAGATCTGGTGTCTCTGTGACTTAGACGCTAGGTGCTCGCCTCTATTCTAAAGGTACTTGGTTCGTTTCCTCGTGGAGACATCATGATATATTCCCTGAATTCCCTGATCTCGGTGTACCTGAGATCAAGTTCCTAGTCCTGTAAGAGACGGATAATAAAACGTAGATCCCGTGTTTAATTTGAGCACGTAAAAGAACCATTGGCAGTTCAAAATCGAGAAGAGCAGGTTGGAAAGCCGACGCCTGAGCAAAATTCATTAAAAATATTTAAAAAATAAAACTTCTAAAAAAATATTTTCACCCTCTTTTAAATCACACCGGGATCTCATCGGTGTTACGGAGTTCGTGCTCTGCCGTTGAGATATTTCTAAGTAAGAAATAGATCGGAGCACACGTGTTTACTCACCGAAGTGCAATTACGATGGTCTTATTCAGTGGCGGCTCGTGATTATTTTTGTTGGTGGAGCCAGACATAAATTTTCGGAAAAATCATGGTTTCAGTTAGGATATATTTTAATGTATAAAATAATAAATACACGTTATACCTTATTTTTCTGAGACCGCCCCACTGGACCTTAATAATGAGCCGCCACTGGTCTTATCAATCAATCAATTATTACATGGTGAATTTAAACTATTTCATGCTTTCAAGTTTTTAAAATTTCAACTTTCATTAGCTATCGACGACAAAAGCATTTCTTCACACAGCGTTAAGAAAATGTTAAAAAAGGTGAGTTACACATACCGTGAAACAAGGGAACAATTAAATATATTATTAGCATTGTGTAATATAGTCAGAAGAGGCAGGATTAAGTTCTTTATGAAATATATCCCAAAAATAACTCAGAGAAATATTGCGGAAATATTGGGAAAATAATCTGAAGAAATGAGGTGTATGATAAAATTACTGTCGTCAACAGGGTATTTTCTGTTCACTTTTACCACAAGGAGTTGTGAGGAGATGCATTTTTTAAGTCTCGGTCAAGCGTAAGGTGTTGTTTGTTGAAGGTTCTTGTTGATGGGAAAATTTTGTCAATATTTTTTATTTATATGCTTCTTTTTCTTCTCATTTGTTCTCAAATATTATATTACGTTTACTTCTGAAGTAGGAGTAAGTCTCGTCTGAATGGCAAGGGGCATTGGTGATAGTCTTCTTCTTCTTTGCGTTCGTTCTTTACAACTAATTGTAATCACTCTTTGTAATATGTTTGATCTTTACCAAGAACGTGTATACGTTACACATTGGTTTGGTAGGCCCTAAACACATAGACTTCTACACGTTTAGGACATGTGCATCTGATTTCAGCCAAACCTCCTTAGTCGCCTCTTACGACATGCGTGGCAGCTAACAGTGGTTCTATTCTTTACACCCCAAATTTGGGCCCCGGTAACCACTCGGGCGTCTGGTGATAATGAAAAGCAAGTCTTCACTCAATAATAAGTCAGAGGCGACATAGTAGGCGCCATATTAGCCGCCATGACTACTCTTGAACGAAAAAATGTACGTCGTTCTTACCGTTATAGGTAACATAGAACCGTCAATCAATTCCTCCATACCGTTCTATTCTGTGCAACTCGTTCAATCTCTTCTCTGGCAATAAGTCCGTTATGTCTCGTCGCCGTCAGTAAAGTTCGTTTCATGGTTTCTCTAGGATGTCCTTCGTTATTAGAGATGCATTAATACATGTCAGAAATATTGTACATTCTCTAGGATGTCCTTCGTTATTAGAGATGCATCAATACATGTCAGAAATATTGTACATTTCTCCTTAGTTTAGTTTTAAATAGAAACTCAACTCGTTACTTCATCAATGATTTCAGTTACTTCTTCAATTGTAATAGTTACTTATTCAATCATATTAGTTACTTCTTCAGTGGTATCAGCTACTTCTTCAGCGGTATCAGTTACTTCTTCAGCGGTATCAGTTACTTCTTCAGTGCTATCAGTTACTTCTTCAATGCTATCAGTTACTTCTTCAGTGCTATCAGTTACTTCTTCAGCGGTATCAGTTACTTCCTCAGTGCTATCAGTTACTTCTTCAATGGTGTCAGTCACTTTTTCAATTGTATCAGTTCAGGACCGTACCGTGCTATAATACAGAGAGGCGGCTGCATCAGGCGGTACAATAAGGGGGAAGGCATAAGCAGCGAAATAAAAATCACAATTGAAGGTTATTTAAAGAAACAACTTTTAAGGGGTTGCATTTCGAAGACTTGCATCATACTGATAAAATATACCGCACGGCCCTATATCATTACTTCTTCAGTGGTATCAGTTACTTCTTCAACGATACCAGTTACTTCCTCAGTGGTATCAGTTACTTCTTCAACGATACCAGTTACTTCTTCAGTGGTATCAGTTACTTCTTCAACGATACCAGTTACTTCCTCAGTGGTATCAGTTACTTCTAAGGTTAGTATAAAATCTAGAAACATAACTCGTTACTTTCCCAATAGTATCAGTTACTTCTCCAGTTGTATCAGTTACTACTCTAACTGTATCAGTTACTTTACTCCGAGGCTAACATAAGAGTTTTATTACCCCAAAATCATGAAATGCATAAATCCTTCTAGCACATTCTGTTTCATATTACCAAAACTGATTCCCCATGACATACATTGATATTAATTTGATGGCAGTGTGATGATTGCAGGACATGTAACGTCGCGTATGTTCCCACACTGGGAGGCTGATGTTACCCAAATTATCAACATCGGGTTTTCCCCAAACTCTTTTTCCAAAATGGTTGTTCATATTATTATTACTGTTTTTTTCCCCCGATCCAGAAGCACTTGAGCTTTTCAGCTCTTCGGTTCGGTACCATGGACATCGTAAATCTGGAGAACCTGTGGCTTTTCTGCCAGCCCGCGGAATTTAACCCGCACTCACAGAGGGCTTGTCACCCGTCGTCCTACGAACACGCTGGACAGGCGGGCATTATTACTGTAAATCAGTGCTATTCGCCGTTCTTGTATATTGGGGCGTAGCTGACTAATGACTGTCGAGGCGCTGGCGCCATCTGACAATTGTAGTAATAGTACTGCCATATCTGAGCGTCTGTAGCTTGAGCGGTAGGGAGCTCGATCACACGCCAAGCGTACCTGGTTCAAAGCTCAATCTCCTCCATGGAACCGACACCAATATTTCTTGCTTCTCCCAGAAAAGTTCGTTTCAGGGTCTCCTTAGGTCGACCTCTCTTTCTTGAACCCTTTGCATCCCACTTCAATGCCTGCTTTGATATTCGTTGATCATTTCTTCTCAAGGTGTGTCCAACATATCTCGAAATAGGGGGAAGACTGCAGTAAAACTTGGTAAATAGCGAAACACGTACAAACAAAGTACTATAGTTTTACAAAATACAGAAACAGTGACGATAAACAGCAACGTTTCGACCATAAGGCCTTCATCAAGCAAACGACACAACAGAAGTGACGAATTATAGAGAACACTTACAAATGGACGATAACGGAAACATGCAAATGTAACTAATGAACTGGGAATAAAAACGAATAACGAAATGAGTGCAACACAAAACTAGTAGTGAAAAAGAAGAGAAACAATATACAATCAAGTGAAAATATAAATTATATATATGAAGCAGGGCTGAACATTCATAAGGAAAAGACAAAGATATTGAGAATTAACCAAGCAAACGACAAATCGATCTCCTGGGGAAATCCCACTTCAAGAGGTATAATCATACACATATTTGGGCAGCAACGTAGACAAAGAGGGTAGAACAGATAGAGATGTTAAAATAAGAATACAGAAGGTAAGAGGAGCTTTCATTGCACTGGGAAACATTTGGAAGTCCAAAGAAATCAAATCTAGAACAAAGATTCGGATATTTAACTCTAATGTTAAAGCAGTTCTACTGTATGGGTCAGAAACATGGAGAACAACTAAAACAATAGCACATAAATTGCAAACATTCATTAACTGGTTGATGAATGTTTGCAATTTATGCGCTATTGTTTTCTTTCTTATAACAATTGTTACTAGTGGTTGACCAGACATGTCTCTGATTTCATCACTTCTTCTGAATTCGTTCCATTTTATATTCATTATTTTTAGCAGACATCTATTTTCAAATGCATTCAACTTGCTTTCTATATCTTTAGTCATTTTCCAACTCTCGCTAGCATATGTTAGGATTGATACAACATTTGAATTGAAAATTCGTAATTTAGTTTTAATACTATATAACTTGCAGTTCCATATTTTATTTAGACTTTTAAAAGCTGATGTCGCTTTGCCAATTCGTATCATAATTTCTTTTTTAACATTTCCTGTGCAATTAAAATTGCTACCTAAATAGGTGAACTGCTCTGTTATTTTTATCATTTTAGATTCCATATGATATCTGCATTATTTGCCATAGGTGTCTTCATTATATTTGCCATAGGTGTCTTCATTATATTTGCCATAGGTGTCTTCATTATATTTGGCATAGGTGTCTTAATTATATTTGCCATAGGTGTCTTCATTATATTTGGCATAGGTGTCTTAATTATATTTGCCATAGGTGTCTTCATTATATTTGGCATAGGTGTCTTTATTATATTTGCCATAGGTGTCTTCATTATATTTGGCATAGGTGTCTTCATTATATTTGCCATAGGCGTCTTCATTATATTTGGTTTTATGTAAAGGGTATACTACGATACAAAAAAACTATTAATAGTAACATGAATAAAATAACAAATGATACAAATTTCTCTTGATTTCAAGTTAATTAAAAAACAAATATTATGCTTGGAAAAACCCACCCAGAATCATACTGTTACTTAGAGATTCATTTATGGTTCTTGAAATTGTTCATAACTTTAAAGCCGGGGGAATGAAATAGGGCGCCAGGGGTGTAGCACATGGGCGCCATGGACGCCACTTTAGACAACGCTGTTGTAGCGTATAGAGAAGAGTTATTGTTCCAAGAGGATGTAAAGAATTATCTTTAATATGAGTGGGTTCTGACTGAGATGATATGAGTGGGTTCAGACTGAGATGGTATGAGTGGGTTCAGACTGAGATGGTATGAGTGGGTTCAGACTGAGATGGTATGAGTGGGTTCAGACTGAGATGGTATGAGTGGGTTCAGACTGAGATGATATGAGTGGGTTCAGACTGAGATGGTATGAGTGGGTTCAGACTGAGATGGTATGAGTGGGTTCAGGCTGAGATGGTATGAGTGGGTTCAGACTGAGATGGTATGAGTAGGTTCGGACTGAGATGGTACGAGTAGGTTCAGACTGAGATGGTATGAGTAGGTTCGGACTGAGATGGTATGAGTGGGTTCAGACTGAGATGGTATGAGTGGGTTCAGACTGAGATGGTATGAGTGGGTTCAGACTGAGATGGTACGAGTGGGTTCAGGCTGAGATGGTACGAGTGGGTTCAGACTGAGATGGTACGAGTGGGTTCAAGCTGAGATGGTATGACAGAGTTAGAAACACAGACCTGTGGATAAGAACATGATAGGAACCCGTGATGACCCAAGTTAAGAGGAGAAAATGGCGATTGATCCAGCATACTCAGCGGAATACACAGTCGAGGGTTACTAGACAAGAGTTTGACTGGAACCGGCAAGGAAAACAGAAAATAGGGCTCTTAAACAGACCTGGAAACGGAGTCTTCTTGAGGAATCGAAAGCTGCTCGACTATCCAGGAAAGTCATAAAGAAACCAGCAGGAGACCGGGAAAAGTGGCAAGCAACTGTGGAGGTTATATGCTCCACGGGGAACGGAGATGGATAAAGAGAAAAACGAGAAAGTTATATTGAGAAATAGGTTAGTTATATCGTATAAGAGATATCATATATGCACTGCTTGAGGTCTAAACTGGGGACCTCCTGGGGTATCATATATGCACTGCTTGAGGCCTAAACTCGGACCTCCTGGGTATCATATATGCACTGCTTGAGGCCTAAACTCGGACCTCCTGAGGTATCATATATGCACTGCTTGAGGCTTAAACTCGGGACCTCCTGGGGTATCATATATGCACTGCTTGAGGCCTAAACTCGGGACCTCCTGGGGTATCACATATGCACTGCTTGAGGCCTAAACTCGGGACCTCCTGAGGTATCATATATGCACTGCTTGAGGCCTAAACGCGGGACCTCCTGGGGTATCATATATGCACTGCTTGAGGTCTAAACGCAGGACCTCCTGGGGCATCATATATGCACTGCTTGAGGCCTAAACTCGGAACCTCCTGGGGTATCATAATAACATATAACGAGATGTTGGTTTATACTGAGATTCCTGGTATAGTTGCATTTATCCGCCTGCGCCGCCGAAGCTATCATCTAACTTGGACTGACGACGGCCGGATCCTCAAGGATATCATACACGGGAAGCTGGCTCAGACAAAAAAGCTTTGGGGCAACCCTTCCTTCGCTACAAAGTTATATACAGACGCGTCTTAAAGGATCGTGAGGGGCCCGCCTGACCAGCGTGTTCGCAGCGCGTTGAACGACGGGTGGCAAGCCCCCTGTGAGTGCGGTTCAATTCCGCGGGCTGACAGAAAAGTCACAAGTTCTCCAGATTTACGGTGTTCATGGCACCGAACCGAAGAGTTACGATGTCCATGACACCGAGCCAAGAGCTCAAGTGCTTCTGGATCTGAAAAAAAGGATCTTGACGTAAATACACATGTCTGGGAGAAGATTGAAAGGGACAGATTCAGTTGGAGACAGAATTTTCAAGTCAGGTCTTCTTCTTCTGCGTTCTCACTAGACTGGGATTTCGGATTCTCTAATAAAGGCAGCCGTTTGCCTCAGATTGTCAGCCACGCCATACAGTTTGTTTTGGACACTGGTGTAAGTGGGCCACCTCTTTCTTCTCAGGTCTGCATACTGGGGGCAGCTCTGTAGGATATGCTCTGTTGTCATACTCGCCAAGCCACAGAGGCACATGTCGTTGGGGTCTATCTTGAATTTAATGTACAGGTGGTGTCTCATTCTGTTGTGAACCGCCCGGAGGTGAAGTATAACTGTCTTGTCCCTTTTCTGGATAGTTGGTAATATGCATCATCCTTGTTGTATTTTGGCTGTTCTGTATCCTATTTTGTATTGCCCTTTGGTGATGTTTTTTGCTTCTTCATAGCTGACAAGGTGAGAACTGACGAAACCAGAATCAGACCTCTTGCTGACATGAAATGTCCCAGGAAAAGTCAGAACTGAAATCGATCAATTTTCTTTCGAAACTTGCAGGATGACACCATCATCATCACTAGTGTTGGTTGGTATTTCTCTTTGTCGTAAGAGACGAAGGAGGCAGCGGTCTAGGGAGCTACCCTAGTAAATAAAAAGCGTCGCAGAAATCGGATATGCTGACCTACTTGCAGGCGCATAACTGACACAACGTACAATCGCTCTTAGGTTCAGATCACATATATATCACATAGAGTGGTTAACAAGTGGTCGATATGTAGTATTTGAAGAAGAAGAAAAAGTAACAGAACTTCATGGCACGGAACAGGGTCAACATTTGAGATGATAGCAAACACAAGAGACAGATATTTGTGGAGATCCGTGATAGCCTTCGCCAGCCGTCACGGCACCCGATGATGATGATGATGAATATGTCAAAGCAAATAAAACCAGCTCTCCCCAACCCACACTTTCCTATCCACGGGAAATTAGATAAAAAATTAAAATTGACTTTTGGCGGACACTAGGCGGTAGAATTAAATAATTTCCGGAGCCAACATTTGTCCCCTCAGTCAAGTTTTATTTAGTGGCTATACGAAGAGTTTTTCTCAGCGCAACTTGGTTTACCTGCTGTGGGAATTAGTTGGACTTGCCAACACTGCGGAAACATTGTTTTATGGCGTCCTGTGACGGAAATCTCTGTTAGAGAGTTTTTGGTGCCAATTTAACATCTGACTAGCAGGAAACGAAGCCAATTATCTATAATTTTCTCGGAATGTCGTTTGAGAAAGTGTACAATTTGTCGGGCACAGAAATTATGTAAGTACCGTGAATGTCACGGACTTGCTTGAATATTTTACTCAAAAGTTGCATTCTGGGAACCGGTGACATGAAACACATTTCTCCCACAATTTATGTCCCCTTCCAGCGCATCCAACAGACTGTTTAGTATGAGTTGAATTTATTTGGTATGACAATAAAAATAGATGGCTTAATTTGAACAAAACATGCACTTTTGTACAGACACATTTTCTAGATTCTCAGTCTGAAAACGTTTTATTTTTAAAAGGACAATCCGTTGAATAATTCGGTATTACATCGGTCCCGTTGTTGCATTTTTCTTACTGATAGATGAAATTCCCCTCTACCTCCGACACAAGAAGCAAGTTATCTTTCTTTTGACAGCGAAACATAGCAACGATATGAATTATCTTCCCATGATCACCAGCAAGGTTGTCGGCCTTACCAAATGGAGATTCTTGAAATATTGACATCAAGATCAGTGTCGGTTCGTTATTAAGAGCAAGTGTTACCTGACCCCATCAAAAATAATGTATAACGTGTATTTATTATTTTATAAATTAAAATATAGCAACCCAAAACTATGATTTATCCGGAAAAAAATGTCTGACCCACACCTGCAAAAATGATCACGAGCCGCCACTGATCAAGATTTCTTTTAGCATTCCTTGTAAATTTTCTTTCAACATTTAACAAAAATATTTTTTCAACTTTTTTCTAAACTCCTTTCAACAGTTCTGTTCTATTTTCTTGTAACATTTATTTCAAGATTTCTTTAAAAACCCTTTCATGCATGAATTACCATCTTGTCCGCGACATTGACTACACAGTAGAAGTACAAGTTAATTTACGACTTTGTCAATAGATCTACACCGTCCACAGCTAGTCCTTAGAAGTATACTGAATACGTAAGAGGTCACGAAACACGCTTGTGTGGCTATAAACGAACAAATAGTAGTTGTCCACTATAGTAGACACTGTGCCTGAAAGGGTTAATATTATTTTCAACATTTCTTTCAACATTTCTTTCAACATTTGTTTCTGTCAACATTTCTTTCAACATTTCTGTCAACATTTCTTTCTACATTTCTTTTCCATTTTCCTTCATTTTTTGTTCATTGATAACTTACCTTTAAACAAATATGAAATGCTGAAAAAGACTTTAAAAAGGAGGCATTGTACAACACGATCTTTCTCCCAACATTATACTTCCACTGCCACACCTGCACTTCAACATCTACCCAGAATGCTGGGAGTATCAAGAAGAGACTAGTCACGACAGAGATGAAGTGTCTACCCAGAATGCTGGGAGTATCAAGAAGAGACTAGTCACGACAGAGATGAAGTGTCTACCCAGAATGCTGGGAGTATCAAGAAGAGACTAGTCACGACAGAGATGAAGTGTCTACCCAGAATGCTGGGAGTATCAAGAAGAGACTAGTCACGACAGAGATGAAGTGTCTACCCAGAATGCTGGGAGTATCAAGAAGAGACTAGTCACGACAGAGATGAAGTGTCTACCCAGAATGCTGGGAGTATCAAGAAGAGACTAGTCACGACAGAGATGAAGTGTCTACCCAGAATGCTGGGAGTATCAAGAAGAGACTAGTCACGACAGAGATGAAGTGTCTACCCAGAATGCTGGGAGTATCAAGAAGAGACTAGTCACGACAGAGATGAAGTGTCTACCCAGAATGCTGGGAGTATCAAGAAGAGACTAGTCACGACAGAGATGAAGTGTCTACCCAGAATGCTGGGAGTATCAAGAAGAGACTAGTCACGACAGAGATGAAGTGTCTACCCAGAATGCTGGGAGTATCAAGAAGAGACTAGTCACGACAGAGATGAAGTGTCTACCCAGAATGCTGGGAGTATCAAGAAGAGACTAGTCACGACAGAGATGAAGTGTCTACCCAGAATGCTGGGAGTATCAAGAAGAGACTAGTCACGACAGAGATGAAGTGTCTACCCAGAATGCTGGGAGTATCAAGAAGAGACTAGTCACGACAGAGATGAAGTGTCTACCCAGAATGCTGGGAGTATCAAGAAGAGACTAGTCACGACAGAGATGAAGTGTCTACCCAGAATGCTGGGAGTATCAAGAAGAGACTAGTCACGACAGAGATGAAGTGTCTACCCAGAATGCTGGGAGTATCAAGAAGAGACTAGTCACGACAGAGATGAAGTGTCTACCCAGAATGCTGGGAGTATCAAGAAGAGACTAGTCACGACAGAGATGAAGTGTCTACCCAGAATGCTGGGAGTATCAAGAAAACTTGTCACAACAGAGATGAAGTGTCTACCCAGAATGCTGGGAGTATCAAGAAGAGACTAGTCACGACAGAGATGAAGTGTCTACCCAGAATGCTGGGAGTATCAAGAAGAGACTAGTCACGACAGAGATGAAGTGTCTACCCAGAATGCTGGGAGTATCAAGAAGAGACTAGTCACGACAGAGATGAAGTGTCTACCCAGAATGCTGGGAGTATCAAGAAGAGACTAGTCACGACAGAGATGAAGTGTCTACCCAGAATGCTGGGAGTATAAAGAAGAGACTAGTCACGACAGAGATGAAGTGTCTACCCAGAATGCTGGGAGTATCAAGAAGAGACTAGTCACGACAGAGATGAAGTGTCTACCCAGAATGCTGGGAGTATCAAGAAGAGACTAGTCACGACAGAGATGAAGTGTCTACCCAGAATGCTGGGAGTATCAAGAAGAGACTAGTCACGACAGAGATGAAGTGTCTACCCAGAATGCTGGGAGTATCAAGAAGAGACTAGTCACGACAGAGATGAAGTGTCTACCCAGAATGCTGGGAGTATCAAGAAGAGACTAGTCACGACAGAGATGAAGTGTCTACCCAGAATGCTGGGAGTATCAAGAAAACTTGTCACAACAGAGATGAAGTGTCTACCCAGAATGCTGGGAGTATCAAGAAGAGACTAGTCACGACAGAGATGAAGTGTCTACCCAGAATGCTGGGAGTATCAAGAAAACTTGTCACAACAGAGATGAAGTGTCTACCCAGAATGCTGGGAGTATCAAGAAGAGACCGGTTTAGAAATGAAGGTATCAGAAAAAAGTGAGTACAACAACAGTACTGAACTTCATCAAGAAACAACAAATGAAATGGTTCAGCCACATAAGCAGATTATCAACAGACAGTGCGCCTCAAAGAGCAATGTTACTCAGATACAGTGGATACAAAGCAAAAGCCGTCAACGTAAAAGGTGGACCTCAGAGATAACAGAGGCGAAGAAAACACCGTGAAGCGCACACACAAGTCAGTTCTAGAAATGTTTTATTATTCTGACACTGCGCGGCAAAACAGGATTAAAGAACGAAAGAAGAAGAATATAAGGAAACATCTCGGCACCGATCTCTGTAGCTCCGGCAACATTCCTAGCGGTTTCTGGAAAAAAGCACTCGTGAAAAAAACGGCAGGTTCGAGATTTGAACCCAGAACCTTCGAATCGAAGGGCAAGGACTTAACCACTTAGCCACAGAGACTCCCCCCCCCACCATCCCCGTGTAGTTAGCAAGTGGTCGCCACCCCCACCATCCCCGTGTAGTTAACAAGTGGTCGATATGGAGCGCTCGAAGAAGACCATCTCCAGAAATCACTTCTTGAATAGCTTTATAATTGTGTCCGCTCCAATGGTTTACTTGACATAACTCTCATAACAACGTCTACACATTTTGTAATAGTCATGTTCAACATTGCTAATAGGTTCAATATTGTTACTAGGCTCAACATTGCTACTAGGTTCAACATTGCTATTAGGTTCAACATTGGTACTAGTCATGTTCAACATTGCTACTAGGTTCAACATTGCTACTAGTCATGTTCAACATTGCTACTAGGTTCAACATTGGTACTAGTCATGTTCAACATTGCTACTAGGTTCAACATTGGTACTAGTCATGTTCAACATTGCTACTAGGTTCAACATTGGTACTAGTCATGTTCAACATTGCTACTAGGTTCAACATTGCTACTACTCATGCTCATGTTCAACATTGCTACTAGGTTCAACATTGCTACTACCATGTTCAACATTGCTACTAGGTTCAACATTGCTACTAGTCATGTTCAACATTGCTACTAGGTTCAACATTGCTACTAGGTTCAACATTGGTACTAGTCCTGTTCAACATTGCTACTAGGTTCAACATTGCTACTAGGTTCAACATTGCTACTAGGTTCAACATTGCTACTAGGTTCAACAATGCTACTAGGTTCAACATTGCTACTAGTCATGTTCAACATTGGTACTAGTCATGTTCAACATTGCTACTAGTCATGTTCAACATTTCTACTAGGTTCAACATTGCTACTACTCATGTTAAACATTGCTACTAGGTTCAACATTGCTACTACTCATGTTCAACATTGCTACTAGGTTCAACATTGCTACTAGGTTCAACATTGGTACTAGTCATGTTCAACATTGCTACTAGGTTCAACATTGCTACTAGGTTCAACATTACTACTACTCATGTTCAACATTGCTACTAGGTTCAACATTGGTACTAGTCATGTTAAACATTGGTACTAGGTTCAACATTGGTACTAGGTTCAACATTGCTACTAGTCATGTTCAACATTGGTACTAGTCATGTTCAACATTGCTACTAGTCATGTTCAACATTGCTACTAGTCATGTTCAACATTGCTACTAGGTTCAACATTGCTACTAGGTTCAACATTGCTTCTACTCATGTTCAACATTGCTACTAGGTTCAACATTGCTACTACTCATGTTCAACATTGCTACTAGGTTCAACATTTGTACTAGTCATGTTCAACATTGCTACTAGGTTCAACATTGGTACTAGTCATGTTCAACATTGCTACTAGGTTCAACATTGCTACTACTCATGCTCATGTTCAACATTGCTACTAGGTTCAACATTGCTACTACCATGTTCAACATTGCTACTAGGTTCAACATTGCTACTAGTCATGTTCAACATTGCTACTAGGTTCAACATTGCTACTAGGTTCAACATTGGTACTAGTCCTGTTCAACATTGCTACTAGGTTCAACATTGCTACTAGGTTCAACATTGCTACTACTCATGTTCAACATTGCTACTAGGTTCAACATTGGTACTAGTCATGTTCAACATTGCTACTAGTCATGTTTAACATTGCTACTAGGTTCAACATTGCTACTAGGTTCAACATTGCTACTACTCATGTTCAACATTGCTACTAGGTTCAACATTTGTACTAGTCATGTTCAACATTGCTACTAGGTTCAACATTGGTACTAGTCATGTTCAACATTGCTACAAGGTTCAACATTGCTACTAGGTTCAACATTGCTACTACTCATGTTCAACATTGCTACTAGGTTCAACATTTGCACTAGTCATGTTCAACATTGCTACTAGGTTCAACATTGGTACTAGTCATGTTCAACATTTCTACTAGGTTCAACATTGCTACTACTCATGTTCAACATTGCTACTAGGTTCAACATTTGTACTAGTCATGTTCAACATTGCTACTAGGTTCAACATTGCTACTACTCATGTTCAACATTGCTACTAGGTTCAACATTGCTACTAGTCATGTTCAACATTGCTACTAGGTACAACATTACTGTTCTTGTTTAGCAGAAAATGTGCTGATAATTGCTATTATTTTCCTATGTTCGCGACGTTACATAAATAAAACAACGCAACATTTATTACACAACAAAGCAACAGCATGTTATAATCAAGAAGACGTTGCAACTAGGACAATGCAACAACAATAATAACAGGTGTTACAACATAACAGGTAGAAATAACTAGGTCAAACAAGGATAATGCTCAGCCACATGAAGGCTTATTAGGATAATTACTTAAAGTAAGTAAGCCTCCCAGGCAGGGACATATGCAGATAGGTATTAGCAAAGGAAATATAAAAAACAATTGAAGAATAGAGAAGCTGGCAGATAGGGATCTGAATAGTGTAATGTTATCGGAAATGAGATTTCAATAAAGATATGATATTAGAAACAATACTGACATACGGATGCGAGTCAAGGAACACACACATCGAAAAATCTCTGAGGGCCAAAAAAATGTGGTTTTATAGAAGAATAATGAGAATCCCATGGACTGTTAAAATGACTAATGTTGAGGTAATGAATGATACCAAGACACAGAGAAAGCTTATTATCAATATAAGAAAGAGGCAGTCATCATTTTTCGGACATGTGATGAGGAGGGAGGTTTAGAACACATTGTGACAACCAGTAAAATCGAGGGAGACGAGACAGAGGAAGACAGAGAGGGAAAATTTTGGATAGCCTAACTTCATGTCACGGTAGAGCGTCAACATCTGAGTTGATAGCAAACACCATTTGTGGAGATCCATGATCGCCTACACCAGCCGGCACGGCACCTGATGAAGATTAGAAATACAGTCCTGTGGTATGGGGCGAGGGGGTGTAATCGTAGTTTGTCTTAAAGAAAACAGTTAGAGATCGGGACTAGTAGACAACTGTTGAGGCCCTATGCTCCACGAGAAGCGCAGAGGAGTAGTCAAGTTAAGTCAAGAAATAACAGTTTAGGAATTTTGACAATTCTGTTATTTGTGTTTAGTATTCATGTCGCCAGAGTGGTTCATCATCATAAAGGTGCGTATCTTTTATAGGACGTTGCTCTCTTTGCCGCACGTATGAAATTCACTCTGTCTCTAGCCAGTTCACCCACTTCGTCGATGGTCATACTCATGGTTTCTTTAGTATCTTGTAGCCATCTTCTTCTTGGTCTGCCTCTGCGTCCTAGGACCCTGCCCTCTAATATTGTTACCGGGTGGTTACCGGGGCCCACATTTCGGGTGTAAAGAATAGAACCACTTGTTACCTGCCACGCATGTCATAAGAGGCGGCTAAGGAGGTTTATTTGAAATCAGATGCACGTGTCCGCTAGGGCATGCTAACCCGAAAGAAATGCGTGCAGAAAACGGATGCACCAGGCCGTAAGGCGCATAATATGGTGCAACGACCCTCACAATGAGGAATGAGATAACGGATTCTACGGCCGTCAATCTGCCTCGGAGATTTAGCCACGCAGTAAGAATATCAGACCTACCATCACGAGGGTGGCCAAAACATACTGCGGGAAGAGGTCGGCACAAACGGGAAGCAGAAATCATAGGAATTATATCCCACAGAACTGCCTCCAGTATGCAGACTTGAGAAGAAAGAGATGGCCCACTTACACCAGCGTCCAATACAAACTGTATGGCGTTGCTGATAATCTGAGGCAGACGGCTGCCTTTATTAGAGAATCCGAAATCCTAATCTAGTGAGAACGCAGAAGATGAAAATGTATTCATGTGACCTGCACACAAAGAAATCTTATCAAAAGAATAAGAATCAAACAATCAAAGTTATTCGGACATATAATGCGTAGATGAAGGTTAGAAGATATGGTGATAACAGGTAAAATTCAGGGAAGGAGAAATCGTGGAAAACAGAGTGAGAAGTAGTTGGATGGTCTGACATCGTGGTTCGACAAAAGATCGACGTCAGGATTGATTCGCCTTCTTCTTCTTCTTCTTTTGCGTTCAACTTCTGCTATGCGACTACTCCGGTATGTGTCATAAACAGGGAGGTTCGCTGGAGTTCTTCATTGGCCCCACCATAATTTGTTTTGTACGGTTGTTTCTGTCTGTCAGATTTCCATTCTCATACTGCTCAGACTGGGGCAGTATTGCAGGATATGCTTTGGGGACTGCTTTGGTGCTCCACAGGTGCAGGCATCCGATACCCTGAGACCCATTCTATGGTGGCAGAACTGATTAAATGGGCAAAGGAAAGAAAGATGGGGATAGACATGATCGCCTACGCTGGCAGGCATAGCCATTGATTGATCCATGTGGCAATGTATGGATGTACATTATGGACAATTTCACAATCATTAGAGAAGAAAGTTGCATCGTTTGAAACAAAATGATATTTCTTCTTTCTCGAACTTCATATCGAGCATTTGTTAAACCACTTTTTGTGATTTGTATGCGATCTGAGTCTAAGAACAATAGTACGTTGTGTCAGTTATGCGCCTACACTCTTCTTCTTCTTTGCGTTCGATCTTTACGAGCAATTTTGATCACTCATTGTGATATGTTTGATCTTTGCCAAGAACGTGTATACGTTGCATATTGGTTTGGTAGGCCACTAAACTTCTACATGTTGTGGACATGTGCATCCGATTTCATCCAAGCCTCCTTAGTTGCCTCTTACGACATGCGTGTCAGGTAACAGTTATTCTATTCTTTACATCCCAAATTTGGGCTCTGGTAACCACTGCGCCTACAAATAGGCCAGCACATTCGATTTATGCTACGTTTTTCATTCACTAGGTAGCTTCCTAGGCACTACCTCCTTCACCACTTACGACATGCTTTGCGGGTCGCAGTGGTACTATTCATTGCTCCTAATGAGGGCCCAGGCAACACACGGGCGAAACAACATTATATAATAACATTCTTGGAAAGCCGCTTAGAAAAAAAGGACACATTCATTCTCACTACCAGATTCTAACGTACAGGAATATTGGTTCGTAAACAACATCATGTTCCATACAATGACATTTTTCTTCACATTAAACATCAGTCGTTGACAGATAAGACTTCCTCAAAGACCTCAGCAGAACAGACCAGGTTATTATATTTCGCCCACGTACCGGACACTGCAGAATAAACAGACAATGACATAGACAAGGAATAAGTCAAACAGCTCTTTGTCAGGGTTAGCAGGCGGAACAGACACCGGAACATGTCATGCAAGACTGTCCTCTCCTGGGTGAGCTGAGAAGCAACATGTGACCACACCCTGTCGACATAAAAACTAAACTTTAGGGAAATCTGACAGACCTTAAGCTGACTGCTCAGCTTGTGGTCCACAATAAACTAAGCGCATGACCAGAGATCGTTGAAGAAGGAAACCTGATAGACCTGAAGCTGACTCTTCAGCTTGTGGTCCACAATAAACTAAGCGCATGACCAGACATCGGTGAATAAGAAGAGAGTGCCAGTAGGGGCATTAACTAGCCTAACTCTACGATTGAAAGCGAATCACCCATGTGTCCCCGGGCTCACAAGGAGCAGCGAATAGTAACACTGCGACTTACAACGCATGTCGTAAGAGGCGACTGAGGTAGAATCTAGGAAGCTACCTAGTAAATAAAATAGCCTCGCAGAAATCGGATTTGCTAGTCTAATTGTAGGCGCATAACTGGAACAAACGTACAATCGCTCTCAGGCTCAGATCCACCCATGTGTTGCCGGAACTCTCAATGGAAGCAAAGAATAGTAACATTGCGATCTACAAGGCATGTCGTCAGAGGCGACTGAGGTAGGGACATTGGCAAGCTACCCTAGTAAATTAAAAGCGTAACAGAAATCGGATGTTCTGGCCTATTTGTAGGCGCATAACTGGCACAATGTACACTCGCTCTTAGGTTCAAATCACATACAAATCACAAAGAGTGGTTTATCAAGTAGCCGATATGAAGACTTTGATGAAGAAGAAAAAGACACACACTCTTGGATATCTGCTGAAAGAGACTATGCAACTACTTGCCTACCTGTAGCCCAGTAATGCATGTTTTGTTAACAAATAGTAACACATATATTCAAAATAGAATCTATAATGACTGACCAACAATAAAACAACACACACATGAAAACAAACGGATCGAACGATGACGTGTTACATCAGAACGAACATAAATAGAATTGTATTTCTTCTCTCTAATGATAATCCCGCCCTCATCAACTAAGTAAAACCCGGAAATAAACAATTATTCTGGACTCTGATGTAACGTGTTTGTCCACATTCAGCAGCACTAATTTAGCAACTGGAAAAATACGTATATTTTGCAACAATATTTTAGTACTTGTAACAAAAATATTATGTCTGCTTTTCATGTCCCTGCACCTTACAAGTTGGTCTGATATATATATATATACTTATCTAATAGGGAAGATGTAATGAATTTTAATGCTGTTATCTCAAATTTAAGTAGGTATAAAGTAGGTCAGTATTAATTCCGATCCCTGTGTCTTGAAATTAAGCTATTTAAAGACTTTATAAGTCAATATCTTTCGCCCAATGGAAAACGGTTAAGCCGATATTGTGTTAAAGCAGATCAAGAACCAATGAATGTGTCAAGTAGAGCTGGGGTTCTTCATCTGGAGCCCCCTTTCCACTCCCCCCCACTCCACCCACCTTGAAGATGAGGCAAGACTGCAATCCCCTTAATTTTCCCCCTAATTTTGCCCCGACAAATTTGCTGTAATTTTTAAAAGGAAAAACGCAAAAAAATATTTATAAATCTGAGCCTTATAACAGCATTGCCCCCTTCCCACCAAAGACAATAAAATTAGCAGTGAAAAGAGCAAACTTAAAAAAACAAAAACTAATTTGTTTGCACAAAATTAGAGAAAAATGTCAAGATGAGTCAAAATCAATGTTGTTCTTGGCTTATTTTTTGCAAAAGAAATGTTGAACTTGTCGTTGTAATAAAAAATGTATTTGAACTGGAAAAACAAGCTCGTATAAAAACTTATTGAAATACAAAATCCACAAAATTGTTATAATTCTTTTACTCCTCCGCTGATACGGTCTCACGTCTCTCAGGGAAAGAAGAGGTGTGTCTACCAGGTTGAGAGCTACTGAGCTAGAGGTTAAGCTTGCCAGGTTCCTGTCACTAGAGAAAGCGTTCTATTTGTTTTCTGTAAAACAGGAGACACAGAACTGCACGCACATTCATATATTGATTGATTGAATGATAATGATTGCACTACAATGAATAACCAGGTGTGATCCGATCTCTTTCTTACGCATGAAGATCACAGCGACAGAGCACAAACTTCGTTCATCATCATTTTGAAGATGGTAAAAATAATTTTGTAGGAATTTAATTTTAAAATTGATGAATTTGTCTCGAGTATCGACTTTACATTATATTACCTTAAATTATGATACGAATTGGCAAAGCAACATCAGCTTTTAAAAGTCTAAATAAAATATGCAACTGCAAGTTATATAGTATTAAAACTAAATTACGAATTTTCAATTCAAATGTTGTATCAATCCTAACATATGCCAGCGAGAGTTGGGAAATGACTAAAGATATAGAAATCAAATTGAATGCATTTGAAAATAGATGTTTGTGAAAAATAATGAATATAAAATGGAACGAATTCAGGGGAAGTGATGAAATCAGAGATATGTCTGGTCAACCACTAGTGACAACTGTTATAAGAAAGAGAAGATGGAGATATGTTGGACACACCTTGAGGAGAAATGATCAACGAATATCAAAGCAGGCATTGAAGTGGGATGCAAAGGGTTCAAGAAAGAGGTCGACCTAAAGAGACCCTGAAACGAACTTTGCTGAGAGAGGCAGGAAATATCGGTCTCAGTTCCATGGAGGAGATTGAGCGAGTTGCCCAGGATATAGCGGTATGGAGAAATTACTTGCAGGCCCTATGTAACGTATAACGGTACGAGAGGAATTATTATTATTATTATTATTATCGGCCTTACAGTCTACTCATATACCAATGTTTAACTGCCAATGTTTAACTGCCAATGTTTAACTGCCAATGTTTAACTGCCAATGTTTAACTGCCAATGTTTAACTGCCAATGTTTAACTGGCCAATGTTTAACTGCCAATGTTTAACTGCCAATGTTTAACTGCCAATGTTTAACTGCCAATGTTTAACTGCCAATGTTTAACTGCCAATGTTTAACTGGCCAATGTTTAACTGCCAATGTTTAACTGCCAATGTTTAACTGCCAATGTTTAACTGCCAATGTTTAACTGCCAATGTTTAACTGCCAATGTTTAACTGGCCAATGTTTAACTGCCAATGTTAACTGCCAATGTTTAACTGGCCAATGTTTAACTGCCAATGTTTAACTGCCAATGTTTAACTGCCAATGTTTAACTGCCAATGTTTAACTGCCAATGTTTAACTGCCAATGTTTAACTGCCAATGTTTAACTGCCAATGTTTGTTTACGTGCTTCCTCTTCTTCTTTTTCGAACGTTTCATATAACCACTTGTTAAACCCCTCTTTGTGATTTGTATGTGATCTGAGTCTAAGATCAACCACTTGTTAAACCACTCTTTGTGATTTGTATGTGATCTGAGTCTAAGATCAACCACTTGTTAAACCACTCTTTGTGATTTGTATGTGATCTGAGTCTAAGATCAACCACTTGTTAAACCAATCTTTGTGATTTGTATGTGATCTGAGCTTAAGAGTGATTATACGTTGTGTCAGTTATTAGCCTACAAATAGGCCACCACATCCGATTTCTGCGACGCTTTTTACTTACTAGGGTAGCTTATCTAGTCCCCTACCTCCATCGCCTCTTACGACATGCTTTGTACCTTGCAGTGTTACTATTCTTTGCTCCCCTTGCGAGTCCCGGCAACAGACATACGCTTTTACTTGCTCAATTTGAAAACTCAATAGATAAAATATGTCTGTATCCTATTATTCTACGATAGATGTATATGCTTACTGATGAAGTATGGAAGTGTTAGAATAATGCCAATTTAGCCAAGAATTGAGAAACAGAAAATCTATGGAAGATTATCTTGATGCAAAGCCAGTATTTAGTTGTATTGTTTATGTTCTAATAGTGTGATATCTTTCTGAGAAGTGTGTGTTCTGGATGGATGTCTTGGCCTTGATCACGTTCAATGATCTAGCCGTAATCTAGGTCAGTAGCATGTCTGTTTAATTTTAATGAGTTTGCTCAAGGTTACTTGTAAAACTGTTTATGAATTGCCTACCGGAAGTAAGCATTACTGTTTGTTACAGCTAATAAATAAGAGATACATCTATGTTATCAAACCAACCAGAGTGAGCATTTAAAGAATATTCTTCTTCTTCAAACGCCCCATATCGACCATTTGTTCAACCACTCTTTGTGATTTGTATGTGATCTTAGTCTAAGAGCGTTTGTACGTTGTGCCAGTTGTGCGCCTACAAGTAGGCCAGCACACTCGATTTTTGCGACAATTTTTATTTCATAGGGTAATTTCCTTAGGTCCTACATCAGTCGACTCTTAAGACATGCCTTGTAGGTCGCAGTGGTACTATTCTTTGCTTTCCTTGCGGGCAGTGACGGCTCGTCATTGAGGGCCTGTGGGGTCGGACCCCACCAACAATAATTTGTAACGTATATTTATTATTTTATAAATTAAAATACAATAACCCAAAACCATGATTTTTCCGAAAACATTTGTCTGGTCCCCACTAACAAAATGACCATGAGCCGCCACTGCTTGCGGGTTCCGGCACAACGCGGGCGATTTAAAGAATGAAAGCAGCAATGGATAGCACAATTAGGAAAGTAAAAGGATTGGTTATTGGTTATTGGTTACTAAACTGACGTCATTACACTTCGGACAGACCCATAGGTGCTCAGTCTCCCCAACAGATATCGAAGAGTATGCATACTGATGGTTCCCGAGGCTCGCTGATTAAACACACCTCTCACTCTGTCTTTCAGGCATCCAGTTCTACTTGTACAAAGGGTAACTCCAAACTGTCTAAATCGCTTGATCGATTCAACATCGATTTTAGTATCCTCATCTAACAAACAGTCGCGAAGAGAACGAAGAATATCCCCCTTATCCATCTTCAACTCCCCAACAATCGATGCTGTTGACAATGTAATGCAGTTACAATGTAAAAATGGATGGCTAGAGAGATACAGGATGACAGTGGCAGGTCTAATAGCATGTTAGGGAAGACTATCTACAACTGAATTAATCTTCAATGCTTGGCACATCCGTGTGATTGTAGAAATTTATGAGCTACAGTGCCAAAACATAAAGCACATAGTGGCGTCTCAACATTAAGTGCTTGTGGAGTCAAAAATTACCAAAAATAATGTGTAATGTGAATTTATTATTTTAGAAATTAAAATATAACCTAACCCAAACCATGATGAATTTTTCCCGAGATCAGTGCCTGGTCCCAACAATAAAAATGATCACGAGCCGCCACTGAAAGCACATGATGATTGTGGTGATGATATATATATATATATCCGTTTTTCCTCGTCATTTTTGGCATACTACATGCTTGTTATATAATATATTACATCACTTGTTTTTCCTTAGTATTCTAGAAATTCTCAATGCTATTATCGTGACTTGTTTCTTCTAATATCTTGCCAATATTATCTCTTGTTTGTCACTTTGACCTAATGATTGTTTGATGACATCCGTTTAAAGTCATGTCTGTTTAGACAATCATATATTTGATTAGTCCGACTTGGGAACTAACGAGTTCCAGTCAATGGAGAATCACGGGAACAGGCTAGTCTGATCCAAGACAAATATCCCTACACAATTTATAATCATCTCCCAGTTTGGTTTGTGATGAGAGAGACGGCAAATCTGGACAGTTTCAGTTACTTGGAGAGGTTAGTGTTTCTTAGACATGGAGAGGTTAGAATTAATACTACAGAAATTGAAAGTTTATTTTTTTTCCTGTCTGCCTCTTTCACTTTTCATGTTTGTTAATAATGTGCAGCCTTTATGAAAGAGAATTGCAGACAAGAATTTTGAGCTGAAACCCTTTGCAAAAATTAGAAACACGAATTCAGTGCTAGAGCATTTTGTAAATATTAGAAAAACGAATCCTGAGCTAAAACACTGTAAAAATTAGAAACACGAATTCTGAGCTACACCACTTTGCAATAATTAGAAACACGAATACTGAGCTAAAACACTTTGCAAAAATTAGAAACACGAATTCTGAGCTAAAACACTTTGCAAAAATTAGAAACACGAATACTGAGCTAAAACACTTTGCAAAAATTAGAAACACGAATACTGAGCTAAAATATTTTGCAAAAATTAGAAACACGAATACTGAGCTAAAACACTTTGCAAAAATTAGAAACACGAATACTGAGCTAAAACACTTTGCAAAAATTAGAAACATGAATACTGAGCTAAAACACTTTGCATAAAATATACAAACGTAAATGAGTATTTTAGTAGAGAACATAAATGCCAGGATTGGGAAAGCCCGACCAAACTTTTGCTATCCTGCATACAGTATAGGAATCTACTGCCATCTCCACTAAAAGAAAGCTCAAGATATTCAGCTCAAATGAAAAATCTGTCTTGTTGCATGTAAGGCTCGGAAATGTGGCAAGTCCCCAAGTTAAATACATATAAGACTCAGACATCTGTCAACAGATGTCTGCCTTCGGAGTATTATCAGACTGAGATAGTATGATGTAGTTGCAGGCATAGACCTCTGAATAAGAGCAGGGCAGGAATCAATGATGACCCAGGCTAGAAGACCGGTTGATAAGAGCAGGGCAGGAATCAATGATGACCTAGGCTAGAAGACCTGTGGATAAGAGCAGGGTAGGAATCAATGATGACCCAGTCTAGAAGGCCTGTGGATAAGAGCAGGGCAGGAATCAATGATGACCCAGGTTAGAAGATCTGTGGATAAGAGCAGGGCAGGAATCAATGATGACCCAGGTTAGAAAGAAGATAACGATGGGCCGGACATACTCTTCGGAAGTCACTGTCGAGTGTCACTATAAAGCACGTGAGTGAAAACCGTGAGGAAAACGGAAAAGTGGACGTCCTAAACGGACCCGGGAATGTGGCGAACAAATGTTAGGACCCTATGCTCCACAAGGAGCTAAGAGAAAAAGAGTCAAAGTTAAATAAGTTAAATACACATAACCCTTTTTTTTTTTTTTTTTTTTTTTTCGTCCGTCCGCTTTCAACTCAGACGAAGTTTCATCTCTGAAATTGATTTATGCGTGAAAATCCGTTTTTCCAATTTCTTACAATGGCAGCAGCGTGCACATTGTAAATTACTTTACACTGGCAGCCGTGTGTTCAATGTACTCGTAATTAGTATTCCCTCGCCATACAGGCAGATTTTCTCCGACTTCAGAGGTACTCACGTTATCGTCCTGAGTAAGACCAGGGACTCGAACAAATGCCGGACAGTAGGTTCGAACCCGAGCTATGAGGCGTCTCACAGCTAGCAGGCCGAGCTACTATCAATTACTCTAGGCAGTCCCCCACACATGACCCTAATGATTACTTGTATGCAGCTACTGATTGGTTAATGTCGAATACTCGTTATGTGTCGAATACCGTTGATTTTGTAGTCTTTAGCATAACCTTTATTGCAAATATTCGTTTTATTGTGGTTAATCGATACATTTCGAAAACTATTTTTTAGGTATTAAACACTTATATATGTAGTCATTATTTTTGAAAATTGAGAGTATTCGATACCTAATCAATATCCGTTACTCGCTTTGTTCAGTTAGAACATTATTATCGTTTGTTTTCTAACGAGGACCATAGTCTGAGAATTGCGTAATACGCCCTTTAAATATTCGGCTGCATAATTACCATATAAATGACTAAATGAAAAATGACTAAAGATATAGAAAGCAAGTTGAATGCATTTGAAAATAGATGTCTGCGAAAATAATGAATATAAAATGGAACGAATTCAGGAGAAGTGATGAAATCAGAGACATGTCTGGTGAACCACTAGTGACAACTGTTATAAGAAAGAGAAGATGGAGATATGTTGGGCACACCTTGAGGAGAAATGATCAACGAATATCAAAGCAGGCATTGAAGTGGGATGCAAAGGGTTCAAGAAAAGAGGTCGACCTAAGGAGACCCTGAAGCGAACTTTGCTGAGAGAGGCAGGAAATATCGGTCTCAGTTCCATGGAGGAGATTGAGCGAGTTGCCCAGGATAGAGCGGTATGGAGAAATTACTTGCAGGCCCTATGTAACGTATAACGGTACGAGAGGAATTATTATTATTATCCTAATTGCCATATAAGCTTTTATAAACCATATTTCCCAAATCTTGGTTTTTTAATAGTCTGATTTGTGTCAGATAATTTATTTGGCATTTCTGTGACCTTATTCTGGACAATATTGTCAGGATTTTTATATTCAAGTCAAGTAGTAGCTTGTGTAACAGTATTACTGTTCCTGGGGATAAGGGGATAAATTCTTGCTTATATTGTAGTTGTTTGTTCCCCTTTTGTTTTATTCCCTTTGTGTCTATTTTGTTGTGATTGACAGTTGATGACAGCTCATGAGTTGTCACGAAGATAGATGAACGAACTCAGGGGATTGGATATTTTGAACGACCGAGTGGGAGAGTGATAGAGTCCCGGGGCGGTAGCACGAGTGGGAACTGTGTTTGCATCTGTGTGATGTATAGTATTTTTACAAGAAAATCTAGGTGATGATTATTATATTCTACATGCCTGAAAAATCGTCGTGAGTCCCTGTCTTTGATTTGACAACGTAGTTGGTACGGCGTTTGCATCTGTGTGATGTATCGTATTCTTTGAGAAATCTAGGTGATGATATTATATTCTACATGCCTGAAAAATCGTCGTGAGTCCCTGTCTCTTGATTTGACAACGTAGTTGGCACTGTGTTTGCATCTGTGTGAGGCAATTATATTTTACAACACTGAAAAAACGTCGTGAGTCTCTGTCTGTTGATTTGACAACGTCATTACTACTGTGGTTGCATCTGGGTGAGGTATGATATCTTTCAAAACTGGTATTTGTCGATGTGAGGTTCCTTTGCTACGAAGGACAAGGAATACGGACTAGCGGATTTAGCTTAAGGTAATTATGATTAACTGTAAAATTTGGACTATTTTCAATAAGTTTGATTTGTGTGAGATGTAATTCATTATTATTGTATTATGCTGCATTTGGTTTATGAATAATGATTTATGTAAATTTCATTAGATGTTTTGAAATTTCTGTTCTTGAATCGTGACGTTGGCGTTAGTTCTTTTGTGTTGTTGGTAATTAGAGTGTATTGATTCATGTGAGTGGAGATACTATTAGGTGTTGTTCGTTTATGTTGTACCAGTTTGGAACGAGGCTAGGTATCACTGTTGTTTAGGTATCAGCTGTTATCCTGTTGTTTAGGTTTAAGAAACCTCATTTCAGAAAAAACGGGTACAAAATGGTGCCGTGACCAGGATATTTTGTACCTGTTTTTCTGAAATGAGGTTTCTTAAACCTAAACAACAGGATAACAGCTGATACCTAAACAACAGTGATACCTAGCCTCGTTCCAAACTGGTACAACATAAACGAACAACACCTAATAGTATCTCCACTCACATGAATCAATACACTCTAATTACCAACAACACAAAAGAACTAACGCCAACGTCACGATTCAAGAACAGAAATTTCAAAACATCTAATGAAATTTACATAAATCATTATTCATAAACCAAATGCAGCATAATACAATAATAATGAATTACATCTCACACAAATCAACTTATTGAAATAGTCCAAATTTTACAGTTAATCATAATTACCTTAAGCTAAATCCGCTAGTCCGTATTCCTTATCCTTCGTAGCAAAGGAACCTCACATCGACAAATACCAGTCTTGAAAGATATCATACCTCACTCAGATGCAACCACAGTAGTAATGACGTTGTCAAATCAACAGACAGTGACTCACGACGTTTTTCCAGTATTGTAAAATATAATACCTCACACAGATGCAAGGACAGTATCAACTACGTTGTCAAATCAACAGACAGAGACTCACGACGTTTTTTCAGTGTTGTAAAATATAATTGCCTCACACAGATGCAAACACAGTGCCAACTACGTTGTCAAATCAGGAGACAAGGACTCACGATGATTTTTCAGGCATGTAGAATATAATATCATCACCTAGATTTCTCGAAGAATACGATACATCACACAGATGCAAACACCGTACCAACTACATTGTCAAATCAAAGACAGGGACTCACCACGATTTTTCAGACATGTAGAATATAATATCATCACCTAGATTTCTCGAAGAATACGATACATCACACAGATGCAAACACCGTACCAACTACATTGTCAAATCAAAGACAGGGACTCACCACGATTTTTCAGGCATGTAGAAATTAATATCATCACCTAGATTTCTCGAAGAATATGATACATCACACAGATGCAAACACCGTACCAACTACGTTGTCAAATCAAGAAACAGGGACTCACGATGATTTTTTTAGGCATGTAAAATATAATATCATCACCTAGATTTCTCGAAGAATATGATACATCACACAGATGCAAACGCCGTACCAACTACGTTGTCAAATCAAAGACAGGGACTCACGACGATTTTTCAGGCATGTAGAATATAATAATCATCACCTAGATTTTCTTGTAAAAATATGATACATCACACAGATGCAACGCCGTACCAACTACGTTGACAAATCAAAGACAGGGACTCACGACGATTTTTCAGGCATGTAGAATATAATAATCATCACCTAGATTTTCTTGTAAAATACTATACATCACACAGATGCAAACACAGTTCCCACTCGTGCTACCGTCCCGGACTCTATCACTCTCCCACTCGGTCGTTCAAAAATATCCAATCCCCTGAGTTCGTTCACCTATCTTCGTGACAACTCATGAGCTGTCATCAACTGTCAATCACAACAAAATAGACACAAGGGAAAATAAAACAAAGGGGAACAAACAACTACAATATGAGCAAGAATTTATCCCCTTATTTATCCCCAGGAACAGTAATACTGTTATACTTGTCCCTTGCGGAACATCGCTTTCGTCCCAACCAGCCTGAAATCTCTCTGTCTCCAGCAAGTTCTCCTGTTTCTTCCAGCGTTATATTCAAAGTTTCTTTGATGTCTTGCTGCCACCTTCGTCTTGGCGGTCTTCTGCCTCGTACTCCATGACCACGCATTCCATTACCGTTCTCTCCAAACAAATGCGACGCTTAACGTGGACAAAATCTTATAGAACACGATGTTATTTATGAGCAAATAATTCTTGATATACAGGTCTTGTAGGATGTCCTTGTTTTTTCTCTTCTCTGCCCAGGATGTTCTAAGAACTTTTCGGTAACACCTTGTTTCAAAAGCTTCAATTCTGTTCTTTAATGTTTGTGTTACTGTCCACGATTCACACCCATCTGTTGCCATGGGGAATATGTGTGTTCTCATGAGTCTAATGTTTGTTTCTTTGCTGGTGTCAAGTCTTATGATATCACATATATACATACACTAGTCTTTGAACCATGAGAAATACAACATTATTAGCTAAGCTGTTCCCACCCCCTCTCTCTCTCTCTCTTCCTCTCTCTGCCTGTTTAACCCTGATTGGGGCATAGACCCTCAACTAATTCATGCCAAGTTTTCCTATTTCTAGCTATCTCCTACAGCTCCCTCCAGCTTTTCTTGATATTGTTGATCTCTGCCTCCAAATCTTGTCTCTGTGTATTATTCCTCCCTTTCTATTTCTATTCTGTTCTAGTTAAAACATCGAAACCCGTAATAACAAAGTACTATAGGTTTACAAAATATGATTTTCTGCCAATTGGAATACATCTTTGTCCTAGTCTATATGCAGTGTGCTGTGAAATTCCGCACTCCTGTTATATCGTTTGCTTGATAACGGCCTTTTAGTCGAAGCGTTGCTGTGGATTGTCATCATTTTTTTGTATTTTGTAAAACTACAGTACTTTGTAATTACGTGTTTAGTCATTTGTCATAATTTTACTGCAGTCTCCCCCTACATCGAGACAGTTAAAACATCGAAGTAATCTTACACCAAATAGTTGATTGACTGAGTAATCAATAGGAATAACATCACTGCCCTTGGTAGATAAGAACAACATCACTGCACTTGGTAGGTAAGAACACCATCATTGCACTTGGTAGGGTAAGAACAACATCACTGCACTTGTTAGCTAAGAACACCATCATTGCACTTGGTAGGGTAAGAACAACATCACTGCACTTGGTAGGGTAAGAACAACATCACTGCACTTGGTAGGGTAAGAACAACATCACTGCACTTGGTAGAGTAAGAACAACATCATTGCACTTCAGTGAATATTCATGTATGTTCCGATGTCTTTCTTACACAATAAGATCTCAGAAGCAGTTCATGAGCTCCGTAGCATCAACGAGAACCCCCGATGTAATTTTAAAGATAGTGAACATTTTTGTGCGAATTTTATTATATCTTTTATTTTGAGTGAATTTTGCACGGGCTGAAATTTGGCAATTTTAACTTTCAATGAATCTTTTGCGGGCTCAACTCAACCACAAGACCTACATTTTATCGCCCGTCTCAGATAGGACTAGGAACATGATTTCATCTAAACTGAGAACAGGAATCTCAGGAAAACTATACCGATCTCTCCACAGGGAACGAACCAAGAACCTTTAGAGGTAGAGGCGAGCACATTCACGCCACAGAGATCTCTGGGTAGTTGCTGAATAGTACCCAACCACAACAATTACATCACAGTTTTTCATCTCACTGAATTACCAACTTTAGCAACAACTGTATCATTTCAGATTCTCATTATAAAAGTTAGTGAATCATTTCTTCTTTTGTTTTGTTAGGAAATTACGAAATCCAGATTTTTAATGAACTATTTTTCTAGGTTATTCTGGCAAGGTTGAGTAAACATGTGACGTAATCTTGAATTGACCTGATTTAGCAGTCAGAGGTGTTACCATCTAGGTCACAAGAGGACAGAAGCGACGAAAGACACTGTTTATGAAGCGCACACAAAAGCCAGTTCTAGAAATCTCATCTTACACTAAAGCTGTGAGGCAATGCAGGTCTAGAGAAAAGAAAGAAAGACAAGGTGCATAGAGATTTAGGTGTATCTTTTTTGGACCTGACACTGAATGGGAAAATAAGATTAGAGAATAGATAGATAGATAGATAGATAGATAGATAGATAGATAGACGTTGCTACTAGGAATATGCACTCTCTTCGTATTCTCATCTGTGTTCTTCTTATTTGATTAGAAATACAATATTCAGTAGCATTTTCAGCCTTTCAGCCTTGGACCTAACGCTGAAAGGGAAAACACGATTAGAGAATACATAGATAGATAGATAGATAGACCAGTAGGTCACAGTCTATTTTTAGAGTTTGTTAAAGTTACTTCTTTACACTTCACCCCTTAGGGAGACATAGGTCCACAACCAAGGTCTTCCAAGTCCATCCCTTCAGACCCCCTCCACTCAATCTCTCTCCATTTTCCCGCAACCCATCTCCAACTCGATCTTCCTCGTGTAGCGAACTATGAATTCCCCTGGCTGCTAATCACTAAGGTTCAGAAAGTTGAAATTGCGTCAAACACATGAAAAAAAATAAAAATCGTGGCATATCCTAAAGGACGTAGCCATCAAACCACAGTAAACGTGTCATTGATTTTCTAGGCACCTCTTATACGTTCAGTAGTTTGCTATTGTTTTCTGAACGGTGAGACCTTTAGTAAAAATCACACGGAAATGAATTTGCTTCCAAACTTGCCCACCGTGGGGTTTGAACCAGGTACGCATGGGTTAGTGAACGAGCTCACTACCGCTTGAGCAAAAGACGCGCACACCAAACACATACCTAACGTAAATGAGTAAACTTGAGAGCCGTCTAGTGCGAACTTGTAAGTGTCCGTATTCTGTGCAAGGTATACATTTTACGCATCAATGGGGACCTTGGTGAAGACCTTGACAATCTTTCCAATTAACCTGCCCAGCGTGTTTGTAGGGCGTTGGACGACGGGTGACAAGCCCCATGTGAGTGCGGTTCAATTCCGTGGGCTGGCAAAAAAGTACAGGTTCTCCAGATTTACGGTGTTCGTGGCACCAAACAGAAGGGTTACGATGTCCATGGCACGAACCGAAGAGCTGAAAGCTCAAGTGCATCTGGATCGAATAAACCCTCCCCCTCCACAATTTGGCAACCCTTGGTATAACATTATTATTGAAGTCGTCGATAGCAAATTTGATATCACGTTGCACTATTGACACAAGGGCGATAGAAATTCCGGGTCACAAATGTTCAATGTGCACACTGTACGAAGTTGGAATAAATGCAACCTGGATCGTTTTCTTGGGAATATAAATTACAAATACATCGGAAGTCAGAGTAAGGTTTGCCTAAATGACGAGGGATACTGGTAATACAAAAAAAGTAAGTATTCTCACAAAAATCAATCAGAAGTGCTATATTACGCGCCATAACTCTGCTTGAAGTCACAACAGAGTGCACAACAGAGTGCACAACAGAGTGCACAACAGAGTGCACATCATCCATGTGTTGCCGGGGACCTCAAGGGGAGCAAAGAATAGCAACTCTGCGACCTACAAGGCATGTCGTAAGAGGCGACTGAGTTAGGGGCTTAGGAAAGCTATCCTAGTAAATAAAAAGCATCGCAGAAATCAGATGTGCTGGCCTACTTGTAAACGCATAACTGGCACAGCGTACAACCGCTCTTAGACTCGGATCACGTACAAATCACAAAGAGTGGTTAACAATTGTTCGATATCTTCTTCTTCTTTGCGTATTATCATTCTTTTTTAATCACTCTTTGTGATATGTTTGATCTTTGCCAAGAACGTGTATACGTTGCACATTGGTTTGATAGGCCCCTAAACGCAGACTTCTACATGTTTAGGACATGCGCATTCGATTTCAGCCAAACCTCCTTAGTAGCCTCTTACGACATGCGTGGCAGGTAAGAGTGGTTCTATTCTTTACACCCCAAATTTTAGCCCCGGTAACCACTCGGGCGTCACAAGTAGTCGATATAAAGCGTTCAAAGAAGAAGAAGAAGAAGAGTGCAAACAAACAAACAAACAAACAAACAAACAAACAAACAAACAAACAAACAAACAAAGAAAGAAACAAACAAAGAAACAAACAAACAAACAAACAAACAAACAAACAAACAAACAAACAAACAAACAATAAACTTTTTAAAAAAACCATTATTGCCTGGATACATTCCTAATATTTTGATCAGCGAACTTTTCACTGCAACTCCATTTTGTATCTTTTAGTTGTTGACTGTTGCTGTATCAGGAATGAAATAATTGATACAAAACCTAATTTGAGTTCACTTTTTGTATTAACATTATTCTATAACTCCATGCTAAATATATTTGATATTACCAAACAAAGTATAATTCTATTATATGTACTTTGACACATAATCACTTCTAAGGTTTTTGTTTGTGGGTGGATCAGTTCACCTCATCAGTCTTGAAGATGTTCTACTCAGGTTTCATCATGGTACCAGCCATCACTCAAGTCCGTCAGTACCAGGTTTCTGAGCGCATTAATAAGTTTATGAATATTTCATTGATACAAGGTAGTTTTTAATGCGGTGATCTTGTTACAGAGTAATTTAATGTTGTCTTGTTTTTACTGTGGGGGAGTTTCAAGTATAAATGTTAATTTTAGACCAAAGTAAGTCAAGGAAATGGACTAGGAAAGAAAGGAAATGAGATAGTTTGTTTTTGTCCTGCCAGATGAATAATTGAAGGATCAAGCACGCCCGTGTGTTGTCAGTGCTCACAAGAGAAGCACAGAATAGTAACACTGCGATCTACAAGGCCACTGAGGTAGGGGTCTAGGATAACTACCCTTGTAATAAAAAGCATCGCAGAAATCGGATGTGCTGGCCTACTTGTACGCGAATACTGGCATAACGTGCAAGTACTCATAGGCTCAGATCCCATACAAATCACAGAGGGGTTAACAAGTGGTCAATATGAAGCATTGGAAGAAGAAGGATCAAGGTTTTCTGTGGGTTGAGGACCAAGGGGACACTAGGAAGAAGGATCAAGGTTTTCTGTGGGTTGAGGACCAAGCGGACACTAGGAAGAAGGATCAAGGTTTTCTGTGGGTTGAGGACCAAGGGGACACTAGGAAGATGGATCAAGGTTTTCTGTAGGTTGAGGACCAAGGGGACACTAGGAAGAAGGATCAAGGTTTTCTGTGGGTTGAGGACCAAGGGGACACTAGGAAGAAGGATCAAGGTTTTCTGTGGGTTGAGGACCAAGGAGACACTAGGAAGATGGATCAAGGTTTTCTGTAGGTTGAGGACCAAGGAGACACTAGGAAGATGGATCAAGGTTTTCTGTAGGTTGAGGACCAAGGAGACACTAGGAAGATGGATCAAGGTTTTCTGTAGGTTGAGGACCAAGGAGACACGAAAAAGAAAAGAAGAAGACGATGTTTAAAATACAAACTAAAAACAAATCACAAAAATAAAATATTTTTTTCGTTTACTAGCTATAACTTATGTCTCAGTCACATCGACTAATATATCACACATCTGACTGTGTTTCCTTTTGCTTTCTTTATTACCAGTATCCATCACCTAATATCACACATCTGACTGAGTTTCCTTACTTTCTGTATCATCAGTGTACATCACCTAATATATTACAGATCTGACTGTGTTTCCTTACTTTCTTTATGACCAGTGTCCATCACTATTTAGGCAAGTCTTACTCCAACTTCAGAGATAACTTAAATCCTTAAGTAAATGATCAGGGAACATGTAGTCAAACCGCGTATTGGGGATCTAATTTACAAGTACCTCTAAAACCACTGTAAGGTTTGCCTGAATAGCGAGGTGTGCTTGCTGACAAGTTTTAGCCCAGGTTGGACTCGAGCATAGAATTAGAATGACATGTAGCTACTAGCGAAACGTGTTATCAACTTATCTATCCGAGACCCAAGTGGGGGATAATGAAGGATTGACACAGAAAGAGAAAAATTGGGAAAGTTTGGTCTTATCCTACTAGATGATAATGAAAAGATGATGTTTAGCTGGGGTTTCAATATTTTAATAATCTACTTTCCAAATCTATGTTTGCTGTTGCTTTTAGTTTTTCTATGCAAAATAATAATCATCATCAAGGTGTGTATCCTTTATAGGACGTTGCTCTCTTTGCAGCACATCTGAAATTCACTCTATCTCTAGCCAGTTCACCCACTTCGTCAATGGTCATATTCATGGTTTCTTTAATATCTTGTAGCCATCTTCTTCTTGGTCTGTTTCTGCCTCTGCGTCCTGGGACCCTGCCCTCTAATATTGTTCTCTCCAGACCATCCTCACGCTTGATGTGACCAAAGTATATAATTTTTTCCCATTTTTCTGTATAATATGTTGTTTATCAGCCAATTGTCTTTAACATTCAGTTCTTTCAGGACATCAATGTCTATGCAAAGTAAACCCCCAAAAAAAGTGTGTCCATTCTGGTCGTGTCTTTGCATTTATGATGTTAAAAGTTGTGGGAAGTTCCAATTTTTATATTTGGATCAAGTGCGACTTAGTGCTGTGTGTCCATGTTGTCGCGTACTTAGATAAGATATTTTACTGTTTGTATTCACAAAATAGTTATTGGTTATTGGTTACTAAACTGACGTCACCGCACTCCGGGCAGACCCATAGGTACTCAGTCTCCCCAACAGATATCGAAGAGTATACATACTAATGGTTCCCGTGGCTCGCTGATTAAACACACCTCTCACTCTGCCCTCAGGCATCCAGTTAGACTTGTACAACGGGTAACTCCAAACTGCCTAAATCGCATGATCGATTCAAGATCTATTTTAGTGTCCTCATCCAACAGACAGTCGCGAAGAGACCGAAGAATATCCCCTTATCCATCTTCAACTCCCCAACAATCGATGCTGTTGACGCAATCCTGTCCGCTCTCTCATTACCGTAAACACCCGCATGTCCAGGACAGTATATCCACGTAAGCCGTTGGAGGTTAGAAACTTCTGTCGACGACATCCACTCATACCGAAACCTGCCCTTCTGCCTTCTAGTGATTTTCCACAAAATAGTAGACGACCACCTGATGTCATTCTTACAATACTGTTGTTATACTCTTAGTCTACGAGAATCATGGACAATAAATAACTTCTTCATCTTTTACTCCTAGGGAAGCATAGGTCTGTCAACGAGATCTTTCCTCTTATCCTAGACCATCTTTACCAGATCTTGCCACTCTCTCTCTCATTTTTGGCATACATTCTCCAACTCTCTTTCCTGGTTTAAAGCAGGTGAGTCGGCAGCCCGATTTATTTTGGGATTTCATCAGGTTGCTTCATGAGTCCTTCCTTGCGGGGTTCTTCTTCTTCTTCCTCGGGTGGCGAGATATGAATTTCCTTGGTTATGGTTTCTGTAGCCATCTAGTGTTTTCTTACGGTGTGGGGTAGCAAGCCCCACGCCCAACCTCTTTAGCCGCCTTTATGACAAGCGTGGCAGGTAACAGTGATGCTATTCTTTATACCCCTAATTTAGGCCCCGGGAAACTTCTCGGATGACAATAAATAACAAAAATATTAAATTCTAAGAGACTACAGAGATGAGGTTTTATAGAAGAATGATGTGAAGAATATCATTGACAGAAAAGATAACAAAAGATAATGTTGTCAAAAAAGAAGGCGAGATCAGATGGCTTATGAAACGTTGCAGATAGAAAAACATCAACATTCATGAGACATGTTAGGAGAAGAGAAAAGCTTGAATATTTTGTGTCAAAACAAGCATCGGATATCGATATAGAGAAAAGTGATTGAAAGAACACACTCAACACAGCATCAGAGATGGGTACTATGGTTTGTACTGTAGCGAACAAGTTGTTATATTTCGCCTCTGTACCGGCTATAACAGACTCCGGGCACACATGTTCAACAAATTTAAAATTGACACAACTAGCCTGTGCCACTGTAAAAAGGCGGACATGACGGCAGAGCATATACTGTAAGACTACCAACTGTTAGAAGGCCTGAGAAACGAAACCTGGCCCAAATATAAAGAGTTTAATGTGAAGCTGTACGGAGAGACGGAGTCCCTAAAAACAACAGCAGAATTCTTGAGAAAATCTGGCACTTCAGCCTAAGCGGGGATCGAGAGAGAAAGAATACTTTGTGACAACGTACAAGAGGAAGAGAGAGAAGTCGAAAGTGGGAAAATATTCCAAACAGCATGGCACGGCATGAAAACAATATCAGAACTTGTAGCTAGAACAAGAGACAGAGGATGTGGAAGAACATGGTACCTTACGCCTGCCGGTATGCCACTTGATGATGATGATGATTCTTAGTGTAAACTTTAAACGCTACGACTCTGAGCCACAGAGCGTGACTTGTTTTAAATTTGTTTAAATTTGCGTTAAACTAGTTTATTTAAACTTAAAAAAAATTGGAAGGAAAAAAACCAGTTTAAAAACAACATGATACTCCAGACAGCTGTTTGAACGAAACAGCACACACAACAGCTTTAGTAGGATATAACAAATTCTAGATAACTTTTATGAGATTTGAGAAGTTTGTCTGTCAGTTGGTTTGTGTAACTGTGAAAGAAAGTCGTTGTTTAACATCGATACGAGACACTTCTAAGATGAACTAGTCAATAAAATGTAAGATACGAGAATTATCAGAGATGAACAAGTAAAAATGAAAGTAAGAATGTAAGAATTATCAGAGATGAACAAGTAAAAATGAAAGTAAGAATGTAAGAATTATCAGAGATGAACAAGTAAAAATGAAAGTAAGAATGCAAGAAATATCAGAGATGAACAAGTAAAAATGAAAGTAAGAATGCAAGAAATATCAGAGATGAACAAGTAAAAATGAAAGTAAGAATGTAAGAATTATCAAAGATGAACAAGCAAAAATGAAAGTAAGAATGCAAGAAATATCAGAGATGAACAAGTAAAAATGAAAGTAAGAATGCAAGAATTATCAAAGATGAACAAGTAAAAATGAAAGTAAGAATGCAAGAATTATCAGAGATGAACAAGTAAAAATGAAAGTAAGAATGCAAGAAATATCAGAGATGAACAAGTAAAAATGAAAGTAAGAATGCAAGAAATATAGAAGACGAGTAATAAAGGTCGTATAATATGAGCACGTTTTTTTAGATCTGAGGTCAGTGCTCAATTTCACAGTGGGGTGGAATATTTTTCCGACCGTAACGGCTCTCAGATCGACTCAGCTTCAATTTGATACCAGAAATATGATCATGACATCATCAGTGATACAGATGTGGTTATTTACACCGATGGTTCAGTCATTCGCCAACAACGCTGTGCGTGGGCTTTTCAGCACGCTCAGGAGGAAAAATAATAAGAGAGGCCAGTGGGACCTATGCAACAACCTCAAGTAGTTTGACAATGGAGGTTCGGGCGGTTACGGAGGCAGTGAAATGGTTGGCATCTCACAACTACTCTCGTGTTTTCATACTCAGTGACTCCATGAGCATGATTCGAAAAGTCGAATCAGGAATTAGTTTGTTAGTTGGTTTGTTCCTTTCGTGCCAAAGGCGGCACATAGGGCAGAGGTTTTAGATCTCCATGTGATACGGTTCTTTGCTAGCAGTTGGAGATCTTGTATGGTTTTACATCCCAATAGTTTACTTTCTTGTTGGATGGTTCTTCGAAGAGTGGTCTTTGGTCTTCCACGTTTTCTTTTCCCAACTGGTGACCACATAAGGACTTGTCGATTTAGTCTCTTTTCGTCTGTTCTAAGAACATGACCTAAATATTTCCACCTTCGTTTCCTTATAATATTTGATACGGGTTGTTGGTGTGTTCTATCTCTCACTGTGTTGTTAGAAACGAAATCACTCCATTTTACTTTTAATAATTTTCGTAGACATTTATTCTCAAAGCTGTCCAATTTCTTATCAATTTTCTTTGTTGATTTCCAACTTTCACAACCGTAGGTCAGTACAGGAATCACACATGACCTAAATAATTTAACTTTTGTGCATATACTAAGATCTTGAGATTGCCAGATATTCGTTAATTTAGTGAAGGCACTAGCTGCTATAGCAATACGAGAGTTTATTTCTTTCATCGTGTCTCCGTTGTTTGACACTTTACTACCCAAATATGTAAAATGATCAACTTTCTCCAGTGTTTGGCCATTTATTACGATGTTGTCTGTCGAGTTTGTGAGGTCCATAATTTTGGTCTTGGCAGAATTAATCTGGAGACCAACCTGTTCTGCAAGTGTGCAAAGATTGCTCGTTAGTTTGTGGGTTGCTTGTGTGGTTGAATTCAATATGGCCACGTCATCGGCAAAGTCAAGATCAAATAGTCTGCTGTTATTAAGCCATTTGATGCCTAGTTGATCATCTTGGGTGCATTTGCGCATGATCCAGTCTATAGCTATCCCAAAAAAGCATAGGTGACATAACGTAGCCCTGCTTCACACCCGAATTGACTGTGAACCAGTCTGAGTTTCCTGCATCTGTTCTTATACAGCAGGATGCTTCAGAATAGAAGGCTTTTATAATATTGATGTATTTTTCCTGGAAGCCGTAGGTCTTAAGAATCTCCCAGAGAGTAGAACTATGAAGACTATCAAACGCTTTCTGAAAGTCTATAAAATTTATCACTAGTGATGACTGGAATTCAATTGATTCTTCTATAATGGATCTCAGCGTGAAGATATGATCGGTACAAGAACGATGTGGACGAAAGCCAGCTTGTTCTTCTCTTAGCCTTCGTCGACGGCTTTTATCAGTCTCTCCATCAAAATACTGCAGAATAGCTTTCCTGGTGTTGATAGCAGAGTTATTCCGCGCCAGTTGTTGCAATTTGACAAATCGCCTTTTTTGGGAGTTTGAATATCACTCCGTCTTTCCAATCTTTTGGAGGGGTCTCATTCTGCCAAATATCGTTCATTAAGGTACGTAGGAATCCCATTGATTCCTCGTCAGTTGCTTTTAGCATCTCTCCTGAAATATCGTCGCTACCGCTGGCTTTGTTGTTTTCCAAATCAGGAATGGTGAGACGCAATTGGGTGGAGGTACTGGTACAGACAATGATCAGAGAAATCATCTTCATTTTTGTTCCTGGGCACGCAGGAGTTAGGGGTAATGAACGAGATGATAGATTGGCTGGCTTGGCTACAATATCAGAGGAGCTGCCATGGATCGAAATGACATTCTTCACGCATTGAGAGAGTCTTTCCGAACAGAGGAGTTTCAGTGCTGTAAATCCCACTCGCTGACCAGATTGCGAGAGACTGGTGTCAATATTGGTGCAGCCCTAAAAGAACGACATACTAAATATGCAAAGAGATTGATTAATCAACATCGGACTGACGTGTTGGGCCGCTGGACGCTGCTGGATTTGCTGAGACGGAGATCGGAGCACCTATGTCCGGAGTACTATGATGATAGTCCTCATATAACTGATAACTGTTAACTGATAATCAGGAAAAACACTTGAGAGTAAAGACGGTTTGCATGATGTTGATCACATCACCCATCGTGTGCCGATGGTCTATGATAAGTACGGGCCTAACACAGGATTACCCAATTTACCTCGTGGTATGAAAAAAGGGTTCCTTTACTTACTTTTTTTCCCTCTTAATATGTAAACTAAACATTTCCAATGAGGTTTATACACTAAATACATCCACTAGGTGCTCAACTTGTTTCAGCAAGAAGAATAATTCAGTCTCAGAATGCATACACGTTAGCTCAGATGATTTAACAAAAAATAGTGTTTGGACTTTGTGAATTTAGGAAAAGTTGGGATTTGTTGTGCATTTACTCTGCCTCTGGCGCATTTAGTAAGTTGACAGGTTCCCGAGCACACATAGTAGCTCAACTAGGACATGAACCAAGGCCGTGCCGTGCTATGATACAAAGAGGCGGCAACATCAGGTGGTACCGTAAGGGGGCGGCATAAGCAGCGAAGTCAAAATCACAATTGAAGGTTATTTTAAAGAAAAAACATGTAAAAGGCTTTTCGAAGACTTGCATCATACTGAGAAAATATACCGCACGGCCCTGACATGAACGTTGATTTATTTAATGTTAACTAGCTTTCCTGATTTGTGGGAATGTTAAGTGCTGTCTACAGTCATACGGTAGCAGATGGAACATCTGATCTGACAGTTGGTTTAACAGTTGCTGTTGGTACCATCTACAGTCATACTGTTGCAGATGGATCATCTGATCTGACCGTAAACAAATGTAATAAAAACATAACATTTTTTTTTTTTTTTTTTTCTTCTTTTCTTTTTCTGTCGTTTCTCCAATCCTGTTTTGCCCCACAGGATAAGAAAATATTTATAGAACGGTCTTTTGTAAGCGCTTCATAAACAGTGTCTTTCGTCGCCTATGTTATCTCTGAGGTCCACGTTTTGAGTGGCCGGCGGTCATTATTTTGTCCGTGCGAAACATGTACATTTTTTATTCTGAATTGAGCAACTGTATAAGATATTAATCACATAATTTGAACCATATCTAACTCGTTGGAACTAGCGACCTGTCACAGACCTCATAGACATTATCAATAGATAACTTGCCATCAATACTCCATAACTAATGATACATTCCGATCGTTTTAAATGCGTCCCTCAAATGGGAAATATTTATGGTCTCTTCTGTTTGAAATATATACAAAACAATTCTCATCAAGGATATCTGTGGCTAAGTCGTTAAGCCCTTGCATTGTTCTCTGAAGACCGTCGGTTCGAATCCGGATCGTGCATTTCTGTTCCAGAGTGCTTTTTCTAGAAAGTTCTATGATTGTTGTCGGACAACGGAGTTCGTGCTTTGTGTAACACTCTTGGCAGATGTCGTGTCATGTCTGCGGAAAGGGACCAAACCACTTTGAGTAAAGCCCAGTGCTCATTTCTTTTTTGCAGACACACATTTTCAATTGAATTCAATTAATTTTGTGTATCTTTATTCATTTTCCAACTCTCGCTGGCATATGTTAGGATTGAGTCAGCATTGTCAATTCATAATTTAATTTTAAAATTATATAACTTGGAGCTCCATATTTTATTCAGGTTTAAAAAGTTGATGTTGCTTAGACAATTTCTAGAATAATTTCTTGTTTAGTATCTGGAAAATGCTACCGAAATACATGAACTGTTTTGTTAATTTTATCAGTTGGAATTTCACCATAAGAAGAAAGAACATTAAGTTCAGGATGGAAAAAATAAATAAAATAAATTAATAATCTTATAATAAAATAATAATAATATAATAATTCCTCTCGTACAGTTATACGTTACATAAGCAATTTATCTATACCGCTCTATCCTGGACAACTCGCTCAATCTCCTCCATGGAACTGAGACCGATATTTCTTGCCTCTCTCAGCAAAGTTCGTTTCAGGGTCTCCCTAGGTCGTCCTCTCTTTCTTGAATTCTTTGCATCCCACTTCAATGCCTGCTTTGATATTCGTTGATCATTTCTCCTCAAGGTGCGCTCAACATATCTCCATCTTCTCCTTCTTATAACAGTTGTCACTAGTGGTTGACCAGCCATGTCTCTGATTTCATCACTTCTACTGAATTCGTTCCTTTTTATATTCATTATTTTCGCAGACATCTATTTTCAAATGCATTCAACTTGATTTCTATATCTTGAGTCATTTTCCAACTCTCGCTAGCATATGTTAGGATTGATACAACATTTGATTTGAAAATTCGTAATTTAGTTTTAATACTATATAACTTGCAGTTCCATATTTTATTTACATTTTTAAAAGCTGATGTTGCTTTGCCAATTCGTATTCAATATAAAAAAAAATTACTAGTGTAGATAATAACAGAAATTAAAAAGAGAATAGAAATGGCCAAGGATAATTTCAATAGTATGAGAAAGTTACTGACATCTAAACAAATTACAAACAGGCTAAAAATGAGAATGATCAAATGCTATATATATCCTATATTAATGTATGGCTCGAAACATGGACAATGAACAAGCAGTTAGAAGACAGAATTGATGCATTTGAGATGTGGATATATAGAAGAATAGGCAGAGTTTCATGGACAGAAAAACAGACAAATAAACAAGTTTTAGGAAAACTAGGCATGAAGAAACAATTATTATGAGAAATAAAATTCAGACAAGTAAAGTATTTTGGGCACATAAAAGACATGACACCATGATAAAATCTTTACTAGAGGGGAAAGTTGAGGAGGGAAGAGCAAGATGAAGACCAAGAGATAAGTGGGAGGAAACTTTAAGAAATGGACAGGTTACAGTCTGGCAGTGTGCAACACCAAGGCGAAAGACTTCGGATGCTGGAGATTCATTACAGTCAACCTTCGATGTGGAGACTGCACCTGATGATGATGAATGTAGATAAGTTTAGAGAAGACATTGGAAGAGAAGACTTACTAACAAACAATTAACCAAGTTTTGACATTAACGGAAAGGTATCAATTAGAAGACATTGTGACAACAGGAACAAAACTAGGATTGTGTAGATAATAATAAACAGAGGAAGGAAGGGATATTGAATAATCTTATTATTCTTTTTTGCGTTCGTTCTTTACCACCAATTTTAATCACATTTTGTGATATGTTTGATCTTTGCCAAGAACGTGTATACGTTGCATATTGGTTTAGTAGGCTCCTAAACGCATAGACGTTTAGGACATGTGCATCCGATTTCAGCCAAAACCTCCTTAGTCGCCTCTTACGACATGCTCGGCAGGTAACAGTGGTTCTATTCTGTACACCCCAAATTTGGACACCGGTAACTACCCGGGCGGGATATTGAATAGTCTAACATCATGGTAATAAAAACGCGCCCAGAACGGAATTTTGTGGCCAGTGTTGAGTATATAAAAAGGTTGAAATTTTGTGATGGCTACGTCAGCAAACACGGCTCTTGATGATGATGAACTTAATATTCGCTGTACAATAACATATATTGGTTTTTTTGTGTTCCTTCTCTGCTGTTAGACGTCGCATGTTTAACTGATAATCGGTTTCCGAGATAGTACACGATCGGTCGCTTGATATGCTGTGATATTGTGTAGTTTTGTAGTTTTAAGATGTCTGTAACTCCATCACTCCATCTTTTTCTTGGTATGCCCTTCCTCTTGATGATTCCATTTTCAGGTTGTATGCTCTTGCAACTGTTGTATTTGGGTTCATTCTCACCAAAAGGATAAACCATTTGAGTCTCCGTTTTTTTTCAATGAATCTAACAACAGTACTGTTCTAACTGACAACTAACTGTTCCAATTGTTCTTCTAATTTCTTCCTTCCTTATACGGTCTCTTCTTGCACAATAACAGTCGATATTTGATATTTTCTCTCTCTCCAAAAAGTTTATAAAAAATGTTTATGCAATATTTTGTTTTAATATTTCTATAATGGTCAATGATTCAAGCTCATATTGCCACATAAAAGCAAAATTCATTGCTGTAGAAGTTGTTTTATTTTATTTCACAGCTTCTCTGTGTTAGATCGAGTGTTCTTCATGTTGTGTAACTTCTAAACTGACATGCATAATATTTTCTGATTTCTTTTGTACGCTGTTTTTTGACACTGTTTGAAAGGAAAAATTTGTCATTAGTGTATTTGAGTTTTAGAACCATATTTTCCCACTTTGTGAATAAATAATTAAAAAAAAAAAAAAATATTGATTTTGTCAGACAAAACAAGCTTAGAAAAAAATAAAAAAATGAAGGAAACTTGTTATTATTGCACTTGTTTCACTGACATTTTGAATAAAATATGGTCTCGCAGTTGTTCAGGATTTCCAGTCTGATGAATTTTTGTAAAGGAAAAGAGGTCGGTACATTTCCCAAACATTAACAACTCTTTGATTTTTCAATTATCAATTATGTCACATTATCTGTTCCATTTATTGTTGTACAGCGTAGTTGGGTCGCCGATATCACGCTCTGCTAGTGGCCACATAACGATGAAATTGTGGTGCTCAATGCCAGCTTTAGCGGCGCTCAAGGCCAGCTTTTACTAAAACTAAGTGTCTATGTGGCTAAGTGGTTAATCCCTTCTCTTTTTCGAGTCGAAAGTCGTTGGTTCGAATCCGGACCATGCCATTCTGTTCACGAGTGCACTTTTTCCATATACCCATAGGATTGTTGCCAGAGTGACGGAGTTCGTGCTTTGTGTAATACTCTAGGACGGTGGCGTGCTATTTCTGAGAAGAGGGGCCGAGCCTCATGGGGTTAAACCCTGTGCAATGAAGTAAATCCTTCGGTTAAACAACCCCTTAAAATGCCTTTAAAACACATTTAAAACCAATTAAAAACAACTTTAACAAAAATTCTCGGCTGCACACGGCACGCAGTTTGGACTACATGTTCCCTGATCCTTTACCTGGGAATACAAATTACAAGTACTTCTGATGTTAGAGTAAGGTTCGCTTGAATGACTAGGAACACCGGTGTTAAGAAAAGGTAGCTTTCACTCAAAAATCAGGATAAGAAGAGATTTATAGAAAGGGCTTTTGCTTGTGCATCGTACATCACTTGTCTTTCACTGCTTCTGTTATTTATTTGGTTCGTCTTATTTACTTAAATACGGTATTGACTGAAGATGGAGAAATGTTTAACATCTGAGCGGTATACCAATTTTCATATAAGCATTATGCCATTGTGTTAGCGAGGCTCACAAGAGGAGCAAAAAATAGTAACACTGTAATCTACAAGACTGAGGTAAGAGGTGACTAAGGTGTAGACTAAGAGAAGCTACTATAGTAAGTTCTTCTCTTTCTTCTTCTCCTAACGCTCCATATCGACCACTTGTTAAACCACTCTTTGCGATTTGTATGTGATCTGAGCCTACGAGCGATTGTACGTTGTGTCAGTTATGCGCCTACAAGTAGACCAGCACATCCGATTTTTGCGACGCTTTTTATTTTCTAAGGTAGATTCCATAGGCCTCTAACTTAGTCGCCTCTTACGACATGCTTTGTAGGTCGCAGTGTTACTATTCTTTGCTCCTCTTGCAACACAAGGGCGACGCTAGTAAGCAGAAATCGGATACGCCACTACTTGTAGGCGCATAACTGCCACACAACTTGCTAAATGTGGAGTACTTGTAGACGCATAACTGCCACACAACTTGCTAAATGTGGAGTACTTGTAGGCGCATAACTGCCACACAACTTGCTAAATGTGGAGTACTTGTAGGCGCATAACTGCCACACAACTTGCTAAATGTGGAGTACTTGTAGACGCATAACTGCCACACAACTTGCTAAATGTGGAGTACTTGTAGACGCATAACTGCCACACAACTTGCTAAATGTGGAGTACTTGTAGACGCATAACTAGCACAGCGTACAATCGATTTTAGGCTCAGATCACATATAGATCACAAAAAGTGGTTTAACAAGTGGTCGATATGGATAGTTCAAAGAAGAAGAAGAAGAAGAAGAAATATGAGCATGACCCTACAAAACTAGAAAAATTGTCCATTTTGTTGGTGATGGCCCGTTGATATTAAAAAAGAAATTACCTCCTAGGCGAACCATTAATACACTTGAAGACCACACTCTATCACACATGACAAGAAAATGCAGAGTAACAGATGGATGGATATGTGAAAATAAAACAGATTGAAGCTTCGAAGAAAATGACATCGTTTTTGTACCCAGTCAGGTCAAGCGTAACACATGTGTTATATACTTTTTTCCCTTTCATATTAAGAAAGAAATTTCTAGAATTGGGATCTTGACAAGAGGAATGAGGGCCGGTGATTGATTGATTGATAGAACCATCATTATTGCACTTCGATGTGCTTCGATCACTTTCTTATACAGAAAAATCTCTCTCTCGCGATCATCGCCTAGACCGATGTACCAGATCTTCCCATAAATTCTATTCATGAGGAAATCTGATTCATACAGCCTTAGCATTGGTGTGTTTTACGTCACATCTTCAGCACCATTTGGAGCTCTGGTGCTTATCCTTCGGCGATGTGTCCGGTTTCAGTCAGCGTTTACTTGGTTCGTTCTCCGTTTTGTAGCCATCTAGTGTTTTTTACGGTGTGGGGTAGCTATCTCCACGTCCAAACTCCATAGTCGCCTCTTATGACATGCATGGCAGGTAACAGTTGCTCTTTTCTTTACACCCCAATTTGGGCCCCGGTAACCACTCAGGCGTATACAGAAAGATGTAAATGGCAGTGTTCGAGCTCCGTAGCACCGGCGAGTGTCCCCGATGTAATTTTGAATATGGTGAAAATATTTTGTAGGAATTCTATTTCGAATCTTTCTCTAATGAATTTTGCCCGGGATATTTCAGATTTTGAACTTCCAATGTGTCTATTACCTGCTCGACTTCAACACGGGATCTACGTTTTAACGTCCGTCTCCGATAGGACTAGGATCTCGATCTCACCTACACAGAGATTGAAGATTTCTGGAAAAATATCCAGATGGCTTCAAGAGGGAGAGAATTTTATACCATTGGAACAAGAGTCAAGCACACAACATCTAGGTCACAACAGAGACCCCAGATGCTGGTGATATCTACAGCAATCAATCTCTCTGGTTCGCAAAGCTGAAGAAGATATATATATATATGTGCTAGTACGGCTGCATGCTTATAATAAACACATTTTGTTGCTATAAACACCTGAGAGCAATAACTGTAACACTGATCAAAATATGACACTTAGAATGAAAAGTATCCAAATTCGAATGTAGTATAAGTGGGCCCCTGTAGCTTAAATCGATAGTGAGCGCAATCCCAACCCAAGCGTACCTGGTTCAAACTCAGCGGAGGATAGTTTGGAAGAAAATTTGTTCCTGTGGATTTTTAAGAACGATAAAAATAGACCCCACCGTTTATAAAGCAATCGCAATCTACTGAACGTATAAATGGTGCCTAGAGAATCAACGACTTGTTTACTGTTGTTGATGCCGACGTCATTTAAAGGATATGACGCGATTTTTCAGTAAATTCATCCGCTAAAGACTGAGTGTATGAGTGTTGGTTAAGAAAGAGAAATATAGCAGGGAATACACTCAATCAAATACACAGATATCGAGATGTGATAACCATAAATACAGTCGTCATATTACTCATATCAGCAACAAAATGACGAGCCATTATGTTTCTGTGTTTCTTCTCCTCCTCTTTCTTCTTTATGTTCTTCTTCTTCTCTTTTATTGTCTTCTACCTCTTCTATTTTCTCTTGTTGTTCTTTTACCTTGTTAACTTTATCCTGAACTTCTTCTATTTTCTCTTGTTGTTCTTTTACTTTTTTAACTTTTATCTTGTTAATTTTTATCTTGTTAACTTTTATCTTGTTAACTTTTATCTTGTTAACTTTTACCTTGTTAACTTTTACCTTGTTAACTTTATCCTTGTTAACTTTTACCTTGTTAACTTTATCCTGAATTTCTTCTATTCTATTTTCTTCTTCCATACTTTCTTCCTCTTCATCTTAAATTTTCTTCATCATCTTCATTTCTCCATCTTCTTCATCTTCCATTTTAAATCATCATCCTTTCCATTCATTTTGTTTGTTTGTTAGGTAGTGATTGCTCTATTGGCCTAGTAATGCACACTCAACCAAGACAGGTGTCTTGTTTGGTTAATCGGGACCTAATAGCCTGTTATCTTGAGGTGGCTAGTTCTAGACAACACTATGATGAATATTGTGTTCTGTAAATGTGGTGTCTTGACGAGGACTTATGGTCTTGTCCTGATGTAGCTCCTGAGAAGGACTTTGGTCTTGTCCTGGAATGTAGCCTTGAGAGGACTTTTGGTCTTGTCCTGGATGTAGCCCTGAGAAGGACTTTTGGTCTTGTCCTGGATGTAGCCCTGAGAAGGACTTTTGGTCTTGTCTGGATGTAGCCCTGAGAAGGACTTTTGGTCTTGTCCTGGATGTAGCCCTGAGAAGGACTTTTGGTCTTGTCCTAGATGTAGCCCTGAGAAGGACTTTTGGTCTTGTCCTAGATGTAGCCATGAGAAGGACTTTTGGTCTTGTCCTGGATGTAGCCCTGAGAAGGACTTTTGATCTTGTCCTGGATGTAGCCCTGAGAAGGACTTTTGGTCTTGTCCTGGATGTAGCCCTGAGAAGGACTTTTGGTCTTGTCCTGGATGTAGCCCTGAGAAGGATTTTGGTCTTGTCCTGGATGTAGCCCTGAGAAGGACTTTTGGTCTTGTCCTAGATGTAGCCCTGAGAAGGACTTTTGGTCTTGTCCTGGATGTAGCCCTGAGAAGGACTTTTGGTCTTGTCCTGGATGTAGCCCTGAGAAGGACTTTTGGTCTTGTCCTGGATGTAGCCCTGAGAAGGACTTTTGGTCTTGTCCTGGATGTAGCCCTGAGAAGGATTTTTGGTCTGTCCTGGATGTAGCCCTGAGAAGGACTTTTGGTCTTGTCCTAGATATAGCCCTGAGAAGGACTTTTGGTCTTGTTCTAGATGTAGCCCTGAGAAGGACTTTTGGTCTTGTTCTAGATGTAGCCCTGAGAAGGACTTTAGGTCTTGTCCTAGATGTAGCCCTGAGAAGGACTTTTGGTCTTGTCCTGGATGTAGCCCTGAGAAGGACTTTTAGTCTTGTCCTAGATGTAGCCCTGATGACTTTTGGTCTGTCCTGGATGTAGCCCTGAGAAGGACTTTTGGTCTTGTCCTGATGTAGCACTAGAAGGACTTTTGGTCTTGTCCTGGATGTAGCCCTGAGAAGGACTTTTGGTCTTGTCCTAGATGTAGCCCTGAGGACTTTTGGTCTTGTCCTGGATGTAGCCCTGAGAAGGACTTTTGGTCTTGTCCTGGATGTAGCCCTGAGAGGGACTTTTGGTCTTGTCCTGATGAAGCCCTGAGAAGGACTTTTGGTCCTGTCCTGATGTAGCCATGAGAAGGACTTTAGGTCTTGTCCTAGATGTAGCCCTGAGAAGGACTTTTGGTCTTGTCCTGGATGTATCCCTGAGAAGGACTTTGGTCTTGCCTAGATGTAGCCCTGAGGACTTTTGGTCTGTCCTGGATGTAGCCCTGAGAAGGACTTTTGGTCTTGTCCTGGATGTAGCCCTGAGAAGGACTTTTGGTCTTGTCCTGGATGTAGCCCTGAGAAGGACTTTTGGTCTTGTCCTGGATGTAGCCCTGAGAAGGACTTTTGGTCTTGTCCTGGATGTAGCCCTGAGAAGGACTTTTGGTCTTGTCCTAGATGTATCCCTGAGAAGGACTTTTGGTCTGTCCTAGATGTAGCCCTGAGGACTTTTGGTCTGTCCTGGATGTAGCCCTGAGAAGGACTTTTGGTCTTGTCCTGGATGTAGCCCTGAGAAGGACTTTTGGTCTTGTCCTGGATGTAGCCCTGAGAAGGACTTTTGGTCTTGTCCTGGATGTAGCCCTGAGAAGGACTTTTGGTCTTGTCCTGGATGTAGCCCTGAGAAGGACTTTTGGTCTTGTCCTAGATGTAGCCATGAGAAGGACTTTTGGTCTGTCCTGGATGTAGCCCTGAGAAGGACTTTAGGTGTTGGTCTGTGTAGAATTCTTCTAAAGTTGTTGGCTGAATGACGGATGGGGTGCTATTGGAGGACTCCTCTCCTTCTTCTGTCTTTTACTTCTCTTAGTTTTATATTATAACAACCATTAAATGCCGGATTAATTCATTCAAAGGTCGTTTAAAGACCAATAATTTTTCAATATATTTTCAAGATAATTAATTATTTTTTAAATAAATAGTTACATTGAATACACTAAACGTTGTTTATAATCTAAAACAATGTCTTTGCAACATGTGATCAAATTGTATGATAATATGTTTGTTAGTTTTTTTTCTGTTAATTAAAAAGAAATACAACCCTTGTTCTGGTTGGGTCTCCCGCCTTAATAAGAATGCAACCAAACTCCACAGTATACAAATTATTCTATAACAGAACATCAGGAAAGAAGGCGAGAGGAAGACTACGAAAAAAAATGGTTATATAGCATAGTAGAATCCTGTCAAAAAGCAAAAAAACCAAAAAAACTATCAATCAATCCACTATAACAGCGCAAGACAAAAACAGAAAACCACGACACTGGACAACAACCCGGTAGCAGTGTGACGACAAAAGAAGAAAGAGGAAGAAGTTGTTGACATTTTACTTGATTAATTTTCAGATATTTTTCACAATTTTTTGTCAAAATTCTAATGACAATCTTAATAATATTGTTTAAGTGACTCGTGTTTTTTTATTTGCTGATATAGATATGTATGGCCTTTTATGTCTTGACAGTCGGTATAAAGGCAAGTCGCTTGTGTGGTGTCAAGGTCCACAAGGAAAGCAAAGAGTAGTACCACTGCGTCTATAAGGCATGTCGTAAGAGGCGACTGATGTAAGAACTAGGGAAGCTACCCTAGTAAATAAAAATCATCGCAGAAATTGGATGTGTTGGTCTACTTTAGGCTCATAACTGGCCCAATGTACAATAGCTCTTAGGCTCAGATCACATACAAATCACACAGAGTGGCTAACAGGTGATCGATATGCAGCGCTCAAAGAAGAAAGAAGAATTGTCAAGTGTTTTACTGTGACGATCTCTGAGTTTGTGCTTGTCTCTCTGGGCTTTCAGATCATCTCTAAATCAATTCTCAAGAGATTCGAGACACTTGCATAATATTGTTTTCCATATAACCAATTTGTTTTCCTTTTATGTCTAGCTAGGGCAACTAATATGACGAATGTGCCTTACCCATTTTGCACAAACCCTTTCTCTACTTTACTGTTTCATGCAAAGACAACAAAATATTCAGGTTTGGAATCAAGCAGGGTTTGCAAGGGATGTCATAAGATAGAATGGACTACACACATAACCATCAACTACCTTAGGGTCCCTCACTTCGGATTTGGGGTCAAGGTTTACTCCTCTAGCCTTCTGCATAACAGTGCTGACCCACAACGCAGTGGTGATTTTCTATCAGGGTTTACTCCCCTAGCTTTTAGAGCTCCCGAGACCCACTTTACAAGACAGTGCTTTTAACAATTGCAGATGGTACCGTCTACTGCTCTATATTCGCAGATGGTACCGTCTACTGCCCTACAATAGCAGATGGTACCGTCTACTGCCCTACATTCGCAGATGGTACCGTCTACAGCCCTACATTCTCAGATGGTACCGTCTACAGCCCTACATTCTCAGATGGTACCGTTTACCGCGCTACATTCTCAGATGGTACCGTCTACTGCCCTACATTCGCAGATGGTACCGTCTACTGCTCTACATTCGCAGATGGTACCGTCTACTGCTCTACATTCGCAGATGGTACTGTCTACTGCCCTACATTCGCAGATGGTACTGTCTACCGCCCTACATTCGCAGATGGTACTGTCTACTGCCCTACATTTGCAGATGGTACCGTCTACCGCCCTACATTTGCAGATGGTACCGTCTACTGCCCTACATTCGCAGATGGTACCGTCTACCGCCCTACATTTGCAGATGGTACCGTCTATAGCCCTACATTCTCAGATGGTACCGTCTACCGCCCTACATTTGCAGATGGTACCGTCTACAGCCCTACATTCTCAGATGGTACCGTCTACTGCTCTACATTCGCAGATGGTACCGTCTACTGCCCTACATTCGCAGATGGTACCGTCTACTGCTCTACATTCGCAGATGGTACCGTCTACTGCCCTACATTCTCAGATGGTACCGTCTACTGTCCTACATTCGCAGATGGTACCGTCTACTGCCCTACATTCGCAGATGGTACCGTCTACTGCTCTACATTCGCAGATGGTACCGTCTACTGCACTACATTCGCAGATGGTACCGTCTACTGCTCTACATTCGCAGATGGTACCGTCTACTGTCCTACATTCGCAGATGTTACTGTCTACTGCCCTACATTAGTAGGCGAAACATAAATCTCATATAATGGTTACACCAACAGTTCCACAACTATCACATACAGTTACACAAATATCGACCAACTTTCCATCATTGATAGCGGGAAGGCTCTAGATAATGTTGATGAACTTGTTTACCTTGGTTATAATATCAATCAATCAGGAGATACAGTTAAGGACATTAATGTCAGTAATTTGAAAGCCTCACTGGCCTTTGCCTTTCTGAAACACTGTGGAAATCTTCTAGGATGCAACATCATGATGGATCGAAATGATGTTCTTCACGCATTGAGAGAGTCTTTCCTAACAGAGGAGTTTCAGGGCTATGAATCCCACTCGCTGTCCAGATTGAGAGAGATGGGTGTCAGTATTGGTGCAGTCCGAAAAGAACGACGTACTAAATGTGCAAAGAGATTGATTAATCAAAATCGAACTGGCGTGTTGGGCAGCTGGACGCTGCTGGATTTGCTGAGGCAGAGATCGGAGCATCTATGGACATGTCCGGAGTGCTATGATGATAGTCCTCATATAACTGATAATTGATATACTATCTTCTCCTCTAAAACAAAGCTCAGGATATTCAGCTCAAATGTGAAACCTGTGTTGTTGTATGGCTCGTACACGTGACGAGTCATCAGGTTAAATACAAATAAGATCAGTCAACAGACGCCGTTAGCGGATTCTCAGACTGAGATAACAGGACAGAGATGCAAACACAGACATGTGGATAAGAATAGGACAGGAACCCATGAGGACTCAGAGGTTAAGATGCGAAAACGGTGATGGGTCGCACATACCCTGCGTAAGACACATTCGAGTGTCACTAGACAAGCACTTAAGTGGAACCCGCAATTAAAACGAAAAAGGGAATGTCAACAGACCAGGAGACGGATTATTCTTGGGGAGCTGAAGAATGCTGGACTATCCTAGGAAGTCATACAGAAAGCAACAAGAAACAGCGAAAAGTGACAAACAACTGTTGAAGCCCGATGCTCCGTGAGGAGCGGAGAGAAATAAGTATGTAAGTAAGTAACTTTTCATCATAAATCATCAACAAACACAAAACTACACAGATAGTGATCACATTTACAAGTCAAACAAGAAACACAAAACTACACAGATATACAAGTCAAACAAGTAAAACTACACAGATATACAAGTAAAACAAGAAAAACTACACAGATATACAAGTCAAACAAGTCAAACTACACAGATATACAAGTAAAACTACACAGATATACAAGTCAAACAAGTAAAACTACACAGATATACAAGTCAAACAAGTAAAACTACACAGATATACAAGTCAAACAAGTAAAACTACACAGATATACAAGTCAAACAAGTAAAACTACACAGATATACAAGTCAAACAAGAAAAACTACACAGTTTCAGTATTGACTTTTAATTTGTTTGGTAAAACTCTCATTAGACCAAAGAAACAAAAACAGTGAGTGCATAAAATCCATTAATTCTTCAGTTTTCTTCAAATTGCGATAGATGCAGAAGCATTTACTTAGTCACTACTTAACACAATATTTCTTCTAACAAATCTTATCATCATCAGGTGCCGTCTCCACATCGAAGGTTGTCTGCAATGAATCTCCAGCATCTTCTGTCTTTCGCCTTGGTGTTGCACACTGCCAGACTGTAACATGTCCATTTCTTAAAGTTTCTCTCCCAATTATCCCTTGGTCTTCCTCTTGCCCTTCCCCCCTCAACTTTCCCTCTAGTAAAGATTTTATCATGGTGTCATGTCTTTTATGTGCCCAAAATACTTTACTTGTCTGAATTTTATTTCTTAATAATTGTTTCTTCATGCCTAGTTTTCCTAAAACTTGTTTATTTGTGAGGTTTTTCTGTCCATGAAACTCTGCCTATTCTTCTATATATCCACATCACAAATGCATCAATTCTGTCTTCTAACTGCTTGTTCATTGTCCATGTTTCGAGCCATACACTCAGTGGTGGCTCGTCATTAATATAACAATAATGTATACCGTGTATTTATTATTTTATAAATTAAAATATAGCATCCAAAAACCATGATTTATCCGGAAAAAATATCTGGCCCCACCAACAAAAATGATCACGAGCCGCCACTGCATACATTAATATAGGATATATATAGCATTTGATCATTCTCATTTTTATCCTGTTTGTAAACAAACATTATACTAAATTTAAAAATAAAACCTTAAAGTTTAATGGTTGGTTAGATATCATCATCTTCATCATCATCATCATCATCATCATCTTCATCATCATCATCATCATCTTCATCATCATCATCATCATCATCATCTTCATCATCATCATCATCATCTTCATCATCATCATCATCATCATCATCTTCATCATCATCATCATCATCATCATCATCATCATCATCATCATCTTCATCATCATCATCATCATCATCATCATCATCATCATCATCATCATCATCATCATCATCATCATCTTCATCATCATCATCATCATCATCATCATCTTCATCATCATCATCTTCATCATCATCATCATCATCATCATCATTATCATCATCATCATCATCATCTTCATCATCATCATCATCATCTTCATCAGTTCCGTCGCGTCCACGATTACATTAGAAAAGTGATACAGAAAATATCAACTCAATTTAATCTTGTGCCTTTATTTCTACCTCAAACTTAGTCTTATGAATGTCTGAGCGATGCTTCAAAAGTTTTCCTTTATCTGTTCATATGCCTCCTTTTCCCTTGTCTCTGTGGTGTTCATTGCATTGCATGTATTGGCAGCATCTTATTTCTCATCGGAAGAACATATTCAATGCATCGCCGGTTAACTATACTAAACCCTTATAAACATTTAGTCTTCCAGTTAACTATACTAAATTCTTATAAACATTTAGTCTTCCAGTTAACTATACTAAATTCTTATAAACATTTAGTCTTCCAGTTAACTATACTAAATTCTTATAAACATTTAGTCTTCCAGTTAACTATACTAAATTCTTATAAACATTTAGTCTTCCAGTTAACTATACTAAATTCTTATAAACATTTAGTCTTCCAGTTAACTATACTATGTATTTATAAATATTTGATCCGCCCGAGTGGTTACAGGGGCCAAAATTGGGGTGTAAAGAATAGAACCACTGTTACCTGCAACGCATGTTGTAAGAGGCGACTAAAGAGGTTTGGATGAAATCGGATGCACATGTCCTAAACTTGTAGAAGTCTATGTGTTTAGGGGCCTACTAAACCAATGTGCAACGTATACACGTTCTTGGCAAAGATCAAACATATCACAAAGAGTGATTAAAATTGGTCGTAAAGAACGAACGCAAAGAAGAAGAAGAAGAAGAAATATTTTATCTTGTGTTAACTATACTATGTCCTTATAGACATTTAGTCTTCATGTGCTAACTTTACTTTGTATGAATACTTGCTTCTGTTGTTGGTTATCACAGATTTGACCATGCCATGAAGTCAGATAATACAACTCAAGGAAGAGAGTGGGAAGATTTGGAAATGATGGTCTTGGATAGGAAAGGGTGGAAGGCCTTGGTTGCGGACCTATGCCTACCTAGGGGTGAAGGGTGAAGTAGAAGTAGCATTCCCTTCCTCTCAGCATAGCTCCTCTAGAAAACGTTGTCTCTAGAAAGTTCTCCTGCCTCCTCCTCCAGCGTCATGTTCAAGATTTCTTTGATATCCAACTGCCACCACTTTGGTCATCACCTGCCTCGTACCCCAGAAACCGCGCCTTCCATTACTGCTTTTTTCAAACCTCTGTGACGTTTAACGTGACCAAAATATTTCATCTTCCGGGACATGATATTATTTATGAGCCATTTCTCCTCGATATGCAAGTCTTGTAGGATGTTTTTGTTTCTTCTCTGTCCATGATGTTCTAAGAACGTTTTTGTAGCACCTTGTTTCAAATCTTCAATTTTGTTTTTTAATGTTTGTGTTGTGATCCATGATTCACATCCATATGTTGCCACATGGAACATACATGTTCTCAGAAGTCTTACTTTTGTTTCTTTGCTTGTGTTGTGCCATAGTTTCTTTGCTTGTGTTGTGCCATAGTTTCTTTGCTTGTGTTGTGCCATAGTTTCTTTGCTTGTGTTGTGCCATAGTTTCTTTGCTTGTGTTGTGCCATAGTTTCTTTACTTGTATTGTGCCATAGTTTCTTTGCTTGTGTTGTGCCATAGTTTCTTTGCTTGTATTGTGCCATAGTTTCTTTGCTTGTTTTGTGCCATAGTTTCTTTGCTTGTGTTGTGCCATAGTTTCTTCATGATGGGTACCATATGATAACTGTTAATATTGATTGACTGATTGATTGATATGACCATCATGATTGCACTTCAGTGAGTAACTATGTGTTCTTCGATCTCTTTCTTACACATGAAGATCTCAGCGGCAGGACACGAACTCCGTAGCACCGGCAAGGGTCCCCGATGTAGTTTAGAAGACGGTGAAAATATTTTGTAGAAATTTTTATTATTTAATTTTTGTAATGAATTTCTCTTGGGCAGCGGCTTTCCAGCCTGCTCTTCTTGATTTTGAACTGATAAAGGGTTCCTATACGTCCTCAACTCGAACACGGGACCTATGTTTTATCGTACTATAGGACTAGGAACTCGATATCACCTACACTGTGATCAGGGATCTCTGGAAAAATATTAATGTTTAATAATGAAATTATTCGTGTTGCCATCTTTTGACATCATTAACAAGATGTTATCATTATTATAATAATGACTAACAAGTAGGTCCTTTCCTGGAACCCACAGGGATAGCGACAGAGAGGGGAGGCCTAGACATACATTGAGACGAGATTTGGAGGCAGAGATCAACAATATAAAGAAGAGCTGGAGGAAGCTGCAGGAGATAACTTGAGATAGGAAGACTTGGCATGAGTTGGTTGAGGCAGAGATCAACAATATAAAGAAGAGCTGGAGGAAGCTGCAGGAGATAACTTGAGATAGGAAGACTTGGCATGAGTTGGTTGAGAATCCCCAATCCGAGTTCAAAAGGCATTCGAGAGAGAGAGAGAGAGAGAGAGAAAGAGAAGATGAACCGAGGTTATAACAATAAATAATATGATAACATTACAAGTGTTAAGCATCGCAAGACAGGCATTGTTTTGGAACCCGCAGGGAAAGAGGAGCAGGGGAAGGCCTAGGCAGACCCGGAGAAGAGAGCTGGAGGCGGATATAAAGAGGATAGGCAAAACATGGAAAGAATTGGAAGGGATGGCAAGAGAGAGGAAGAGATGGAAGAAGTTTGTTGAAGACCTGTGCTCCGATGGGAGTTGAAAGGTGATGATGATGATGATTACAAGTGTTATCCGACAGCATGAAATAACTTCAAAGTACTAACTGATACGTCCGGCTTGTGTGTGTGTGTGTCTCTGAGTGAGTTTTGTCTTCTAGACGCTGTCACAATTTCAAGAAATAATTAAGTCTGGGCTTTGTCTCTCTGACATTGTCATATGAGAAGTTAAATGGTTTAGTTGATGCCAAATTTCATATCGGAAGGGTGCATCCATTTAGATATTTTGTTCAAAAGCAGGGACATGAAAAGTATGTCTTGCAAAATTGTTTATAACACTTTCGACTTATGTTTGATCTCCGCTTTGAAAGTTGATTATAACGGTTTTAAAAAAATATTATCTGTCATCGGCTTACTTGTGTGCACACTGAAACTTTAATGTCTGTCTCCCCGCATTCCTGGTACACTAAGACTATGCTGTTCGTCCCCCCACCAACTGGTACACTAAGACTATGCTGTCTGCCCCTCCAACTGGTACACTAAGACTATGCTGTCTGCCCCCCCCTCCAACTGGTACACTAAGACTATGCTGTCTGCCCCTCCCCACTGGTACACTAAGACTATGCTGTCTGCCCCCCACTGGTACACTAAGACTATGCTGTCTGTCCCCCCCACACTAGTACACTAAGACTATGCTGTCTGCCCCCACTGGTACACTAAGACTATGCTGTCTGCCCCCCACTGGTACACTAAGACTATGCTGTCTGTCCCCCCCACACTAGTACACTAAGACTACACTGTCTGTCCCTCCTCCCTCCTCTACTGGTACACTAAGACTATGATGTCTGCCCCTCCCCCACTGGTACACTAAGACTATGCTGTCTGCCCCCCCACTGGTACACTAAGACTATGTTGTCTGCCCACCCACCCCCAATGACTATGCTGTCTCCCCCAATGGTACACTAAGTCTATGCTGTCTGTCCCCCACTAGTACACTAAGACTACACTGTCTGTCCCTCCTCACCTCTACTGGGACACTAAGACCTTGCTGTCTGCGCCCAATTGGTACACTAAGACTATGTTGTCTGTCGCACCACCCCCTCCCATTGGTACACTAAGACTATGCTGTCTGTCCCTCCCTCCCTCACTGGTACACTGTGACTATGTTTTCTTTCAATTTCACCAATGAAACGCTGATATTCTGTTGTCTGTTCCTCACCACGTTGATACGTTGATATTCTGTTGTCTGTTCCTCACCACGTTGATACCCTGATATTCTGTTGTCTGTCCCTCACCACGTTGATACCCTGATATTCTGTTGTCTGTTCCTCACCACGTTGATACGTTGATACCCTGATATTCTGTTGTCTGTTCCTAACCACGTTGATACGTTGATATTCTGTTGTCTGTTCCTCACCACGTTGATACCCTGATATTCTGTTGTCTGTTCCTCACCACGCTGATACCCTGAAATTCTGTCGTCTGTTCCACACCACGTTGATACGTTGATATTCTGTCGTCTGTTCCACACCACGTTGATACCCTGATATTCTGTTGTCTGTTCCACACCACGTTGATACCCTGATATTCTGTCGTCTGTTCCACACCACGTTGATACCCTGATATTCTGTTGTCTGTTCCACACCACGTTGATACCCTGATATTCTGTCGTCTGTTCCACACCACGTTGATACGTTGATATTCTGTCGTCTGTTCCACACCACGTTGATACCCTGATATTCTGTTGTCTGTTCCTCACCACGTTGATACGTTGATATTCTGTTGTCTGTTCCACACCACGTTGATACCCTGATATTCTGTTGTCTGTTCCTCACCACGTTGATACGTTGATATTCTGTTGTCTGTTCCACACCACGTTGATACCCTGATATTCTGTTGTCTGTTCCTCACCACGTTGATACCCTGATATTCTGTCGTCTGTTCCTCACCACGTTGATACGCTGATATTCTGTTGTATGTTCCTACCCACGTTGATACCCTGATATTCTGTCGTCTGTTCCTCACCACGTTGATACGCTGATATTATGTTGTCTGTTGCTCACCACGTTGATACCCTGATATTCTGTTGTCTGTTCCTCACCACGTTGATACGCTGATATTCTGTTGTCTGTTCTACACCACGTTGATACGCTGATATTCTGTTGTCTGTTCCTCACCACGTTGATACGCTGATATTCTGTCGTCTGTTCCTCACCACGTTGATACGTTGATATTCTTCTCGCTGTACATCTCTCTATACCATTAATCATTTCCGAGAGTTATCTTCCTCTTTCCCGCCTACCGTATTCCTTCCTTCTAGTACAATCTTCATCAGAATGTTCTATCGTTGTATCTGGTCATCTTATTCAACTTGTCTTTGCTTTATTTTACTTCATATCCATCTTCATATTCCTCTTCACATCCCTCTTTCATATTCCTCTTCATATTCCTCTTCACATTCCTCTTTTATATTCCTCTTCATATTCCTCTTCCCATCTCTCTTCATATTCCTCTTCATATTCCTCTTCACATTCCTCTTTTATATTCCTCTTCATATTCCTCTTCCCATCTCTCTTCATATTCCTCTTCATATTCCTCTTCATATTCCTCTTCACATCCCTCTTTTATATTCCTCTTCATATTCCTCTTCACATCCCTCTTTTATATTCCTCTTCATATTCCTCTTCACATCCCTCTTTCATATTCCTCTTCATATTCCTCTTCATATCTCTCTTCATATTCCTCTTCATATCTCTCTTCATATTCCTCTTCATATTCCTCTTCATATCTCTCTTCATATTCCTATTAATATTTCTCTTCATATTACTCTTCATATCTTCATCCTCTTCATATTCCTCTTCATATTCCTCTTCATATTCCTCTTAATATTTCTCTTCATATTCCTCTCCATATTCCTCTCCATATTCTTCTCCATATCCCTCTCATATTCCTCTTCATATCCCTCTTCATTCCTCTTCATATTGCCTATCTTCATATTGCCCATCTTCATATTGCCCATCTTCATATTGCCTATCTGTTCCATACTTCTCTATTATTGTCTTCCTTCTGTATATCCACATTTCCCAAGCAAGCGCTCAATTCTGTTTTCAACCTCTTCATTACCGTCCATTTTTCTGTAGCAGTACCTCTCACATTACTATCTACTACCATTTAGTCACACAACGTTTTGTTTAATAGATTTCGTTTGACTAGTCATAGCTACAGTAAAAACTAGAAATTTATTCTCGTCTTCTCTTGTTTTGTCTTATCCACTTGTGCCGTGAAGCGACGTGGGGAGTTTCAATTTTCTATCCTGTGCCAGGTGTGTTGTTGCATCTCTAGTTGTTAGTTAGATATCGCATGATATCTGTGATATTACCTAACCATCAGGTTCTTGGTTTTCCTTGGGCTCTGTGTCCTGGTTACCGGTTGTTATAGGCGTGAGATGGATTCTTAATACTGTATATATATATATATATATATATATATATATATATATATATATATATATATCGTTATACTGAATCTCGGCAGCTGTTTGCTCCTGGATTTGTTGAGGCGAAGATCGGAGCACCTATGGACGTGTCCGGAGTGCTATGATGATAGTCCTTAGATAACTGATATATAGAACTGGATGCCTGAGAGACAGAGTGAGGAGTATGTTTAACCAACGAACCACTGTAACCATCAGTATTCATACTCTTCGATATCTGTTGGGGGAGAGGGGAGGGGAAGGGAGGGGGAGACTGAGCACCTATTGGTCTGCCCGGAGTGCAGCGACATCAGTTTAGTAACTAATAACCGATATCAGTGGCGGCTCGTCATTAAGGGCCAGTGGGGCCGGGCCTCACCAAAAATAATGTATAACGTGTATCTATTATTTTGTAAATTAAAATATAACCTAACCCAAAATCATGATTTTTACGAAAATGTTTGTCTGGCCCTACCAACAAAAATGAGCACGAGCCGCCACTGACCGATATATAGATAAAATGTGACCATTCTCAATTGTATTTCTTTTAATAATTTCTTTGGAGTTTAAGATATTTGTTATGTTATAATTGTATTTTTGGGGTTATTCCTACATTTCAAATTTTTAGTATCTCTCTTTCAGATATACTATAAGTATTCACATATATATGTATTACATGTAACATATGCACTTACACATATATATGTACGTAACAATCACATAACAAATCTTCAGTCTTGTTTATGTTTTTTCAGGTTGACAACAACATTTCTGAATTTGATCACCTTCTGCCAACAAATTGTCGAGGTCTTTTATCAATAATTGAAGCATCAATGTCAGGGTTATAGCTTCTCTTTCCTACAAAGTCCCTGAGTCTTTTTACATTTGAGAGTGTTTCATCACCTGTTGTTGTCAATTGGAATCTTTCACCGACTAGTTCGCTGTCAATGCCATCATTGTCGTATTGCTTACCCAACAAGTCGCCAAGTTTATTCTCGTTGAGCGTTGAAGATTCTTCCCGTTTGCCAACGAAATCCCGAAGACGTTTCTCTTCACTGAAGATATCGGGTTTTCCCCGTTTGCCAACAAAATCCCGAAGACGTTTCTCTTCACTGAAGATATCGGGTTTTCCCCGTTTGCCAACGAAATCCCGAAGACGTTTCTCTTCACTGAAGATATCGGGTTTTCCCCGTTTGCCAACAAAATCCCTAAGACGTTTCTCTTCACTGAAGATATCGGGTTTTCCCCGTTTGCCAACGAAATCCCGAAGACGTTTCTCTTCACTGAATGGTTCATATCTTGAGCGTTTACCAACAAAATCTCGAAGACGTTTATTCTCACTGAAGGCATCAGAGTCTTGACGTTTACCAACAAAATCCCGAAGACGTTTGTTCTCGCTGATGGCATCAGGCTCCTGGCGTTTACCAACAAAATCCCGAAGACGTTTATCTTCCCTGAAGATATCAGATCCTTCGAGTTTGTCAACTAAATTCCTCAAACGTTGTTCAGCATTCTTCGAAAATATTTCAGAGTATTGTCGAGGAGTCTTGCCAACAAAATCTCCAAGTTTTTGATCAACATAGTTGTCATGTTTCCATTCCCTTTTTCCAACAAACTCTCTAGCTCTCTTCCGACGGAGATTCCTGTTGTTTTCTGACATGCCTACAAAACGTCCAAATCCGTCTTCAGAATGAGGAAGATCAAGCTGAACTTCATCCCTCTTTCCTACAAATTCTCTCGCTCTCTTCCCTACAAAATCTCGCAGTCTTTTCTCATTTTCAACTTCGTCATCATCATAAATTAAGTCAGATCTCTTCCCAACAAAATCTCGCATTCGTTTACCCACGAAATCTCGCAGTCTTTTCTCATATTCAATTACGTCATCATAATGTGCGTTGTTTCTGCTGTCAGTAAAATCTTGCGCCGCTCTTTTTCCAACAAAATCCCGCAATCTTTTTTCATATCCAATGACGTCATCAGAATCTGCGTTGCTGTCTCTCTTCCCAACAAAATCTCTCATTCGTTTTCCCACAAAATCTCTCATTCGTTTTCCCACAAAATCTCTCAAACGTTTCTCAGGAAGAATGCTCAAGTCCCTCTTCCCAACAAAATCTCGTAGTCTTTTAGTCGGAGGCACCCAGATATCAGAATCGAGACTGTAAGAAGATGCCTGTCTGGGATATTCTTCCATAGATGGTCTTGTTAACTGTTGTGGATACGCATAATCGTAGTGTAACTCTCTTTCTTGATTGTTGATCATGTTTCTATCTATATCTGCAACATATTCTAATGACATTTCATTGATATCTGAGATGTCATTCAAATTTGATAATTGTTTCATCTCTGGACTGAAGGATAATTCCACACCACTCCCTCCTGAACGTTTCCCAACAAAATCTCTCAATCTCTTATCCTCTTGAAGTTCTACAGCCTCACTGGAATATCTCTTAGGTCTGTTTTTATTCTCTGCCTCTGTATTAGGAACATAATTCTGTTGTTTATCTTTCTCTTCCTTGTCAGTTTTGACTCCGTTTTGAGGTAAACCATGTGATTGCTGCCAGTTTTGTTCTTTACTATTTTCTTCAGAAAAAACAAAACTTTGAACATGAAACAGGATAATAAAACAGAAAAATGATGCACAAAAATACGACATCACGAAATATTCGTCTGGTCTTTCTACTTGAGCAGGTATTAACAAATGTCTTGCTTGGGTGGGACTGAGATATTTGTAGCTAGCGGGAGTTCTTAACTTGAATTTGTCTTTTATTTAGTAAACTCTGCTGAAGATACTGATAAGCTTTGCAATTTGATTGTTGCACAGATGTGTCCAAAAATAGTGATTCTCATACCCTCAGGGACTACTTTCTCTGTGACTGCTCTTGGTTAAGTTAATCACGCACAAGACTACAACATCGATTGTCAGATTTAGACAGCAGGTGTTCCTCGTGTTGTCTGGTATCGTGAACAAATATTTTCTATTCTTTCAAATTGACTGACACTCCATTCATCCCCTGTGACCTCTGTGACTTGGTTTTCTAGAAAAATTGCTATGGTTCTTTCTCAAATGTCTTGTTCCTCAAATGTCTTGTTCTCCAAATGTCTTGTTCCTCAAATGTCTTGTTTTTCAATTACCTGTACGGATTAAAATGTGAAATGAATTGATTATATTTAAACAAGTGAAATTTTATACAGTGAAGTTTTATCAAAGTAAAGTTTTGTATTAGTGAAGTTTTATTAATGGGAAGTTTTATACTATTGAAATTTTATAAAAGTGAAGATTTATACAAGTGAAGTTTTATCTTAGTGAAGTTTTATAAAAGGAAAGTTTAAACAAGCAGTTTTATAAAAGTGAAGTATTATACTAGTGAAGTTTTATTCTAGTGAAGTTTTATAAAAGGAAAGTGTTTATAAAAGTGAAGTTTATAAAAGGGAAATTTAAACAAGGGAAGTTTATATAATTTATGTCTAGTAATTAGTGAGGATCGTCATTACAGCACTCATGGTCACGTCCATTCAGCACTCCGGACAGGTTCATTCAGCACTCCAGACAGGTCCATTCAGCACTCCGTACCGGTCCATTCAGCACTCCGGACAGGTCCATTCAACACTCCGGACAGGTCCATTCAGCACTCCGTACAGGTCCATTCAGCACTCCGGACAGGTCCATTCAGCACTCCGGACAGGTTCATTCAGCACTTCGGAAGGTCCATTCAGCACTCCGGACAGGTTCATTCAGCACTCCGGACAGGTCCATTCAGCACTCCGGACAGGTCCATTTAGCACTCCGGACAGGTTCATTCAGCACTCCGGACAGGTCCATTCAGCACTCCGGACAGGTTCATTCAGCACTTCGGAAGGTCCATTCAGCACTCCGGACAGGTCCATTCAGCACTCCGGACAGGTTCATTCAGCACTCCGGACAGGTTCATTCAGCACTCCGGACAGGTCCATTCAGCACTCCGGACAGGTCCATTCAGCACTCCGGACAGGTCCATTCAGCACTCCGGACAGGTTCATTCAGCACTCCGGACAGGTCCATTCAGCACTCCGGACAGGTCCATTCAGCACTCCGGACAGGTCCATTCAGCACTCCGGACAGGTTCATTCAGCACTCCGGACAGGTCCATTCAGCACTCCGGACAGGTTCATTCAGCACTCCGGACAGGTCCATTCAGCACTCCGGACAGGTCCATTCAGCACTCCGGACAGGTCCATTCAGCACTCCGGACAGGTTCATTCAGCACTTCGGAAGGTCCATTCAGCACTCCGGACAGGTCCATTCAGCACTCCGGACAGGTTCATTCAGCACTCCGGACAGGTTCATTCAGCACTCCGGACAGGTCCATTCAGCACTCCGGACAGGTCCATTCAGCACTCCGGACAGGTCCATTCAGCACTCCGGACAGGTTCATTCAGCACTCCGGACAGGTCCATTCAGCACTCCGGACAGGTCCATTCAGCACTCCGGACAGGTCCATTCAGCACTCCGGACAGGTTCATTCAGCACTCCGGACAGGTCCATTCAGCACTCCGGACAGGTTCATTCAGCACTCCGGACAGGTCCATTCAGCACTCCGGACAGGTCCATTCAGCACTCCGGACAGGTCCATTCAGTCAAATCGAATACAGCACAGCCCTTGTGTTGCCGGGGCTGACAAGGGAAGAAAAGAATAGTCCCACTGTGACCTACAAGGCATGTCGTAAGAGGCGACTAATGTAGGACCTAGGGATGCTACCCTGTTAAATAAAAGCAGAAATCGGATGTGCTGGCCTACTTGTGGGCGCATAACTGGCACAACGTACAATCGCCCTTAGGCTCAGATCACATACAAATCACACAGAGTGGTTAACAAGTGGTCGATATGGAGCGTTCGAAGAAGAAGAAGAAGTAGAATACAGAGAAAAGCGTTAAAGGGAGTCCCACTGGAACTGTCTCGTCCGGTAGAAATACGAAAGAGGCAGTCAACATTTTCCGGACATTGATTAGGAAGGGAGGTTTAGAACACATTGTGAATACATTGCCAAAGGATAAGCACCAGATCTCCAAATGGTGCTGAAGATGTGACGTAAAACACACCAACGCTAAGGCTGCATGAATCAGATTTCCACATGAATAGAACTTATGGGGAGGTCTGGTACATCGATCTGGGCGGTGATCGCGAGATGGGGAGAGAGAGAACACATTGTGACAACCGGTAAAATCAATTGTAGACGAGACAAAGGAAGACATAGAGTTACAATTTTGGATAGCCTGACGTCATGGCATGGTAGAGCGTCAACATCTGAGATGATAGCAAACACCAACGACAGATACTTGTGGAGATCCATGATCATATACGTCAGGCTGACACGGCACCTAATGATGATTATGAATAGTAATGTTGGATTCCTTCGAGTACCAGAAAAATTGTTCCGTTAATAACTGCATTAAATGTGTGTGTTTTCTAAGTGTTTACAAAGGAAACAGGTATGATGTCCTGGACAGTTCCAGATTATAATATTCCCTTTCCTTATTTAGTATTACAGAAATAAGATTCCATATCTAATACTCATTACAACATGGGTCAGCATGCTACTTCCGGTTTGAATACTTCTATTTATAACATCCAATTATTGTTCGCAACAATTTTGTTTAAATATAGGAAAAAATGGACTGAATTAGAAGCAGATGGAACATAGCGCAAAAATACATGTTAATATCGAATACGTGGAAGAACATATACGAAGAAAGGAAACTCGCTGGAAAACTTGATGGAAAACGATGGAAAATTTGATGGAAAATTTGATGGAAAACTTGATGGAAAATTTGATGGAAAATTTGATGGAAAACTTGATGGAAAAAATGATGGAAAATTTGATGGAAAACTTGATGGAAAACTTGATGGAATCTATGTTTCTGTACACAGAGCTTCTACATCTTCTTCTTCTTGAAGGAACTGAGAGAATGTTCACTCTTTTACAGCTGATGTCAGTTATTCAAGTCTGCATGTTTTCTGCTGGTGAGCGTCTGTGGTTTAGTAATAACGAGCTCGATCACAACCCAAAAGTATCTAGTTCATCACTCCGCGGTGGGCAATTTGGAAGCAAATTGGTTTCTGTGGATTTTTACCAACAGTTAGAAATCAATGACAAACTACTGAACGTATAGATTGTGTCTAGAACAGCGACGACTCGTTTACTGTGGTTGATAGCGACGTCCTGGAGAGGATATGCCAGGATTTCATTCCTTCAAGTTTCTGTAGCTGGAATAGTTTATCATATAAGGAAGGTATTTCAGCAGACACGCTGGCATGCTGGGGTTTAAGTCTTGTATAGCTTGCTGTCAGCGTCTGTAGCTCAAGCGGTAGTGAGCTCGATCACAGACCCAAGCGTACCTGGTTCAAACCCCACGGTGGGCAAGTTGAAAGCAAATTCGTTTCTGTGGGATTTAAAAAATGTAAAATAGACCTCATCATTCATAAAGCAATGGCAAACTACTGAACGTATAAGTGGGGCCTAGAAAATCAACGACTCGTTTATGTGGTTGATGACTACGTCATGTAAAGGATATGCCACGATTTTCATTTGTTTTCAATAGGAACCCGAGAAATGTGAAGTTGGTAGAGGAAGTTTGAAATCGCCGCCGAAACTACAGTATACTTGCTCTGTAGCTGTGTAGCTAAAGTTAAATGACACTTGAATGCAACACATGGATGCGAATAACACAATCTACGCTAGAAGGGTGTGACGTTGGTAGGGGAGTTTGTAATCGTCGCCGGAACTACAGTAAACTTGCTTTTGTAGATGAGTAACTAATGTAGAATGACACCTAAAGGCGAAATGAAAAATATGTACAAGAAGCAGTGGCGGCTCGTAGTCATTTTTCTTGGTGGGGCCAGACTTAAATTTTCGGAAAAATCATGGTTTTTGGAGTATTTACTATTATTTGTCTATTCCGGGAAGTTTTCCACCTTTCGATTATTGGTGGGGCCAGGCCCCACTGGCCCTTAATGACGAGCCACCCCTGACAAGAAGGATGGGAAGAAGGTACCTGTAACTGAGAGCGGAATGGAAACAGACACGTCCTGGTAATAATTATTAGAGCCAAAATGAGAAATGAAGAAATCAAACAAAATGTTATGTACAAGAACATAGTGATAGTTTTATTCATTCTTTCTATTCTCTAACACTGTTTTGTCTCACAACGTTAGAATAAGAAACGACTTCTAAAACGGGTTTTTTTGCTATCATTTGATGTCAACCTTCAGGTTTGCCACTGATATATTAGTAGTGCAAATCTTGGCTCTATTTCTCGGTTTCCCCATTTTAGCCCTGCTTACCGATTCTTGAAATTTCTTCATAATTCTAGGAACATCAAATAGATTTGTACCACTGTCGGATTCATGAATATGCAAATGTCGTACACCAGATCACGTGGAGCGAATGTTTGATAAAATGTGTGTGTGCGTTTAAAATTTTCAAATATTCCTGTGATAGTTCATAATCAAAATTGTATATTTTAAAATGTATTTTAAAACAAATCAATACACATTACAACATATATTTTTGACTTTTCAAAGATGGATGGCTGACGTAAAGAGATAGTTTAGACCTGGCTCTCAAAATACTCTCTCTCTCTCTCTCTCGCTATCTCTGTGACGTCTGAGACGCTTAGGGCAGCAACAAACGCATACTATTCTTCACTATTCTTGACAGTCCTCTGTATTGAATTCCAGCTGTGATTTTTTAAATCTTCTTTTCTACTGTTCTTCTCCATGCCGTTTTGGGTCTTTCAGTTTTAGGTTACTCTCTGTTATCCTTCTCAGTGCAGTTTTCCTGACAGGGTTAGTCTCTATGCGTATTACATGTCTGATTCATTTCTATCGCATCGTTCAGATTTAGGCTGATAGTGTTCCTATTCTCTTGTTGAACTGAAGAATAGGTTTTGCGAAGCTATTATAAGTCAAATTCTTTGGATGAAACTCAACCCACACTAGAAAACCAAAATTGCACATTATGTTTATCGCATTAATCTAGTACCGTTATACGTTACATAGTGCCTGCAAGTAGTTTTTTTCATACCGCTTTATCCTGGACAATTCTCTCAATCTCTTTCAGTTTCAGTTTTAGTTTCGAATATCTTCATTGAACTCCGGACATGTCCGTAGGTGCTCCAATCTTCTTTGCAATATCTCCAACAGCTTCCAGCGGCGACTGACCGTACTAGTTTGATGTTGATTGATGAGCTTACTCATATACGTGTTGTGTTGTTCTTTACTGGCCACTCCAATCTTCAATCCCAGCAATCTAGCAATCTAGAAGTTGATGAGGATTGGTTTAAATCATGAGTTCTTAAAGTGGGCGGTACCTCCCCCAGTGGGCGATGAAGCCATCCAGGGGGGCGATAGTGGGTTCAGAACCATTTGAGGGAGGTTTTTTTTCGTGATTTTGCGATTGAGTAATCATTAAAAATTTGAATTCTACATTTTAATTCATCTTATGCCCATTGTACATGATCCTTTATTTCACCAATTTTCTGTTTCATGTATTTAATCATTTGAAAATTGATCATGTATGACATAAATATATATCAATTTTCTATGTCAAAGTAAAAATATACCATGTATATATATATATATATAGGGAAGGGGTTGGTAAATTCTGATAATGGGAGGTGGAGTTACAAAGTTTATGTCGTGCAAAGTGGGTGATGGGCCGATAAAGTTTGAGAATCTATGGTTTAAAGGAAAATCATCTTTGCGACCACACTCTATGAGAACGTTCAGACTGTCAGCTCTATCTGGCCACACTCTATGAGAACGTTCAGTTAGCTCTATCTGGCCACACTCTATGAGAACGTTCAGACTGTTAGCTCTATCTAGTAAACAATATGTTTAGAAATGTCAACAGAAAAATTAAGATAGAGGACACATTGCTAACCTAGTAACAAACAGTGAATGTTATCTTTGCTAACCTAGTAACAAACAGCGAATGTTATCTTTGCTAACATAGTAACAAACAGCGAATGTTATCATTGCTAACCTAGTAACAAACAGCGAATGTTATCTTTGCTAACCTAGTAACAAACAGTGAATGTTATCTTTGCTAACCTAGTAACAAACAGTGAATATTATCTTTGCTAACATAGTAACAAACAGTGAATGTTATCTTTGTTAATCTAGTAACAAACAGCGAATGTTATCTTTGCTAACCTAGTAACAAACAGCGAATGTTATCTTTGCTAATCTAGTAACAAACAGCGAATGTTATCTTTGCTAATCTAGTAACAAACAGTGAATGTTATCTTTGCTAACCTAGTAACAAACAGTGAATGTTATCTTTGCTAACCTAGTAACAAACAGCGAATATTATTTTTGCTAACCTAGTAACAAACAGTGAATGTTATCTTTGCTAACCTAGTAACAAACAGTGAATGTTATCTTTGCTAACCTAGTAACAAACAGCGAATATTATTTTTGCTAACCTAGTAACAAACAGTGAATGTTATCTTTGCTAACATAGTAACAAACAGCGAATGTTATCTTTGCTAACCTAGTAACAAACAGCGAATGTTATCTTTGCTAATCTAGTAACAAACAGCGAATGTTATCTTTGCTAACATAGTAACAAACAGCGAATGTTATCTTTGCTAACATAGTAACAAACATCGAATGTTATCTTTGCTAACCTAGTAACAAACAGCGAATGTTATCTTTGCTAACATAGTAACAAACAGTGAATATTATCTTTGCTAACATAGTAACAAACAGTGAATGTTATCTTTGCTAACATAGTAACAAACAGCGAATGTTATCTTTGCTAACATAGTAACAAACAGCGAATGTTATCTTTGCTAATCTAGTAACAAACAGCGAATGTTATCTTTGCTAATCTAGTAACAAACAGCGAATGTTATCTTTGCTAACATAGTAACAAACAGCGAATGTTATCTTTGCTAATCTAGTAACAAACAGCGAATGTTATCTTTGCTAACATAGTAACAAACAGCGAATGTTATCTTTGCTAATCTAGTAACAAACAGCGAATGTTATCTTTGCTAACATAGTAACAAACAGCGAATGTTATCTTTGCTAACATAGTAACAAACAGCGAATGTTATCTTTGCTAACATAGTAACAAACAGCGAATGTTATCTTTGCTAACATAGTAACAAACAGTGAATGTTATCTTTGCTAACATAGTAACAAACAGTGAATGTTATCTTTGCTAACATAGTAACAAACAGTGAATGTTATCTTTGCTAACATAGTAACAAACAGCGAATGTTATCTTTGCTAACATAGTAACAAACAGCGAATGTTATCTTTGCTAACATAGTAACAAACAGCGAATGTTATCTTTGCTAACATAGTAACAAACAGTGAATGTTATCTTTGCTAACATAGTAACAAACAGTGAATGTTATCTTTGCTAACATAGTAACAAACAGTGAATGTTATCTTTGCTAACATAGTAACAAACAGCGAATGTTATCTTTGCTAACATAGTAACAAACAGTGAATATTATCTTTGCTAATCTAGTAACAAACAGCGAATGTTATCTTTGCTAACATAGTAACAAACAGCGAATGTTATCTTTGCTAACATAGTAACAAACAACGAATGTTATCTTTGCTAACATAGTAACAAACAGCGAATGTTATCTTTGCTAACATAGTAACAAACATCGAATGTTATCTTCTTCTTCTTCAAACGCTCCATATCAACCACTTGTTAAACCATACGTTGTGATTTGTATGTGATCCCAGCCTAAGAGCGATTGTACAGTTTGCCCTTTATGCGCTTACACATCCGATTTCTGCGACGCGTTTTATTTACTATGGTACAATGACGGCTCGTGATCATTTTTGTTGGTGGGGCCAGACAGTCTTTTCGGAAAAATCATGGTTTCGGTTAGGATATATTTTAATCTATAAAATAATAAATGCACGTTATACATTATGTGTGGGGCACGCCCCACTTGCCCTTAATGACGAGCCGCCACTGCTAGGTAGCTTCCTAATCCCTTACCTCAGTCGCCTCTTACGACATGTTTTGTAGGTCGCAGTGTTACTATTCTTTGCTCCCCATGCAAACCCCAGCAATACAAAGGGAGAATTGTTATCAAGTGAATGAGGGTTCGTAGGTGACAAATATTATCCATATCAAGAGAAGACTGCAGTAAAAGTATTTAGCAATGGCGAAACACATGAAAACAAAGTACTGTAGTTTTAATAAAAAAAAGTAAAGTAAAGGAACCCTTTCATACCTCGTGGTATATAGATCAATACAGTGTTAGGCCTGTATTTTTCATTGACTGTCGGCACACGATGGGAGATGTGGTCAGCATCACACCGGCCGCCTTTACTTTCCCAGAGCATGTCTGGTACCCAGTTGAGGCTGGGTCGACCCGAGAGCCGTCGCGGTCGGGAAAAAATTCCACGCGCATTGCGGGAGCTGAACCCAGACCACCAGCCTTGCGAAGCGAGTTCACTAACAACTACGCTACAGCGGCTCTCACTGTAGTTTGATATAGTGAAAAAATGACGTTTTCTGGACGTTGCCATCAAAATACAGTCAATGACAAAAACAATATATAAGAAAGTTTCATTCAACAAAAACAATATATAAGAAAGTTTCATTCAACAAAAACAATATATAAGAAAGTTTTGTTCAACAAAAACAATATATAAGAAAGTTTCGTTCAACAAAAACAATATATAAGAAAGTTTTGTTCAACAAAAACAATATATAAGAAAGTTTCATTCAACAAAAACTCTCTTTATCAAGCAAATTATACAAAATAAACGAAGACATTCAAACTTCCTGTACGGCAGATATAACATATACAGTCATACAATAAACCACTAGCGGCAATAAAAGGAAAAAGTGGTTACCGGGGCCCAAAGTTGGGGTGTAAAGAATAGAACCACTCAGTGGCGGCTCGTCATTAAGGGCCAATAGGGCCGGACCCCACCAACAATAATATCTAACGTGTATTTATTATTTAATAAATTAAAACATAACCTAACCAAAACATCATGGTTTCCCAGAAAATGTGTGTCTGGCCCAACCAAAAAAAATGATCACGAGCAGCCACTGGAACCACTGTTACCTGCCACGCATGTCGTAAGAGGCGAGTAAGTAGCTTTGGCTGAAATCGGATGCATGTGTCCTAAACGTATAGAAGTCCTAAACGTATATGCGTTTATGGGCCTACCAAACCAATGTGCAACGTATACAAGTTCTTGGCAAAGATCAAACATATCACAAAGAGTGATTAAAATTGGTCGTAAAGAACGAACGCAAAGAAGAAGAAATGAAAAAGGGAGGAAAATTTAGAAATTGAAGAACAATAATTATCGTAAATTACGTCCGTGCCTACAGCTGTAGAATGTGGGAGAAGAATATATTTATTACAAGAATATAATCAACGTTTAGTTTTTGTGATTTAATAAAATAAAGTGTATTATCATTCATTAGACTATCTTAAGCAGAACGTTGCCACCCTAACAGTCCTTCATAATTTTTCTTTCTCGCAGGTCAGATGTCCCGCCTCTGCAATCATCATGCTTTAAATCATGTCACATCTTGAATACAACTTTCACTTGGTCTTCCTTTTCTTATCTTTTCCATGATGCTTCCTTCATTAAGCGCCTTTTTCCAACTTTTCATATTTTTAAATATACCCAAGCAAAAATAACTATCACACAAGCCACTAGAGCAGCGCATGACAAAAAACAGAAATCCGTGACACTGGACAAGAACCAAGTAGCGGTGTGACGATAAAATGAAGACTCCAATTTTCTCATTCTTATTTGTAGCATCAGCCAGGTTGCCTTGATTTAAAGTTACTGCTGAATAATTTATATTAAAGCGAGCATTTGAACCTAAAATCTCTGCAATCAACGTTTCTAGAAATTAGCTGACATGCAAGGTTTCTCTTCCTTTTTCGAATTCAGAAACTGCACTGTCAGCTAATGTTAAAGTTTTTTTCTCTCCTTCATTTACCGGTTATACTCATGAACACGCTGTGAGAACCGATACGATCGAGGGGTGATGAGACAGAGGAAGACAGAGAGATACAATTTTGTATAGCCTGACTTCATGGCACCAAAGAGCGTCACAATCTGAGATGATAGCAAACATAAGGGATAGAGATTTGTGGAGATTCATGATCGTCTACGCCAGTCAGCACAACACCTGATGATGATGACTGATAAACAGAGACAAATGCTAGTTGTCAAAAGCTCATGTTACTTCCTTTCTTGGAGAAAAACAGGTTTAATATGGTTTAATTGCATGTGATTTGTGAATTGAACATCACTCAATATTGACTGATTTATTGATTGACTGATTGATTGATTGATTGACTGATTGATTGATTGTATTAGAGATATGTAAGAATCCCTGAAATGAACCTTACTGAGAGACGAGAAATCATCATCATCATCATCATCAAATAGCTTGTCCTGAGCAGCTTTGCCACCCCAACAGTCCTCCGGAATTTCTCTCTCGCATAGGCCAGATGTCCTGCCTCTGCAGCCGTCATGTTCAAACTATCAGTTACATCCTGAATCCATCTTCTCCGTGGTCTTCCTCTTCTTCTCTTTGCCGGCATGCCTCCTTCCATGATGGTCTTCTCCAGCCCTTCATGTTTTTTTATATGTCCAAAATATCTCAATTTTCTCTTTCGTATTTGTAGCATCAGCCAGTTTTCTTTGATTTTGAGTTCTTTCTGGGTAGATCTGGATAGATATAGGCGAGAAATATCAAACTAAATCCATAGAAGAGATTGATCGAATTGTCCATGACAGTCATATGGAGAAATTACCTGCAGAATCTATCTAGCGTATAGACAGCGCGAGAGTGATGTATATTTCAGAGATATACACATACGTTGTAAAATTCACGAAATGTGAATGCTGTTTTTTTTTTCTCTTCGTCTTGCCTTCGACCGCGATGACGAAACACGTAAAAACAAAGTACTGTAGGCTTACAATATACAAAAATAATAACAATTCAAAGCAACGTTTCGACCAAAAGGCCTTTATCAAGCAAAGGATACAACCGATGTGAACAAATTCAATTCTTACACGACACAGAACATATAGAATCGGATCGCTATGAATTTAAGCGTAGTCAGGGCGCCTTGCATGGCGCTTCTGAGTTTTGCGTGAAGGCCTGCTTTTCTTGTTATCAGTGTATCTCGTCATACAGACCTGCCTTATCCGACTTTAGAGGTAGAATTTTGATTTGAGAATGATGGCACCGAGCCAAAGAGCTGAAAGTTCAAGTGCTTCTGGATCGGGAAAAAAGGATCTTTGCTTGTTTTGAGTTCACTTCTCTAAGAAAGTTTGCTTGTTTTGAGTTCACTTCTCTAAGAATTTTTGCTTGTTTTGAGTTCACTTTTCTAAGAATTTTTACTTGTTTTGATTTCACTTCTGGAAGGATCTTTGCTTGTTTTGATTTCCGTTCTCTAAGGATCTTTGCTTGTTCTCCAGATTTACGGTGTTCGTGGCACCGAATCGAAGGGTTACGATGTCTATGACACCGAGAGGAAGTGCTGAAACTCAAGTGCTTCTGGATCGGGAAAAACAGTTCGTGGGTTCGAATACAAACTCACGCCATTCTCTTCGCGTGCATTTTTCCCCAACATGTTATATCCCTTGTCCTGACGGTAAACTCTGTCCAACTTATGTCTTTCAACCTCCTGATGTTTCCTTCCCAGTTGTATCTATATCTTTCCCTTGATCTTCTGCCTTCTACTTTCCAGTTCTATATTTGTTTCAAGTGCCATGGGTCATAATGTAACTCAAACATAACATTAGCTAACTTCTATCTTCTTGAGCAGTTTTCTTGTCACTTCTTGTTGTTCAAGTACTTGTCTATTTGTTTTGTTTTCTTTCCTTAACACTCTCATTCTGTACTTCCATATTTCATAAGCTTCAATTCTTCTTTTTATCTGTTTTGTTACTCTATAATATAAATTACTCGAAATATTCTGTATAAAGTTAAACTAAAATAGTATGTGAGAGCAACAACTATAGCTATTCATCATAAAACTGCTTCTGTAATACACACATACATCCAACAACAAGTTTCTAACATCTGCAAGATGTATTGTCTAGATCAGCGTTTCCCAATATTAACAGACAATAGTTAGTCTGTGAGAATACACCGCCTCAGCCTATGACGTATTATGGCAATATGGCCGCCTGCGCTGAGGCCATTATAGAGTCGGTCGTGTTTCAGCCCCATACAACAATAATTTGTTGTTATGTGTGATATAACATAGTATACACTTTTCATGTCAAATATCTTCTTGTCTATCCATATTCTCTTTTGAATTTGTTTTTCCAATCTGCCATCTTCTGTTGTTAATTTTTTACTCTTTTTCTAGTCCTTTTCTGTCTCACAGCATCAGGATGAAGAACATATTTATAGAACGATCTTGCATGTGCCATTCGTACATTGTATGCTGCCTCTTTTATTTCTATTGTCCACCGTCTGTGGCCTAGGGGTTAGTGACTCGGTCTATTAACCCCGACGTTCTGAGTTCGAATCACGCTGCGGACAGTTTGGTTGCAAATTGCTTGCGTGGATTTTAACAAAGGACGATGGCACCACCCGTTCAGAAAGCAATGGCAAACTACTGAACGTAATAATACCTAGAAAAAGTCACAAACAGCGTTAAAAGCTGGGGTTGATTCGCAAAGTCCTGTCAAGGATATGCAATTAACTTTCTTAACCTTTTCCGTGGGCGACCTTTCGTTTTTGACCTTTTTGTTTGCACTGTATCTGTATCTGTATAGCATTGCCCTTTCAGGTGCATTGTCTCTTGGTAATCTGAATAGTTATCTCAACCATTAAATTTGTTGTTTCTTGATGAAGCTCAGTACTAATTTTACCAACACTTTCCCCCGTGATGTCTTCATTTCTAAACAGGTCTCTTCCTGTTACTCCCATCCTTCTGTGTAGACACTTCATTTCTATCGTGACTAGTTTTCTTCTATCGTTTAATATCATCACTCCATCTGCATATCTTAGGTTATTTATTATTCACCCACTCTTATTAAGCTCTGGTATCGCCTCTATTTGTTTGCATAATTTCTCTGTATATATGTTAAACAGGCAAGGGGACAGAACACACCCCTCTCTCACTCCATTCGTTATATCAATATAGAACAAATAGTTTATGCCCCTTCGTATTTTTGCCTCTGGTTACTCCCAGTATAAATTGCTGTTCACTCTGATGCCTTTCCTATATCTTCGAGATATTCAATTTCTCATTCCTCATTCTGTCAAACCCTTTTCTGTAATCTATAAAACATACGTGTGTGCATTTTTTTCCCTTCTATATACTTTTCTGTCAACAATCTTAAACATACAAGAAAAACATGCCTGTAAAGTTTCACTACTATTTCGTAAACGGCATTGTTCTTCGTCAACATCAAGAAAATGCACAAATAAAGGGAAAATAAATTCTACAATAAAAATGAAGGTTAATTGAAACAAAAAAAAAGCAAAATCTCTGTAAGAAAGATATCAATTATAAGGAAGATTGCAAGGAAATTAACACTTAACTGAAGTCACATATAACACGCATTAAGGCGGTTTTACAAAGACAACACAACAATACAGCAACTTTGCAACAACACAATACATTAATGTTGCAACAGCACAATACAACAACTTTGCAACAGCACAATACAACAACTTTGCAACGACATAATAGATCAATTTTATCGCTTCTGTACATGTCAGTAACTTTTAGAACTAACAAGGGTATGAATAAAAACCTTATAATTTTCTTGCAACAATTAATGAAAACGACAAACACATCAACAAGATTTATCGTTGAAAATGAATGTACTGAAAGAAACCGAGAGCCCAGTCATGGACAGAAATCATTTATTATTCAAAGGAAAAAAAAAGGAAAACAGAAACAAGAAAGAATTGACAGAATGAAACAAAAATTGAATGGACACGCACGAAGATTGTGTGAAGCTATGTTGCTAACATCCAGCTCCTGTATCACAACCATTCTTAAATTGCTGACATCATTTCCTTTATCACAACCGTTCTTAAATTGCTAACATCCAGTTCCTGTATCACAACCATTCTTAAATTGAGTTGGACTTATTTGTTATAACTTTCTATTGATGAATAAATTTGCATAATTTACTTTCATTGTAAATGTTACAGGGAGAATTGATTATTTTGCTTACAGAAAAGACTTAGTTTAAATCATGGGGTGTGTTAGTTGATTGTAAACATAGGAGTTTGATCGCTCTGTCGTTGGGAAACGTTTTTATGTCTTGGTTTGTGTAATTTCATTTGTGAAATTGATTATATTTGAGCAGGTAGTGGGAGGGTGTGGGCGTCTATAGCTTAAACGGTAGTGAGTTCCATCACATACCAAGCGTAACTGGTTCGAATCCTGCTCCGGCAGTTTGGGAGAAATTCGTTCCCGTGGTATTTACGAAACGTTCAGAAAGCAATGGCAAACTACTGTACGTATATGTGGTGCTAGAAAATCGACGACTCGTTTTCTGTGGTTGATGGGTACGTTCTGTAAAAGATATGTCACGATTTTCATTTTCAGTGGGAAGGTGGTAGAACAGGTGGTGAACAGATAGGGGAACAGGTAGGGGAACAGGTAGGGCAACAGGTAGGGGCATGATAGAACCGATAAGGGAACAGGTAGGGACATGAGAGAACAGGTAGAGAACAGGTAGAGGAACAGTTAGGGGAACAGGTAGAGGAACAGTTAGGGGAACAGTTAGGGGAACGTGTGGGGGAACAGTTAGAGGAACAGGTAGGGGAGCAGGTAGAGAAACAGGTAGGTGCATTATAGAACAGGTAGGGGAACAGATAGGGGTATAATATAACAGGTAGGGGAACAGGTAGGGACATGATAGAACAGGCATGGGAACAGGTAGGACCCTGATATAACAGGTAGAGGAACAGGTAAGAACATGATAGAACAGGTAAGGAAACAGGTAGGGGTATGATAGAGCAGGTAGGGGGACAGGTAGGGGAACAGTTAGGTGAACAGGTAGTCTACCATGTGTGTGTTTAAAAGCCGAAGGATTGACTTCATTGCACCGGGTTTTACCCCATACGGCTCGGTCCCTCTCCGCAGAAATGGCACGCCACCTGCCGAGAGTATTGTACAAAGCACAAACTCCGTAGCTCCAGCAACAATCCTGGAAAAAACTACACTCGTGAACAGAATGGCGCTGTCCGGACTCGAACCCACGACCTTCGACTCACAAAGCAAAGGGCGTATCTACTTAGCCCCAGAGACCACCCCCCCCACCATGTAGTGTGAAAGGTAGTGGACCAGGTTTTCGTTCAGTTTCTGTTCTACTGTTCTTATCCGTGTAGTTTTTGATCTTCCACGTTTTCGTTTACCTTCTGGTATCCTTATCAGTGCAGTTTGTATGGCAGAGTTAGTCTTCATGCGTATCACATGTCCAATCTTCATGTGTATCACATGTCCAATCTTCATGCGTATCACATGTCCAATCTTCATGTGTATTACATGTCCAATCTTCATGTGTATTACATGTCCAATCTTCATGCGTATCACATGTCCAATCTTCATGCGTATCACATGTCCAATCTTCATGCGTATCACATGTCCAATCTTCATGTGTATTACATGTCCAATCTTCATGTGTATTACATGTCCAATCTTCATGTGTATTACATGTCCAATCTTCATACGTATCACATGTCCAATCTTCTTGTGTATCACATGTCCGATCTTCATGTGTATTACATGTCCAATCTCCATGCGTATCACATGTCTAATCTTCATGCGTATCACATGTCTAATCTTCATGCGTATCACATGTCTAATCTTCATGCGTATCACATGTCCAATCTTCATGCGTATTACATGTCCAATCTTCATTCGTATCACATGTCCAATCTTCATGCGTATCACATGTCCAATCTTCATGCGTATCACATGTCCAATCTTCATGTGTATTACATGTCCAATCTTCATGTGTATTACATGTCCAATCATCATGCGTATCACATGTCCAATCTTCTTGTGTATCACATGTCCGATCTTCATGTGTATTACATGTCCAATCTTCATGCGTATCACATGTCTAATCTTCATGCGTATCACATGTCTAATCTTCATGCGTATCACATGTCTAATCTTCATGCGTATCACATGTCTGATTCATCTTCAATCTTCCTTTAGGATGATGGTATTCCTATTTTTTGTGCCGACGCTGTGTACACTGTGCTTGATTAGAGATAATTTTAAACCCGAATTACCTAAGATATTTTGCCGACAAGATGTGTGGAAAGTATCAAGCTTGAACATATCTTGATCTGTCACTCTCCAGTATACTAACTCACTTGGAAACTTCCGTAAAATAGAAACCAAAGTACTATAGCTTTACAAAATACAAAAACGATGGTAACTTGTACATCACAATATATATGAGACTGCAGTAAAACTATTTGATTGGCGAAACACGAAGTACGTTTTGATTACGTGTTTCGTCAATCAAATAGTTGTACTATATTCTCATATATATTGTCATTATTTCGCCATTTTACTGCAACTCTCCGTGTGACGTATTAATTAAGATTTAGTAGTTATATGTGTGATGTATGTAATTTCCCGTGTCTCCGTATCTAGTCGTTCATGTGTAATTGATTTTTAAAATTCGTCACTCCTGTTGTTTGTTTGCTTGATAAAGGCCTTGTTGGTCGAAACGTTGCTGTATATTGTCATTGTTTTTGTATTTTGTATAACTACAGTTAATTGTGATTACGTGTTCCGCCTAACAAAGCTCAGCAACTTTTTGACACAGTACTTTGTTTTTACCTGTTTCGCTACTGCTACATAGTTTTACTGCTGTCTTCCCTTATATGGAAACTCTCAAGTGGTGAAACGGTGGAGGAGTGGATGATAGGTGGGGAAGGGGGCACAAACATGTTTTTTTCTTTACGTAGTGGAACGGAGACATGCGACATACAGTTGACCGACTGACTGGCTTGTATTAGCAAGTACGTGTCTCGGGTTCATTGACTGCGTTTTACGCACATCATCATCTTCAGGTGTCGTGCCGGCTGGCGTAGGCGATCATGGATCTCCACAAATCTCTGTCGTTGGTGTTCGCTATTAACTCAGATGTTGACGCTCTACCGTGTCATGAAGTCAGGCTATCCAAAATTTTCTTTCTCTGTCTTCCTCTGTCTCGTCTACCCTCGATTTTACCGGTTGTCACAATGTGTTCTAAGCCTCTCCTCCTCATCACATGCCCGAAAATGATGACTGCCTCTTTCTTATATTGATGATAAACCTTCTCTGTGTCTTGACCTCATTCAGCACCTCACTTAGTAATTTTACGCTCAGGAAAATAATACAAAGTGGAGACTTATAATTCATATAAACGACTCAAATCTATTTTCCTCAAAGCGGATGATGTAGAATGTTTATAATGTTCTCGTCGCGTTACATGCTTCCTCCTGCTCTTCATCTCAGATTATATACAAGTAGGAGGAGTGGTAGACATGTGATACACCTGGAGGTTAAATCTATCACGAAAACTGTACTGAGCTGGACACCAGGGGGTAAACCAAAACGTGAAAGAACCTAAACAACATTGAGAGAACAGTTAGACAGGAACTGAAAGACATGAATCATAGCTTGAACTACACGGACCTCTGTGTCAGCCGGACATCTGTGTCAGCCGGACATCTGTGTCAGCTACAAAAGACAGTGAAGTTCATATAAAAGACAACATTGAATATATAGACATATTTCAAGCGAACGAAAGGAAGAAAGAAACAAAATAAAATTAACGCTAATAAAATAGAAGAATTGAGTGCATTTGTTGATGTCATAAGAACCGAGGAAATCTTAGGGTAAATAGGAAAGTTGGGGTTGAAAAGTGGTAAATAAAAAAGCAAACAAATGCTGGTGCATGTATGTAAAGATGGTGTACAGTAGCAGGGAAGAGACTGTCATAAAAGCAAACAAATGCTGGTGCATGTGTGTGAAGATGGTGTACAGTAGCAGGGAAGAGACTGTCATGGGCTAGGGTGGCAAACTTGAATACAACTAAATGCCGAAACTAGGATGTGTTGGAACGAAAGGTGTAAATATTCAAGCTGTTCGGCTAACGATGCAAACTAGAAGCACAACTTATCCACGATCTTCAGCATAAACTACGTACATACCGCAGAGAGGGGTCCCAAACTACGTACAGAGCGCAGAGAAGGACCCAAACCATGTAGCGGGCCCAAACCACGCGCAAACCTCAGAGAGGGGCCCATACCAGTACATACCTCAGAGAGGACATAAAACACACACAGACCGCAGAGTGCCCAAAACCACATGCAGACCGCAGAGAGTGCCCCAACCACATGCAGACCGCAGAGAGTGTCCCAAACCACATGCAGACCACAGAGAGTGCCCCAAACCGCATACAGACCACAGAGAGTGTCCCAAACCACATGTAGACCGCAGAGAGGGACTACAAAGTGACCTTAAGAGTGAACGAAAAATAAGACATGTCGAAATGTTTTATAATTACAAATTTCGAAACAAAGACTAAATTTCAAACGTCGAAATACTAATAATTTCAAACATCGAAATACTAATAATTTCAAACGTCGAAATACTAATAAATTCAAACATCGAAATACTAATAATTTCAAACGTCGATATACTAATAATTTCAAACATCGAAATACTAATAATGTCAGCTGTTGAAATAAAGAATAAATTCATATGTTGAAAAAAAAACCCCATTTTAAATTTAGAAAAAAAAACTCAGAAGAATTTCAATGTTGAAATAAAGAATAATAATTTAAATGGAATAAAAAATAGTTTGAAATGTTGGAATAAAAAAAATAATTTGAAATGTTGAAATAACAAATAATTTCAATTGATGGAATAAAACATGAATGTAAATTATAAATTGAAAGATTGTGTATGACAGAATACAGTCAGATGTCAACACGCCCTGTTTAACTGACATAGTATTTCTTGTTGTGGGGGGACAGGTAGAATTATTTCATTATGGAAACAAGTTTGTTTAAGTAGTAGTTGCCGTTAGTTAACATTTACAAGTTTTAAGTATTTTTTTTTAGTTAACATTGCACGTTTTAAGCATTTTTTTACTAGTTAACAATTGCAAGTTTTAAGCATTTTTTTTAGTTAACAATTGTAAGTTTTAAACATTTTTTATTAGTTAACATTTGCAAGTTTTAAGTATTTTTTATTAGTTAACATTTGCAAGTTTTAAGCATTTTTTACTAGTTAACAATTGCAAGTTTTAAGTATTTTTTTTTAGTTAACAATTGCAAGTTTTAAGCATTTTTTACTAGTTAACATTTGCAAGTTTATGACTCGTTGAAAGTTTTTCAAGACACTGTCATGGGAGCCAAGTTCCAGAAGAGACAAGCTACATGATGATGATGATGAAATTTGAAGAGATATTTCTGATCCATAAATAACTCTAAATTTAGAGAAAGTCTGGCGAGGGACATCGATAAAGAGAAAACTGGGCTTTCGTGAAAATATCATCCAGAAACGCCATACCAGACACACTGCCCTGACTACACCTGAATTTACAGCGGGCGAACTAGGAAGAAGAAGAAGAAGAACAAGAGGAAGAAGAAGAAGAAGAACAAGAGGAAGAAGAAAAAGAAGAACAAGAGGAAGAAGAAGAAGGAGAAGAAGAAGAAGAACAAGAGGAAGAAGAAGAAGGAGAAGAAGAAGGAGGAGAAGAAGAAGAAGAAGAAGAAGAAGAAAAAGAAGAAGAAAAAGAAGAAGAAGAAGAAAAGAAGAAGAAGAAGAAGAAGAAGAAGAAGTAGAAGTAGAAGAAGGAGAAGAAAAAGAAGAAGTAGAAGAAGAAGAAGAAGAAGAAGAAGTAGAAGAAGAAGCAGATAAGAAAAAAACCCAACCATCCTAAATGAGACATCATTAATGTCACTTTCAAGCGGAGATGGAACAGAAAAACGAAACAAATAAGAAATATATTCCGAATATTGAAAAAGAATTTTCCAAAGAACATTTTATCTGAGAGAATATAAGATCTGGAAAAAGGAAATAAATGGAAGAATTCTTCTTCTTCTTCTTCTTCTTCTTCTTCCGCTCAACATCGACCTCTTCTTAAACCTATCTTTGTGATTTGTATGCGATCTGAGCCTAAGAGCGATTGTATGTTGATCAGTTATGCGCCTGCTAGTAGGCCAATACTTCTGATTTCTGCGACGCTTTTTATTTACTAGGCTATCTTCCTTATACCCCTACCCCAGTCGCCACTTACGACATGCTTTGTATCACGCAGTGTTACTATTCTTTGCTCCCCTTGCGATCCCCAGGAACACATGGATGATATATGTATAGTAAAGAAGATAGCAAACAGCTGCAGAATATGTTAATCTTGGTTTTGATAAAAGTTGTTTATAAGTATTTAACAAAGCAGGGAAAAAAACGTGTTTGTGCTTTTGAATATAAGTATTATAGAAGAGTTCTCCGTATATCTTGGACAGAGACGAGACCAAATAGATCTATCCAGAAAGAACTCAAAATCAAAGAAAACTGGCTGATGCTACAAATAAGAAAGAGAAAATTGAGGTATTTTGGACATATAAAAAGACAAGAAGTGCTGGAGAAGACCATCATGGAAGGAGGTATACCGGCAAAGAGAAGAAGAGGAAGACCACGGAGAAGATGGATTCAGAATATTACTGATGATTTTAGCCTGACGGTTGCAGAGGCGAGACATCTGGCCTATGAGAGAGAGAAATTTCGAAGGTCTGTTGGGGTGGCAAAGTTTTGCCCAGGACAAGCTATTTGATGATGCCTATAAGTAAGGCATTTGCTAGTCATTTCTCATGTCTTATAGAGGACATGAGTGGAACGTATGGTTGAATGGATTAGAACGCGACTCCCGTTTTGGAGATCCGTGTTCACTCCTCGGCAAAGGCCAAAGTGTTGTTTTTCTGTCGGGGACTTGAAGAAAATATCCTAACATTAAGTTTCGCTGTGACTCCACTAGCTATTCCGCCATTAAATTTCACAGTCTCAAACCCCATCTCCTTTTCTAGTCCTACTTCTTCTTCTTTTGTCGTCACACTGCTACCGGGTTGTTGCCCAGTGTCGTCACACTGCTACCGGGTTGTTGCCCAGTGTCGTCACACTGCTACCGGGTTGTTGCCCAGTGTCGTCACACTGCTACCGGGTTGTTGCCCAGTGTCGTCACACTGCTACCGGGTTGTTGCCCAGTGTCGTCACACTGCTACCGGGTTGTTGCCCAGTGTCGTCACACTGCTACCGGGTTGTTGCCCAGTGTCGTCACACTGCTACCGGGTTGTTGCCCAGTGTCGTCACACTGCTACCAGGTTGTTGCCCAGTGTCGTCACACTGCTACCGGGTTGTTGCCCAGTGTCGTCACACTGCTACCGGGTTGTTGCCCAGTGTCATCACACTGCTACCGGGTTGTTGCCCAGTGTCGTCACACTGCTACCAGGTTGTTGCCCAGTGTCGTCACACTGCTACCGGGTTGTTGCCCAGTGTCGTCACACTGCTACCGGGTTGTTGCCCAGTGTCGTCACACTGCTACCGGGTTGTTGCCCAGTGTCGTCACACTGCTACCGGGTTGTTGCCCAGTGTCGTCACACTGCTACCGGGTTGTTGCCCAGTGTCGTCACACTGCTCCAGGGTTGTTGCCCAGTGTCGTCACACTGCTACCGGGTTGTTGCCCAGTGTCGTCACACTGCTACCGGGTTGTTGCCCAGTGTCGTCACACTGCTACCGGGTTGTTGCCCAGTGTCGTGGTTTTCTGTTTGTGTCTTGCGCTGTTCTGGTGGCTTGTGTGATTGTTATCTTTGCTCTTTCACAGGATGCTGCCACGCCATCTAACCATCTTTTCCGTGGTCTTCCTCTTGCCTTCTTTCCCGATGTTCTGTTGTAGAAGACTCTGTATACTGTGGAGTTTGGATGCATTCTTATTAAGTGGCCAAACCACTTCATTCTTTGTTTCTCTATGTAATTCAAGCACGGTTTTGTGCCAACTTTCTTTCTTATGCTGATGTTGGTGATTCTGTCTTTTCTTGTGTTGTTGGTAACTTTTCGCAGGCAACGCATTTCACATGTAGTTATTTTTGTGACTGCGCTTTGCTCAATGTCCATGTTTGGCTCTGGTCCTACACCGTCCTAAAAAGCGGTATTACAAACAGCAACAATAGTTTTTCTTGTTTTATTTAGAGGACATTCAACACTATCCAACTCTCTAATGAAGAGGGAAGTGCTTGCAAGTTGAGAAAAGTATATACATTGTGAGGCGGAGTATGAAAAATGAAGGATGTTGCAAGAAATCTCTTTAAAAATGTAATCAGAAAGTATATAAAAAAGGAGAGAGTTCGTTTCATACCATGTGGTATAATGAGAATACATTTAGTGGTAACACATTGATGGTCGTTACTTCAGGGGCGTACACACATTTATTAATCGTGACTGATGATATTTCAGAAGTAACATCTGTTATTAGTATAAGAAATATAATCATTTATTAATCATGATTAATGAAATATATATATACTATATTTGTGCGTACATATTCTGGCCGGGCCTAGTCACAAATCAACCTAGACTATCTGGAGTCGGATTGGCTGTGCACAATAAACTTGTGACATCTATTCATTCACCAGTAGTTCATGCATCAGATAATATGTCTTCAACCCTGTGGAAAAGTTGGACTTTTAAAACGTTGGGCATGCTCAGCAGTAGAAGACTAAAATGGTGGGGCATGTGCGAAGAATGGCAAATTGTCGCATATCACAACAAATGTTGATCTGTGAACTTTCGGAGGGGAAGAGGCACAAAATAGAGCACTGCTCAGATATAAAGATGTCTGCAAGGCTTCAATGAATAACTTTTGTATCGGTTCCAGCAAATGGGAAAAACTGGCTGAGGATCGAGATATATGGAAAACAACATTACGCAAAGGTGCAGAATCTTTCGAAGAGAGACTTAGGGATGAGCTGAAAGACAAGAGAGACAAACGAAAACTCCGAAGTTGTCACAGTGAAACACTTGCCAATTGACTGTCTGTAAAGACGAAAAAGACCATACATACATATATTGGTCCGACAAAATCTGCTATTAATTTACTCAAAATAATATATACATTTTAAACAGTTTACACTAGTACAGCCTACCAAAGTGGTCAATCTTCTTCTTCTTTGCGTTCGTTCTTTACTACCAATTTGAATCACTTTTTGTGATATATTTGATCTTTGCCAAGAACGTGTATACGTTGCACATTGGTTTAGTAGGCCTCTAAACGCATAGACTTCTACACGTTTAGGACACGTGCATCCGATTTCAGCCAAACCTCAATTGTCGCCTCTTACGACATGCATCGCAGGTAACAGTGGTTCTATTCTTTACACCCCTGCTCGCCTGCCCAGCGTGTTCGTAGCAGGTTGGACTGCGGGTGACTAGCCCTCTGGGAGTGCGGGTTCAATTTCGCGGGCTGGCAGAAAAGCCACAGGTTCCCCAGATTCACGGTGTTCGTGCCACCGAACCGAAAGGTTCATGTCCATGGCATCGAGTCGAAGAGCTGAAAGCTCAAGTGCTTCTGGATCGGGAAAAAAATTATTTTCACCCCAAATTTGGGCCCGGTAACCACTCGGGCGGTGGGTCATTTTAATACTTATGTAGGTCAAATCAGAGCCAACTATAAAGTTAGAGTTGGCTGTGGGCAAATATAACAATGACGTGGGTCAATATAACAAATATCTAGGTCAATATAATAATTATCTAGGTCAATATAACAGTAATCTAGGTCAATATAACAATTATCTAGGTCAATGTAATTTTATGTGAGTCAGTTTAACAATTATTTGGGTCAATATAACAATTATCTGCGTCGGAATGAAACTTATATATGTTGCTAAGTCGGTATGAAAAAATATTAAAAACCCCCAATGAAATTACAATATCGTTTCGCTATGTTCTGATTTTATGTAAGTATTTTTTAAATTTTTGTTTAAGAATGAAAGAAAGATATTGAGTCTGTATTCCGGATAGAAAATGTCTGATGACTTATGCTAAAATAGATTAACAAGAAATGAATGTGTGAAAAAGCAAACACGTCTCTTTCAGTGACTGAATGAGTATGCTCAGAAAGATTGAAACAGACTGGGCACGGAGACAATGGCTGGAATCACAGACTTTTACCCATGCATGTTTTCTGAGAGACCCAATGAGTATGCTCAGGAAGATTGATACAGGCAGAGCACATACTGCTAGACTGCCAGTTGTTAGCAGGCCTAAGAAACGAAACCTGGCCCGATAATACAGAACTTCGCGAGAAGCTGTACGGAGGGACGGAGTTTTCCCTAAAAACAACAGTACAATTCATGAAAAAATTTTGTTCAACGGTCTAGGTGGGGATCTCGAGAGAGAGAGAGAGAGTGAGAGAGAGAGAGAGACAAACTGGGCTCGGAGACAATATTCGGAGTTGCTGAAGAGGTCTTGGAGGACAAAAATCAGTTCTATTTTAGTGTCCCAGCATGCATGTGCAAGAGGAAATATTGAACACACCGATAAGCTTGCTGATATGGCTGCTGTAAACTGCGGGTAAGCAATGGACCAGGCTGATATTATAAATTCCTTAAGAGAGAGAGGTCATGTGAATGATTCAATAGTGGTGAGTCTACAACCCTAACCAGACTGCAAGAATTCCAAGACAAATGTGGTGTAGCTGAACAAGAGCATTATGCAGGTTGTCAAAGAAGAATAGTAAACTAACAAAGAACTGGTGTCGTTAGTCGCCATACGCTGAGAGACATACTGAGAAGGAGATCGGAGCACTTATGGAATAATTGGTTAGATGTGCAGTGATGATAATCTGACACCTATGAACTAACTGGTTAGAAGTGCAGTGATGAATGATCTGGTGACTAAACTAAACACTTTTATTACAAAAATGACAGTGGCCATTAAGATACCACATAAATTAAAGCAACACAAAGATATAGCAGTAAAAAATAAATTGACAATAAAACAACTTAGAAGAAAAAATCGCCCGAGTGGTTACAGGGGCTCAAATTTGGGGCGTAAAGAATAGAACCACTGTTACCTGCCACGCATGTCGTAAGAGGCGACTAAGGAGGTTTGGATGAAATCGGATGCACATGTTCTAAACGTGTAGAAGTCTATGCGTTTAGGGGCCTACCAAACCAATGTGCAACGTATACACGTTCTTGGCAAAGATCAAACATATCACAAAGAGTGATTAAAATTTGTCTGATAATCTGAGGCAGACGGTTGCCTTTATCAGAGAGTCCGAAATCCCAATCTAGTGAGAACGCAGAAGACAAACTGTATGGCGTGGCTGATAATCTGAGGCAGACGGCTGCCTTTATCAGAGAGTCCGAAATCCCAATCTAGTGAGAACGCAGAAGAAGAAGAAGAAAACATTAACTACAATGTTTCGTTTCTTTATTTCAACCTCATCAAAATGTTTTGAGGCCAAGTTTTTCCCGTTGCTCGACTAATGCATGTCATCATTAAAAATGACAGCAATAATTGAAGTTTTGGGCAGATCCTATATCTTATAGAAGAAACGGCCAATGTAGTTCTACGTGTATCTGGCAAATCTGTGGTATTAACGTGCATTTATTGGTGGATGATCTTTGCTAGAAAAGGGCCGGTTTGTAATGTTAAACATTAATCTGTTGTTGGATGGTTTAGAACGGAGAATAATGCAAATTGAAAAAATGTAGGAGAGAATCGAAGTATTTCAATTATGGGTCTGGCTGTCACAAGAATGATAAGTCAGGTGGAATCAAAGACATTATGTTCGAAAATGTTGTATTTTGTGTTGTAGAATTAAATGAGAAAGCAATCAATAATGGAGGGAAAAGATGTATGCAAATGTTGTATTTTGAAATATAAAATCAGAAGTAACTTTATAACAGTAAGTCGCCCGAGTGGTTACAGGGGTCCAAATTTGGGGTGTAAAGAATAGAACCACTGTTACCTGCCACGCTTGTCGTAAGAGGCGACTAAGGAGGTTTGGATGAAATCGGATGCACATGTCCTAAACGTGTAGAAGTCTATGTGTTTAGGGCCTACCAAACCAATGTGCAACGTATACACGTTCTTGGCAAAGATCAAACATATCACAAAGAGTGATTAAAATTGGTCGTAAGAACGAACGCAAAGAAGAAGAAGAAGATAACAGTAAGTAACGATGAACATTACATTTTTGTGACGGTACACTCAAACACAAAATAATATCACGAGGAATGTAACATAATATAGTGGAAAAGAACGATATGATCCTTTTATAATCGGAGGAAGAGAAATAAGATATGCTGACGATAAAGTGTTACTTTCAATACCTTAAAAAGCGATTGAGAAATTAATAATAATCTTCTTCTTCTTTGCGTTCGTTCTTTACGACTAATTTTAATCACTCTTTGTGATATGCTTGATCTTTGCCAAGAACGTGTTTACGTTGCACATTGGTTTGTAGGCCCCTAAACGCATAGACTTCTACACGTTTAGGACATGTGCATCCGATTTCAGGCAAACCTCGTTAGTTGCCTCTTACGACATGGGTGGCAGGTAGCAGTGGTTCTATTCTTTACACCCCAAATTTGGCCGCTAACCACTAGGGCGATTAATAATAATGAAGGTGCAAGAAAACGTTTTAAAAAGATACATCAAGAGGGCAAACAATATATTTACAATTGATATATTAAGCAGGAAAAATTATATTTTTATCACAAGGCAAGAAAATAGAAAATGTAAAAAGTTTTGAATATCTCGATTAATCGTTAAAAAAGAAATGTATATGGGATGGAGGAAATAAAAAAAAAGAACAACATAGCCATACTTAAAATTGAATGAATCGTGGCGGCCTAGGAAAACCCTGAGACGAGCTGTTCTGAGAGAAGTAAGAAAATTGGACTCAATTCCATGAACGAGATTAATTAGTTAACTAGAACAGAGTGGAATAGAGAAATGACTTGCTGGCCCTATGTAATGTATACCGGTACGAGAGAAATATATATATCTACATGTATCTGCTTCTTCTTTTTCTTTGAACGCTTCCTATCGAGCACTTGTTAAACCACTCTTTGTGATTTGTATGTGATCTGAGCCTAAGATCGACCACTTGTTAAACAACTCTTTGTGATTTGTATGTGATCTGAGCCTAAGATCGACCACTTGTTAAACAACTCTTTGTGATTTGTATGTGATCTGAACCTAAGAGTGATTGTACGTTGTACCAGTTATGCGCCTGCAAGTAGACCAGCACATCCGATTTCTGCGACGCTTTTTATTTACTAGGTAGCATCTCTAGGCCCCTACCTCAGTCGCCTCTTACGATATGCCTTGTGTGTCGCAGTGCTACTATTCTTTGCTCCAACTGAGGGCCCAGGCAATACACATCTGAATCTGGCCAAAAATGGCGGAATGCGGGAGGGCCATTCAGAGTCAGGACTGTTTAATTCTGGACACGACTTTGCTAGCGCATTTCCACCATGTTTGGTCTGGTATTTTCCGGTTTCGTTTGCCGAGCTACTGAATTAGTGCTTGAGCAACGCTGTGAGCTATGAATGTTACATGAAATGCTTTTTTCTGTTTCAACCGTGCGTTTGTTTGTGTATTCCGAAAATGGCGGACTGCGGTTATGACGAACAAACTCAATCTGCCTTATGTAGTTATACTGCGGGTGCAGAAAGCTGGATTGTGTCTTGATTGATGTCCCCTTCGACATGAATTGCAATTCAAGTGATAAACAGTTTTCTACTGCAACTTTAGCGACGGCCATATGCATTTATGCGTTGCAGGTTGCTTTTTGTGGCGGTACACGGCTGTTTCATTCTGGAGTTAGTTCACATAGGAGACTTTTCACAGTTGTTAGCGTTTTGTGTGATTTTCGTTGGCACAGAAACGGAACAATTATGGGGTAACCCGTGCAGTGAAGTTGGAACCGTACTTATGAACTATGAACATACAGACGATATATATATATATATATATTGATATCTTGATTTTGTTCCCCGTCATTATTAACAGATTTTTAATTAGTTATTAAATAATTTACCTTGAAAGCTTGTGCGTGGCAAGGTATGGAACTCAATGTTCTAGTTCAGGATGTTATATCTGTGAACAAATGTAAGAAAATCAATGAATGTAACCAAATTTTATCACGAACAAAATAAATAAAACTGTTAGAGAAACGATATGATTAACTTTTACAGTACAACAAGACACTTAAAAAAACCTTACTGACTAAAAATGTTATGTTGAACACATTCAATTCTATGTCATAACCATGTATGTGAGCGTCTGTAACCCAGTCCTTTAAAACTAAATGCTACAGAAAGATCCTACGAATAACATGGACAGAAAAAGAAAGAACACTGATGTCCTGAGAGAACTAAATGTTAAAGAGAATTGGTTGACAAACAACATACTATACAGAAAAATTAGATACTTTGGTCACATTAAGTGTCACGATGGCCTGGAAAGAACAATATTAGAGAGTAGGGTCCCAGGACGCAGAGGCAGACCAAGAAGAAGATGGCTACAAGATATTAAAGAAACCATGAATATGACTATCGACGAAGTGGGCCAACTAGAGACAGACTGAATTTCAGATGTGCTGCAAAGAGAGCAACGTCCTATAAAGGATACACACCTTGATGATGATGAGCGTCTGTATCTACGTGATAATGAGCTTGATCACAACCCATAAGTACCTGGTTCAAACTCCGTGGTGGACAATTTGGAAGCAAATATTTTCTCCGAATTTTTACGAACGATAAAAATAGACCTCACCGTTCAGATAGCAATGGGAAACGACTGAACGTATAAGTGGTGCCTAGCAAATCAGCGACTCGTTTACTGTGGTTGATGGCAAAGTTCTGTAAGGGATATGTCACGATTTTCATTTCAACGATGTATACAATATTGTAGAGGAAACTCGTGGTGTCGGGGCCCGTAAGGGAAGCAAAGAATAGTACCACTGCAACCTACAATGCATGTCGTAAGAGGCGACTGGTGTAGGCCCTAGGGATGATACCCTAGTAAATAAAAAGCAGCGCAGAAATCGGATGTGCTGGCCTACTTGAAGGCGTATAACTAGCACAACGTACAGTCGCTCTTAGGCTCAGCTCACATACAAATCACACAGAGTAGTTAACAAGTTATAGGTCGATATGGAGCGTTGGAAGAAGAAGAAGAGGAAGAGGAAAGTAGATAGTCGTTGACAAAGAAGAAGACAGCGGTGCAACTGGAAAGGAAACGACGATATTTGAAAAGGAATCAGACTGTCGGACTATCTATTTATCTACGTTGTATCCCGTTTATATATCTTCCTATACCGTTTATATATCTTCATATACCGTTTATATATCTTCATATACCGTTTATATATCTTCATATACCGTTTATATATCTTCATATACCGTTTATATATCTTCGTATACCGTTTATATATCTTCATATACCGTTTATATATCTTCATATACCGTTTATATATCTTCATATCTTGTTTATATATCTTCATATCTTGTTTATATATATTCGTATACCATTTGATACAGAAGTCGTTCTCAAGATATTTCTATGGTTGACTCTCTGCCGCCTTTCCCTCTCTCTCTCTCTCTCTCTCTCGCGATCACCTCCCAGACCGATGTACCAGATCTCCTCATAAATTTTATTCATGTGGAAATCTGATTCATGAACCTTTCTACTAACTGTTTCCCACTGCAGAACACAACTCTTTCCACAACTCTTTCCACAACTCTTTCCACAACTCTTTCCACAACTCTTTCCACAACTCTTTCCACAACTCTTTCCACAACTCTTTCCACAACTCTTTCCACAACTCTTTCCACAACTCTTTCCCCAACTCTTTCCACAACTCTTTCCACAACTCTTCTACAGATTTCCTTTGGATGTCCAGCCATTCCTTTTTCCATTCACATTTCATCAACAATATCCTCTAGTCATTGTTCATAAAGAGTTCAAGAAAGAGAGGTCGACCTAAGGAGACCCTGAAATGAACTTTGCTGAAAGAGGCAAGAGGTATCGGTCCCAGTTCCATGGATGAGATTGAGCAAGTTGCACAGGATAGAGCGGTATGCAGAAGTTACTTGCAGGCCCTATGTAACGTATAATGGTACGAGAGGAATTATTATTATTTTTATATTATTTATTGTCCGTACTGGCATACGATATATAATGACCAATCAAGTCATTTTCATCAGCATCTTTTAATGATGTTCTTCAACGATCAACAGTCTATTCGCTTTTGAAAGCTCTTCATTTGCTTTCGTATTTGACAATGTGAGAATAAACATCGACAAAACCGAAGTAATGACATTTGTTAGAGAGAAAAACGTTACCAGTATCTCCATCAACAAACATTAATGGCAAGTTAAAGACTTGACATACCTAGTGAGCATTTTTTCGGGAAAATGGAATAATAACTAACGAAATGCAACATAGATGCAATAAAGCAAATCAAATCATAGAACAAATGGCACTAATTTTAAATTGCAAACATGTCACCATGAACACTAAGAGAGCATTGTTGAACACAATTTTTCTCCCTATATTATGCTATCAGTGCCAAATCTTGACGGTGACATCAAATGATGGAAGAAAACTAGTCACGACAGAGATGAAGTGTCTACGCAGAATGCTGGGGGTAACAAGAAGAGACCGGTTTAGAAATTAAGACGTCAGGAAATAAAGTGGGAACAGCATCAGTACTGAACATCATAAAGAAACAACAAACTAAATGGTTCGGCAACATAAACAGATTACCACCAACAGAGAGTGCGCCTCAAAAAAGCAATGCTACTCCGATACAGTGGATGTAAAGCAAACGGCCGTCAACCCAAAAGGTGGATTTCATAAGTAACAACATGTGAAAAGCATTATTTATGAAGCGCACACTAGAACCCGTTCTAGAAATCTCTTCTTATCTTGACGCTGTGAGGCAAAACTGGATTAGAGAATAGTTAGTAAAGTAGTTGTTACGTAGAGATTAGAGAATAGTTAGTAAAGTAGTTGTTACGTAGAGATTAGAGAATAGTTAGTAAAGTAGTTGTTACGTAGAGATTAGAGAATAGTTAGTAAAGTAGTTGTTACGTAGAGATTAGAGAATAGTTAGTAAAGTAGTTGTTACGTAGAGATTAGAGAATAGTTAGTAAAGTAGTTGTTACGTAGAGATTAGAGAATAGTTAGTAAAGTAGTTGTTGCGTAGAGATGCAGAATTCTGTACAGATGTTGATTATATTCCATTTTTTGTGTACATCATTTACATTTGATCCAACTCTTGTTCAGAATTTTGTATCTGGAACTTCACGCTAAATTTGTTAGTCTTGACATATGCAAGTGAGTCAAAAGTCTGAGCACATTTTCCATGGTGAGCAATTACAGATCGATGAAGCGCCCGAGTTGTTACCGGGGCCCAAATTGGGGTGTAAAGAATAGAACCACTGTTACCTGCCACTCATGATATAAGAGGTGACTAAGGAGGTTGGTCGTGGGGCTAGCTACCCACACTGTAAAAACACTAGATGGCTACAAAACGGAGAGCGAACCGAGTAAACGCTGACTGAAACCGGACACATCGCCGAAGGATAAGCACTAGAGCTCCAAATGGTGCTGAAGATGTGAC